>JAZDUH010000084.1:10780000-11177500 GCA_036419115.1 Scarus forsteni | reverse complement strand
TCAGGCTTCAGGAAATAAATCACGGCTCTGTAGGTTTCTCTCCTGTAGAAATCAAGGTCATACAGTGTCTTTAAAATCTGGGACAGTTCGCCTCACGAGACAAGCTGTTCATCTACTTCATAATACCAGGGTGGCAGAGAAACTGTGGACAAAACCAAACCACACATAAAGAGATGTCATGGAAAGACTCACAGTATCACTGCTGAACCAGACATTCTAATACCTGTCTGTACTGTTTGGACCGTGTTAGTGGGAGTTTGTTTTCAGAGCATCAGGGTCGGGCCAGGCTAGTTTAACAGAGTTTGGGGTCAACATTCATTTCAGTCAGGACCACTTTGTCAAGAAAAGGCACAAGAGCAGTCATATGAATTAGCAGTATTTGCTTTACTTCCATACTTTTAATGTGGTGGTGTGGCTCTGATGGGGGCTGTCCCCGCCTTTTCACACTGGGATAGCGAGACATCACACCCTGCTATCCTTGGAGCTACAAGGAAAGCATGAGGCCGGGAGAGAAGCAGCAAAATCAATGCTGATATATCAATAAACATCATTCCCCTCCTGTTTATATTCATTAAATATACTAATTTTAGTATTAGAATGATCTATTTCTCCATAGACATGAGGTCCCTCTTGAAAATGAGATGCCACTTCTCAAGAGGCTTACCTTTAACACATTTATATTCAACAAAGACAAATATGGCACTATACAAATAAAGATTGATTGATAGAATTTATACTCAGAGACAAATGTGATGAAGACAGATTTATGATCTTGACTCCCATGGGTTTATAGCTGTCATAAATTCTTATTTATAGTCCCTTTGTCTCTGCCTGGATGGAGACATTGAGTTATGGGGAAATACATATAAATCACTTTACAAAACATTTACACTTTAGAAAAGAGTCATAAGGATGGTTCATCATGCTGGGTAAGTTGCTCATACAAACCCTTTGTTCATAAAATCGTGTATTTTAAAATTCTGAGACCGTATTAAATATAAAACAAGCCAGATTGTGTTTAAAGCCTGGGATAAGTTGTTACCAAGCAACATCCAAACAATGTTCATGGATATAGAGAGGGAGCATACAACTTAAGAGGAAAAGGTAATTTTGAACAACCAACCATCCATTCAACTCTAAGTATGTGCATCTGTTTTAATGGTGCAAAATTGTGGAATAAACTACACGAGGACTTAATAATGTTCTTTAACAATTTAAAAGTAACAACAAAAACACTTGTTTAGCTATAAAGAACTGGACAGCTAATGTTAGACTCTTTTATTAAAGAATTTATTTCGTTGCCATGTTTTTAATCGGGGTTCTTTTTTTATTAAAGGTGAATGTTTTAATCTTCTAAGATCATATGGACTATGAATTGTGTAAATGTATCTTGAAATTATATAGCAGTATGGGGGGGGCTTAATTTGATGAGCTTTGCTTCCTTCAGCCCCTTCTCAAACTTGCACTTTGTCATATCATAGTGTGCCATTTTTCCCCATTATCCACATACTGTATATATATATATATATATACACACACACACACACACACACACACACACACACACACACACACACACACACACACACACACACACACACACACACACACACACACAATACCTCACCTTGACCTTTGATACACAAAATATTAAAATTCAGTGAATTAGAGTGGACATTGAAGCTTTTTTTTTAATTCTCAGTGCATTTGTACAAACAAAGGATGAATTTAAAGCCAACATCCTCAACCATTGACATATAATCTCAAATCCAATTAGCCTGTCCTTGAGTCACCGTCTAACCAAAGATTCCCTCCGTTTTTTCAGAGGTAAGCTTCGCAGGAATGGCAAACTAAGGCTGCGTTCAAACTGGGCCAAATACGGTCAGATCCGATAAGTTTTCATTGCGTTTTGGCCTTGGGTTTACATGGAAACTCTTTGTGTTTTGTCCGAAAATGGTAACTTTTGAAAACGGACTCCTCAGTGGGTAGGTTTGAATTCACTCTCCATGCAGCTCTGTGTAAAACTGAATCAGAGCGTTTCAGGGTGAAACGCTGACATCACCGCATGCGCAGTACTCTTTCACATGAAGGCTGTGCGTGTATACCAATAACAACAACAGCTTCGGCCGTCTGCTGAGTAACGTGCGTTTGTTATTCAGTCAGAACTATCCAGACAGATTTGTTGTCTGAACTGATTTGTTGTCCAGAAAAGAAACTCCCACGTCTCTGTGCATCTACTCGCCATTGTTGTTTGTGAAAAGTTTTTCTTCTTTGTACGTGTATTGTAGCAGCACTGCCTCTCTGCAGACCTACACCGCCATCTACTGAACCGGCATGCATACTACAGCGGATTCATTCGTCTCCAGTGTCTCCGTCTGAACGTGGATCGACTTTAAATATGCAAAGGAAAATCTTTGTGTTTTAATTCAGAGAGTGTCCGTGTAAATGTAGCCTAATTGACCTAACAACTCTGTAAACAAACAAATCAAACCGTCCTACAGTTGCCTAAAGGAATCACTTTCACAAGCAAGGGATAAACGTGTGGCAGCTTTTGGAGATCATAAGTCAATTCTAAAAGATATTCAATATCACATTGCCCTTCCATGTGAATGTTGTAATTTAAAAGTTAAAGTTATTTTCAAACTTAAACATTTCTTGTTCAACTGAATAGTGAAGCCATTCAGTTTTGTTGATGTGGAGGCTGTGTTGATCACAACATCTAAATAAGGTTGATTCTGTTGAGTTTTTCTGTTGCAGAGTCCCTGAAAGATGCATTATTTTCATCTTGAGAGGCGAAGAATGGGAATTCCACAAACAGATCCTGCTCTTGCAAATAAAACTTTTAGAACAACCTGGCCCCTCGGAGTCCTCTTTCAAAGTCTGCAGCGGTGCTGTTGATTGATGAATTTGTGGTCTGCTGGAGTCCTCTCAGAGCTGTTTACTGCTGAGAAATTTATGGAGCATGGTGAGTATTCCCTTCTCTTTTTTGTTCTTACTTTGTGACCCTCTGAAAACTCCTCAGAGGCACTCCAGCCTAGTTGCCCAGATTATAGATCTATGCCTTTAAGTGGTCGCTTTGAGCAAACACGAAACTTCCACAGTGAGTTTTCGTTACACCAGCACAAATAAGATGAAACTTACAGGCAGTTATTTAACTTTTATGCCTCCAAGCGCAACCTGGTCATCATTATAGGTTCTGTTTTCTGTCTGTCCATCAGCAAGTCCGTGCAATCATAAATCTATCCATTGTTCTTTTGGAGGATGTGCTGTGTCTTGAGATTTTCTACAAACTTATGTCCAATGGCCACTCTTAAGGAAGTTCTAAATGTAATTGTGAAGGGACAGATCAAGTCATTGGGCCCCAATTTCGTACAACACTTGTAAACAGAAAAGATCTCAATAACATCCCAAGAGAAATTCTTTTAAATTTGCACAAGCGTCAACCAAACAAACTGCCTGGATACTGGAGGTTATAAGCCAGAAATGAAGGTTGTGGGAGCCTTAACAATGCTCTTCAGTTTTCTTCATTTCTTTTTAAAATATCCACTTTTGAGGGGCAGTTCACGGTTTTTTGAAGTTGAGTTGTGTGGGGTACATAGCATGCGCCTGAATGGTTGCCACAGTGTCACAGCCCAGTTATCTCTCTGTTCAGAAATCTTGTGACTTATGCAAATACTAACCGTTGCAGAATATGGTGACAAACTCTGCTAGTAATTAAAAGAATTGTGGAAGAAAGCACACAAGCTGTGCCGTGTCTCGAAATAGTGCCTAATTCCCTTGGTAGTGAAAAATTAAGTGGATGTAAACAAACTTAAAGATGCTATGAGGAGTTTCTAAGTATTTACAAAAAAGTCTCACTTTTAGATATATGTCTGATCGAAATACACACTTTAAGATGAGCTTTTTTAAATGTATATTTTTGGGCATTTTGTGCCTTTATTGATAGGAGAGAGACAGTGGATAGGCTTGTGAAAGGGGGTTAGAGAGTAGGGGAAGACACTCTGCAAACTGGTCACAGGCGGGATTCGAACCTGGACCGGCAGAAGCAAGTACATGGGGTGCTAACCACTACGCCAAACCAGCACCCCTTTAAGATGAGTTTTATGGCATCAGAATAGGTTATCTATAAATGCTAATCCTTAGTTTCGCGGTTGGTTGGACAGGGACTGGCCTGGATACTCAACTCCAGGAACAATGGAAGACAATTATCATCAAAAACTACCGCTGCGTAACTAGAAAGAGATACATTACCTCGTCGCTTTGCATCCTGTAAGTTGTTGAAAAAAGAAGTAAAGCAATGCAGAGTTCTGAGGAAGGTCCGAACTGTATTTATTAGCATCACAACAAACGCACGCTTTGGCTTGGGTCATGTCTTTACAACAGTCGCCGCGCGTGCTCATGGGTAGCAGAGTCTTTATGTCGCCGGAAATAGACCATCCTCATAGCACCTTTAACAGACGTAGCATGTGATGACCCTTCACTGTTTCTATGCCTTTTTTTTTGGTGAAAATTCTTTTATCAACCCAGAGAGTTTGGCACGGTGTTCAGCTATGCATAGCATTAGCATATGTCCAGAGATTTCTGAACAGAGAGACAACTGAGCTGTCACACTGTGGCACATGTTCAGGCTCATGCTATGTACATCACACCACCCCACTTCAAAAATCTCAAACTATATACAAATGTTTCATGATTATCCTGCTGACCAAGCGCAGCGATGTTCATTAAGTTATGCATAAATTACTGCGTAGGCCCAATCTATAGCAATATGTAGCCCGGGTATCCGTGCCGACTATTTCTGTATGTATGCAGAGCTGATCTCTGGTCACTGTGCTAATATTTAGGCTAATGCCATGTTCCTCATGCAACCCCACTTCAAAAATCCTTTCAGTCAGACATGGTTCTGGTTTGGCCCTTGAGAAGAAGAACTTTAAGTACCAGGAAGAGTGACTAAATATCCTGACTCTGTTACAGCGGAGCAGATCGAAGACATGTGGGCACCCTCAGATGTGCGAGTAAACAGGCGCTGGGCTCTGCTGCTGCCTCCCCACAGTCAGATATCTCTCAGCAGGATTCAGTCGAATCAGCAGCAGCTTGTTGATGACTGCTGAACATCCTCGATTCATGATGCTCAAGCCGCGGGACGCCTAACACCTCGCCCCAGCTTGCTCCTCACACAGGGGAAGGAGGTAAGAAGAGGTGTGTGTGCTGACAGCGGGAGCTAAACTGGAAATGAACTTTGACATGAAATCAGAGATTTAATGTAAGCAGATGATGTATGGATGGATTAATTCATGGTTCAATAAATAAATTAATGAAGAAATAGATTGATATACATATAAATACATAGATGGGTTGATGGGTAATGAATGGTTGATTAATTAAGGGTTGGATGGATAAATTAATGAATGAATAAATGAAAGAATGTATAGATAGATGATGTATGAATGGATGGATTCATTTGTGTTTGGTAAGACTAGTTAATAGATTGCTTGATGAATAGATGGATGTATTATTTATTGGCTGGATGATGTATTAATTATTGAATAGATGATAGGAAGTAAAGACAGATTGTACTGGTGTATGGATGGATGGTATTGATATTGGATGCTTGGATAAATTGATGAATTGCTGATGGGTGAAATTGGAAGGATGGGTTTAAAGATAAATATTGGATGGACTGATGGATGAATATATGGATAGATAGGTGGTACTGATGTTGGGTAGCCTTGCAGAGCAGACAGACCTGCCTGATTCTGAAATCATGCATCTCCGTCTTGCCAGCCTTCACTGTCCAACAGTTTCACTCGGCTAAATGCTAAATGGCCCAATCAGGGAAGAGAGGCGGGAGCAGCGGGTGTGACGACAACAGGAAGTGAAGTCACTTCCTAATTTACAAATAATGGGGGCTAATGTCGGTAAGCCATCATGATTACTCGGTTATACTTGGCAAAATATGCTCTCCTAATAAGTTTAGTTAGTAGGGATTGTCTTTGACAAGGTTCCCATATAGGTGTTATATTATACATCTGTGTGGTATAATTTAATGTGAAAACGATAGTCTCAAGGTAGTTAAGGTAGCTGCTACGGCTAACAAGGGCAAACAACAGTTGGCCGTTAGCCGTAGCAGCTAACAACAGTTAGCCACTAACAACAGTTAATTGCTACGGCTAACAGCCATTTACTGTTGTTTGCTCTTGTCAGCCGTTTAGCTACTACATATGCTACGTCATAGCAGCGCTGCTTGATATGGATTGGTCTGCAATGAGTATTTTGAGCCAAACGATCGTCCAATCACAAGCTGCTGTTGTATTGGAAGGCTCTACCCCTGAAAACATTCTCCCAGGGCTCCTCCCCAGATGGATTAGTGAAATATTTTCAATATGGAACAGTCCATCTGGCATGCCAGGTTAGATGTTGAGTGGATGGATACATGAATGGTATTGTTATGGATGGATGAATAGATAGATATAGGATACATGGATGAATAGATGGATGGATGGATTGAAGGATGATGGTAGATACAAAGATGGAGATTAGATATAATGGATGATAAATGACAGCATTGATTTATGAATAGTATTGATATTGGATGGATGGATGACAGATGGAAGGATTAATGGATCTTTGGATGGATGGAAGAATAGAATGATATTAGAGGGATGCATGGATGGAAGGATGGGTGATGTCAATCATGGATGGATGGATAGATAAATGGATAGATGGGACTGATATTGGATGGATGGTTAAAAGAAAAATATTGGAAGGACTCATGGATGGATGGATAGATAGCTGGATTATTGAGAATATCAATAAATAGACTGGTGGATAGATGAACTTGCAGTCAGAAAAAAGGCAACAATGTGCAGTGCAGTTTTCTGCTCTTATTTTTAAAACACTCTCAGATCTCCAGTTAAATCACACCACATGCTGACAAACAGATGTGACGTTTAACCTGTCAGTCTGGGCCTGTGTGATGGAGGAAAACAAACTGTAAGCAGTATAGACAAGGAGTGAAAGATTCCTCTTCGTCTATCCCAATTGTTTTTCTACTTTTCTCGCTGCCACTCCATAAAAACAGGTTTGAGTCAAGTCTCCATGGACACATCCTGATCTCTGCTGAGCTGCACATTGATCCTCTCTGCGGCCCTGAACCCGTCTGAAGCCTGGTATCTCTCCTCAGCTTTGTGGCTTTAAACTCTGGACCACAGACAGAAAAAGAGAAAGTCAAAGTGACTTTGACCAGGAGAGGAAAAAAAAAAACTCAAGTGAAGAGAGGTGAAGAGGAATGAGAGAAGAGACCGGTCGGTGCAGAATCCAGAATAAAAAACCTCCTCCATTGTTATCTCGGCAGCAGATGGAGACTGAATTGTGTGAATGTTCTGTGATTAATGAAGGTGCTTGTCAATAAGACAACACAGGCGGGATTTTAATTCATCAGTCTGGCAGGAGGCTCTGACTATAATTGAAGAATGTTTTCTGTGGATGTGGAGCTCATGGGAAGAGGGAAGGGGGTATTTTCAGCAGCAGGAGTCCACTCAAAGTCAGTATGCTATCCAGTAAACCAGCATGGACACAAAAATCTTTCTCAAGGTCCATTTAGTGATTTTCTTTGTTACCTGACAATGAAACGCATTCAGTGTCTTCATTGGACTGTAGATGAATGAACAGGAATTCGAAATTCAGCATCCAAACGTATTCATTTTTTTATTTTGCACATGAACATATTATTAAACATAGAACAAAAATAACCAGAAAGCACTCTGAGAGCACAAACCTCTGTTACATCTATAAGCAATGGTTCATAATATTATTCCTTGACCCTGAAAATCCACACCTAGCAGAATCATGTTGATATCATTATTAAGTAGGCAGTTATTGAGCCAAAATGATTGTTTGCACCACCAAATCTAATGATTCTTAAGTTGCTAACAAACAGACAGACTTACAAACATACGCCAGAAAAAACATAACCCCCTTGGCAAAGATCAAAACAATGACCAAAGAGCAGAATAAATTTGTCATCTGCTAGTTTAAAAAGGAGTAGGAAGTCAAAACGTATCTGGTCCCACCCCTTCAGCTTGCATAGTATTCAATAGGGGTGTAACGAAATCGTCAACTCACGAAACGTTACGGAATACGAAACAGGGCTCACGCTACGAAATACTCATGGTACAAAATAAAGATTATAGAAAATCCCCAACAGTAGGAAGTTGTGCAAAAAATCTCATTTTCTTTATTTTCTTCCTAATGCAGACATACAAAAAATATTGCAGCATCAAAATTGTACTTTTCCCCTTATTTAGACTACAGCGCAAATACAAACATAAAATCTCAATGAAGTCCTTTGTTGTTGTAACAATCACGATAAGTACATTCTTGAATGAAAAGGAAAACAAATAGCAGTCCTCAGAGCTGCAGTTTAGACCTATAAATGTAAACTGTGAACTATAATATTTAGCTTATAACAGTGCATATACTTCTGATCTTCAAGTATGATCAAATTCTGTCAACTCAACAGTAAATGCAAAATATCAAATATTGTTTATGCAGACTTACACAAACATACAGTTGCTGCTTGTCTCCAGTTCAAAGTAGTTGTTAGTTGTACTCGTCGCAGCATACGGCGAACTGTAGCGGCATATTTTGCACACGGTTGTTTTGTCCGCAATCTTCTCACCGTTCTCTCGTCTTTTAAATGGGAAGCCAAAATAGGTCCACACAACCAATTTATTTGACGAAGGAGCGTCAAGTAATTCCTCAACCTCGTCTTCCTCCATATTGAGGCGAGTGTTTTGCTACGATAGGCAAGGAGGGTAAAAAATCACCAGCGCCCCTTCGCGTTTTTTATTTCGTGCGTCTTTGAATTTTATTTCGTCATTTTTTTTATGGCGCGAAATTTCGTTACACCCCTTGTATTCAATAATCAAACTACTTCCAAGTAATAATTACAATAATAATAAAAACTAGAAAAGCAATCTGGGAGCGCAGAACTCCGCCAAGCAGCTCAGATATTGCAGTGGCTTTTCTGCTCCACATGAACAGCCGAGTCTCTGCTCGTCAGTCCAAAGCATTACCAGCATTATCAGAATTTTAGCTACAAAATTGGACAAAACATGCCGATCTACCAGGCTATTGTTAGCCGTTGTGTTAGTTGAAGGCCTCTGCTGACATTACAAGGGAAGCTGGGAAATGTAGTGACATTGGCTTGAAAAACGTCAGCTTGCAAATTAACTGCAATTCCCATAATGCCATAAATTAATGGGATTTGCCATTATAAACATCAGTGTTTATTTTGTGATGTCAATCTGAATCAGATCAGGACCAAAATGTAATGGCTTCTTCTTTGGACCAACCCACACCTCTGGTAAAGTTTTCATGTAAATCCACCGAGTAGTGTTTGTGTAATCTTGCTAACAGAGAAACAACCTGTCAAACAAAACAGACAGACCCTGGCGAAAACAAAACCTCCTTGGCAGAGGTAACAATCACATATGAGCGAAGTAAATCAAATAGCAATAATAATAATAATAAAAATAGTAATCAGAGAAAATAAAGGTAGATCAATAAGAAACCTGTCAATCTTCTCTTCTGCCTGTCTTTCCCATGTTCTGTTATGAAACCAGCAGTAAAGATTTTATTGTTTGGTGTGAAAACTACCCCCCAAGTATCATTCTCTGTGCTGTAAAACTCTGCAACTAATGCAGTAAACATAACGCTTGCTCTGAATGCACTTTTCTGTGATTAGGGTATTTCCATGATCTTTAAGCAGGGGTTTAATAACTTCCATAAGTGTTGTGATTATGGTTATGATGTAATAATCATCAGCATTTACTGGATGTAGCCTCGACGGCTCCACATGGCTAATCTAGACTGAAACTTGACTGACCAAGGTGATGAGGCCTGAGCGCATTAGGGGACCACAGCAATCACATGCAAGATATGGATTATTAGGTACAGGTAGCAGCTCCAGAACATTTGTCCTCATGTGAGGGGTTATAAAAGCTGGAGTGAGAGAGTTTACAAGAAGAAATGGATGTTTTTAGATGTTTGTGGAATGAAAAAGGAAAATAATGTTAAAAGATGGAGGTCATTCAATAAGTGAGGAGGTAAGCAAAGATACAATAGTAGTTTTATATTCACAAAGAATCAAAAACTTCAGGTAGAAGTGGGCAAAGTAACACTGTGTTATGCATGATATGCAGTATCCTTACCACAAATACCATTATTAGTGCTTACTTAGGGCCCTTGCATTACAGAAAAGGACCCTTCTTGCTTGAGCCATTATTCCTCATTTGTTTTTTTTATTCTTATTTTGTCTACGGATCTTACAATCTTAATATGACCCCCTAAACATGCTGAAAATTCCCCCAAATTGGCACACACCCCAGATTTGATGAAAATTTGATATTATGAAAAAATTAACCACCAACATGCCAAAATGTCTGTAGTGCCTCCGAGGCAAACTAAAATGTCGGAATGTCGTAGAGTGATCTAGCCGACAACGACTCATTTGTCTCACTGGCCCCGTTTACATGGGTCAAAAAAATCCTATTTTCAATCGGATTGAAAGGTCAATCAGATTAGAAATGTCTCATGTAAACGCCTTAGCCTATCAGATTCACCCGGATCTGATTGTATTTCGGATCGGATAGTAAGAAGCAATCTACGCCGATTAATAATCCGCTCCATGCTTCATGTAAACGGCTGAGTGGAGCGGGTTGGGTTGATAGAGAGGATTGTTCGGTCTGCGCAGGCACTCCGTAGTACATAAGAGGCACGTAGTGACGTACGCAGAGCGTGCCCAGGAAGTGCACCTCTTCTTCTCTTACACATTTGCAGGTAGTGGCAGAGTGACCTTCTGCGCATGTAAAAAAAAACCCAATACAATCGGATTCAGCTGGGGCCATGCAAACGCGGATTGAACGTGGATCTCTTTACTCAAAGTTCATGTATACAGATCATGAATCAGATTCACTTAATCCGATCGATTTCAATCAGATTGAGGAAAACTACCCATGTAAACCGGGCCATTGAGACTTACAAAGTCACAACAGAGCTACGTTTACTGTCCAAAGAACCAAGCTACATCAATCCATCAAACTTTTACTTATGTAGCATTTTTCCTACAACATGTGTAACTCAAAGTGCATCATGTTTGTTACACGTCTGCAAACAGTTAACAACACACCACGTCTTAAATGCAGATAATTATGTAAAAGTTTGGTCTTTAGATCAGCCTACAGCGTTCGTGACTGCAGCAAGACTCAAGAGTTTACTGCAACACTGGGGATGTTAAATGTTTGATAAAATGTTAGGTGTAAAGGCCAATTTTTTCCCCCTTTACGTACGAAAAGTACACGTCCTTTTCAAACTACGTTACCGTTATTGCTCATATTCTTCCATGGGTGTTTTCCGTTGGCATTGCTGTTAACCAATTCATCCACCAGAGGGGGGCAGCCAGGAGAAAACGTTTATGACCACAACAAACTCAGAAATGAAGATGGCGACTCCAAATCTCCTCCCAGCTGTTTTTTTTGCATTTGTTTGTCCCGATGTCCAGGCGAAATAACACCATACAGATGTTTGTAACTTCAAACTAACTTGCATAGTTTCTCTTCAACCATCATTATTTCTCCTTCATGTCTCGCTAGAGGTAGGCATTGGGTATTAACAGCAACACTGCTCCCTCGTTTTCCAGTGGTACTGCTCTGTTTGGCAGAAATATGGATGAATTGAACGCAGAGCAAGGACAGAAGGCTTCATACATATCCGGATCCATATGGGCATAAATAGGCCTTTAGGTGTTCATGCGTACATGCAAACTAGGCAGAAGGCAAACTGGAGCGAACATAGTGACCGAAAGAAAAGCTCTCTTCCCTCAGTCTTCCATTTGGATTAAAAAACTGAAAGAGAGAGACTTTGTGCCAAGCCTTTGAAAGGGCCCATGTCCTTTACACTCATTGTTCGAGTCATTTGCGTTAACCCTTACTTTAAAGGCTCTCCGTTTGTTTAAAGTTCCTCCCATGTGGACACCTTCCTTGATCCAGTAATTGTGGGAAACATTCATTTATTGCTGACTTAACCACCTGGGCAGAAACAGGAGCCATTATCTGAGCTGCAATTATACCAACAACATCCAACCTGAGCAGAAATTGGACAATTTGTGTTATTTATGGTTCGCAGCTCGAGCTCGTCACCTCCGGGGAGAGAGGAGCGGATATGGGCTTCATGTAAATGCAACAGAGTTAATAGAGCAGCTTGTTTAAGGAGCCTGAATGTGTAAACACCACGGCATTCACCGGTTTACCAAACCGCCATGGGAGCTCGATGATGAATGCAGCTAATAGGCCGAGGCTGCGGCGCACACACTCGCCCACTCACACTTACACACGCGGAGCTCTCAAAGGCGGCTGTTATCGATCCCTCCGACATACTGCTTCAGCACTGCTTAAATGAGAGGAGTCAATAGCTGAGCTGTCTCTGAGATGGCCCCGAGTGTTCCTGCTTGGGAATGGATCGGTGTTGAAGGAGGAATCAAGAAAAGATGGGGGGGAAAAAACAGGGAAATTGTGTTACTACATACTGAGGAGGAAATTCCCCAAAAATCAATTCTTTCATCCATTCAGCAAACGCGTAAAGTCGGACCATTTTTCCTCCACTGGATGGATTACCCTCTGCTAAAAAGAACAGTCCTATGAGTAAAGGTATATCACCCTGGAGTGACCCAGAGGAGGCCAGTTTGCAGTACGGAGTTTGTTGTTCATTTAAGAAGGGAGCACACACAAAGATTATCAGGCTGGTTTCATCCCAGCGTTCCTCTTTCCTGACTGAGGACAGCAAACGCCATGTTATCCTCTGTTTTATAAGATTATCCTATAAGATTATCCTGTGATCTGAGGTGTGCTAAGAGTGAATTTGTCCTGATAGTCGGCTCCAACCGGTTTTATATGATCATATATAATAATCTTGCTCAATGCTTACTACCAAAAATTTTCATGAATGTGGGGAAAGCCAAAGACTCCCGAGTCAAAACTCCAGGAATTGAGACGTGGTCCCGAAGGTAGCCAGTCAAGCTGATTGTGGAACAAGTAAGTAGGCGTAAATAAAAACAAGCATGGCCTGCCTGAAACATAAAGTTTGGTGGACCTCAAAATGAAGGACAAGCCTATGTGTTCACAATCTCTTCAGGGTTTTCTCAACAGTCAAAAATAGTCCCAAAACCACCATCATTCCCTCTTCTCATATGTCCTCTTCCATGTTGCATGTTTCTTTATTTACAGTTGTTTCTATGTTTCTTCTTTGTTTTTATTAGACCACATTTGATCACGCCAGATTTCTGTCTTGGAGGACGAGATTCTTGGTTGTGGTGGGACAAAACAGGCATTGAACAGTTTTGATTGTACTGTATGTGCTGTGCTTAGATCTGAGCACATCACATACAGTACAATCAAAACTGCTCAATGCCTGATTTTTATCTTCAAGTGTGGGGTCTCTAACAGATACAAAATCTGATTTTGAAAATCCTTGTGAGTACCCTGCTTGAGTCAATTCAGTTTCTGTTTTGTAAGCAGTCTTATCAATTATAAATGTGCAACAGTTGTAAAGGGCTGAAGTTAGTCAACATCAATTTGAAGGTGAGGAATCACTCAGGTTCCAAAATAAAGGGTTTATTTTAGGGCTGTCACTTTAGTGCATTAATTAGATTAATTAATTACACCGCAAATTAATGCGTTATAAAAATTAATCGCAAGATTAATCATAGCACACAAACATTTTGATATTGGCCAGCTGGAGGACCCGTACATGGCAGTGGCACGTCACTTCACACATGCGTCTCTAGTCAAACCAAACAAAGCCCAGGTGACTACAGGAATGGCATATTTAAGACTTAGTCTTATTTTATTTTTGAATTTATTTATCTTTATTTACTGAATTCTTTAATAATGCATCACGCCTGATTGTTTTGCTGGATGTCCTCGACCTTTTTCTTATTTTGAATTTTATTTATAAAACACACTTAAAGTGTTATTTGAGTTGCCTGGTTGAGCTTAGAATTTTCTGGACAAGTTGCCCTGACTTTGGTTTTATTCTGTCACCAATAAAAATGTGGATTTACAAATCTTCACTTCTTAGTTTATTCATTTGATTAGTCATTCACTACAGTTTTATAATATCCTAGAATTCAAATTCTTTATTTGGGTACTTTAAGCAGACATGAGATTAAAATGCGATTAATTAGATTAATTACTTATAAATCCGGTAATTCATTAGATTAATTTTTTTAATCGTCTGACAGCACTAGTTCATTTATATAGCACTTTTCCTACGACATATGTAACTCAAAGTGTTTACAGCAGAGAAACAATAGGAAAGTGAGGAGTAAAAACAAACGATTCCAACTTAGGCACCTATCTGAGGAGCACAGTGTGGGATTGGAAATAAAACACCTCAACACATGAGACAACAAACACAGGGACGATCACATGGGGTGGTGGGGAGCCAGCGGGGGTGTTGATTCAAAGGAGTCCAGCGACCTGCCAAGGGATGACTGTGTATTTAACAAAAAGGAAAAAGTATGAACATCATTAAGTACTTGTCTTTAAATAGCAAAATAATGCTTAATAATGTTTAACTAAGTCATCAAAATCAGATTTAAAGTTTGCAGTTGGCACAAAACAATCAGACTTGGCTATAATATATTCCATGAATTAAATAGCATCAAATTAGTTTAAAAAAACTTTATTTGTCCTCAGCAAGGCACGCAGAGCAGTCAGTGAATGACATAGCACATAATTGTTAAAAATGATAAAATTCTGTGCTACCAATCAACTAACATACAAAAGTAAACAGGGAAGAAAGGAAGAAATAAAATACTAAAAACGCTTAAAATCCTGAGTACTGGGGACCAGCATGAAGATGTAGATTAACCTGAGCTAGCTATATACCAGTGCAAATGACATGCAGTCAGTAAGTGAGGAGTGCTTCATGGATGTTTTGAGTTGAGGAGAAGCACAGCTTTGGGCACAAAGGTGGACTCTCTGCCCTGAGTTCTGCAGGCGGCCCAATCGGAGTCACTCAAACTTCGAGAACATAATGTGCGAGGGGTCTTGAGTAATGCGGTCCGCTAAACTTCATGTAAAATGTTCGACAGCAGAGATATGAGAGGTTTCACAGTTATTTTAGAACAGACAGTCGTGTGTTTTTGCGGGTGGTTTCTGTCCTGAAGGCTGATGAATGAAACCAGCTGGTGATTGAGAAGGTGGTGATGCTCTCTAGAAAGTTCTGAGAATGTTCTGGTTTACTCTGAAGGAGCTGAGCTTCCTCAGGTGGTGCTGTCTCTGCTGGCATCTCACATTCACTTTTGAGGCATTTGACAGCCAGGGTGAAACACATCATGTCAGCAGCAGAGCAAACTGAGAAATGGGCTCAGGAGGCCTTTATAGACTCCTGATCAGGTCACAGTGGATTCACCTGTGGCTAATTGCTGCAGGCTGAACATGTGTGCCTGCTGGTCCTCAGTGGAGTCACAGCAGACATGAAGGATTTAACGGGAACATTAAATCTGTATTACAAAGCCTGATTCCAAAGTTAGGATCTATAAAATTTGAAAGCAAACAATAAAGTTACCTGGTTTTCAATATATGTTCAATTAAATACACTTTAAAGACAAGATATTAAATGTTAAATCTGATATATATTTTTTGACTAATATTCACTTCTTTTTAATTTGTATAAAAACAGTTGGAAACAATCCACAGGAATTAAAAAAAAAAACTTTTTGGAACGATCCACAGGTGAGCAAAGGTGGGGCAAGGTTCGCCATTTTCTGAACAACTGCATGAGCACATAGTCCAATAATTTCAGAACAATTCTTGATGTCCAATTGCAAGTAATTATGGAATTTCATCATCTACAGTCCATTATATAAAAATGCTCAGAGAATATGGAGAAATCTCTGCACATAAGCACCAAAGCTAGGATAGCCATGCGTCTTCTTTTGCCCTGACATGTCCTCCTTTTTGGTTGGAAAATTATGTCCAGAGGATTTTATAAAATCATCTAAAATGTCCGGGTTGCATGTATGGTACAAACTACCGGAACTCCTCGAGTATCCACAATATCCGAATAATTAAAAGTAAAGGCAGAATTGTCTGAGGGGGAGGTACGGGAAGTGAGCTGACTGAGCCGGGTAGCAGAGAGAGGATTAAGAGAAAAACATGCAGGTCTTATATTGATGGTTTATTTATATTTTCAGTTTAAATAATGTAAAAATACTGTAAATAATGACATTAGTATCATTCGAGAGTGTTTTGTTGTTCTTTTGCCATATTTGGCTGTTTTGCCAAGTTTTCACCTAGTTCTTATTTTTCATCATAGTTTGTGTTTTTTGTTGTTCATCATAGTTTGTGCATTTATTGACAAAAAAGGCAAAAAAAAAGGCCAAAAAAACTTTGCACATGTATCAGACTATTATAAAATCAACAAGCTAATATCTCAAAGACAATCTGACAAATGTCACTTTCTTAGAATTACTTTTCGAAGTACCTTGTCCAGGAGAAGCCATGTTGCTAAGTCCCACTCGAGACAGCAATGGACCTTCGAGTTTGCAGACATGGGTTCACAGTTCATGCATCCGCACCACCAGGTAACTTTTGATCTGTTCTGCTCATTCACCCTCCATCCTCTTATCTGTAACAGTTCATCCTCTGTTATATATCTATGACAAAGTGCTGCACTGGACTCCTGGCATTATTCCAATGTACCTACCTGTCAAGATATTGAGCGTGCATACTACATGTGTCATTACGTAAGATATACTGCTAAGGTCCTTTTTTTGGGGCATTTTCAGAATATGGTCACCCTATGCAAGGCTGAAAAATAACATTGAATGCCTGTGACTTTTGATCCCTTTGGCAGTTCTGTGTTCAAAGCGGACTTCACTCTGTGGTGCGTACACTATCTGTTAGCTGTTAGCTTCATGTAGGGCTGGGCCATGCAGCATTGATGTTTGTGTGCATCAGAGGAGAGCTCTCAGTGGGGGGGGGAGGGCTGGCACAGGCATCTCCCATAAAGATACTATTGGGGTCAGCAGGTCAATTACAACAAGCCTCACCCAACCCTAACCGGAGATGCAGGATTTCTCAAACCATAATCCCTCACCTACACCGAACTCTAACCCCACTCCACCCCTGCTGCTTCCATGTTGTTTGTCTTGTCCCGCGTACGGATCCTTCCCGCCTGGCTGCCTTTTGTCCTGCTGTTCTTTGTTTGGCACATCAATCAGTCAGAGCAAAACTTGTCCCTCACGGTGCAGTGGCTTCTGATCGGATCAGCTCCGACCATGAAATATAAGGTCAGCAGCCGCCTTTTGAAATTTTAAAGAGTAATCCTTCACTCAGCCAGTCAACTTGACTAACGGATTTTAACAGAAATGAAATAAAAAGTGAAATAAAGGAGGCAAGTTCAGGCTGTATCCCAGGCGCCTGCATGTTATGTTGTTTTTTATTCTTACAAAACGGTAAAGGTCATCCCATCAGAGACGGACTCTGAGCAGGACATCAGCGATACACAAAGACTGAACAGGAAGATTTATGGGATGTGGGTGTTTTACATTGTTGGCAGTGGCCTTTGGTTTGAATAGTCAAAGTTTTTTTTTGGCCTAAAGGCTCAGACAAACCGTCTGACGTTTGGATAATAAATGTGCATGTTACAATAAACACAACATATCTTTTGAACCATGGTCCTTCCTGACGATCACGGCCATTGAAGCAGCAGAATTAAATTGTTAAATGGACAAACATTTTGCCATTGCTCCTCCATTTTGTCCAAATAACCTTGTTCCTTTTTCCATCTAAATGCAAATGGACGACTATTGAAGGAAGCAAAAACCACGGCCATTTTTGTGCACACTATTGTAACCACTGGGCTGTGTTTTGGTATTGAGAGAAATGCATTGCCAGCTGGATCTGCTATGAATTTCAAGAAGGTTTTAGATGGCCAAGGACGTGATGGGAACACTGGGTATTAATGCATGTGTTATAAAAATAATAGAAGCCTTTGTTGATCACATTGCTGGACATTGACCTAGAAGAACTTGAGCTGGCGTGCCATGTTGGTGTGCATTTTAATGTGACGTTTTCTATGCAGCTTGAAACTTATCCCTTGATTTGTTTTCTTCCTAAAGTAAATACAATGGTGGTGGTATTGGTTTTTTTCACAACAGTAAATATGGGCAGTATTTCTGCTGCAATTACACCCAAGATGCCTGTCCTAAAGACCAACAAAAGATGAAAATGTAAAATTCATTTCCAACCTTCAACGTTGATTATATTGCAGAAAGAGCAGGAAGAGTTTGCTTTACTGAACATCAATGGAGATTTACCAGTGGTGTATGAGTTGTGTTAACATTATTAAACAAGAAAAGCACTTGGAGAGCGCAGACCTCCGCCAGCACCACAGTCCTCTCTCATATTGTGACTTTTACCATGAATATTAGTCCTACCCTTATTTCATGTAAATATTTAGATTCCTGACCATGAAAACATACCATTAGCAATTGGTTACCTCCACCAAAGAGGTTACGTTTTCAGGAGAGTCTGTTTGTCTATCTGTCTGTCTGTGAACAAAATAACTCAAAAGGTTATGGATGGATTTTGATGAAATTTAACTTGTTGAGTTATTTTGTTCATAGACAGACAGACTCTCTCGAAAACATAACCTCCTGGCAGAGGCAAACAACACTTAATCCAGCAAACAAAAAAACAAAGCATAAAAATCAAACTTAATATTGATCCGATCTTGTATTTTATTTGTTTAATAAAACATTTTTTGTTTGCTACAACTTTTTGCTCCAAACTTGTTCTTTGTGCTCTCTGGATTTCTTGTGTGCAACTCTGACCATGGATGGGCCTTAGGAAGCTGCCTGCTGATTTGCTAGTCACTGTCTGTCTGAAACTCATGTACCATCAATCGTACATAGGTTAACATTAGCATAAGGTGAATACTATCTTAGCACTGACAGCGCAAAGACTTGTTTTACTTTTAACTTTGCACATGTATCAGACTATTACTATAAAATTAACAAGCTAATATCTCAAAGATAATCTAACAAATGTCACTTGCTTAGAATTACTTTTCGAAGTACCTTGTCCAGGAGAAGCCATAATGTTCCCACTCCAGACAACAATGGACCTTCGAGTTTGCAGACATGGGTTCACAGTTGACGCATCTGCACCACCAGGTAACTTTTGATCTGTCCTGCTCATTCACCCTCCATCCTCTTATTTTAAAAGTTCATCCTCTGTGTTCATAAATGCATTCTCTCATACTCACAACTAACAACACACCATCATTACTAGAGACAAAGTCGCTCATCTTTTTTAGCCTTAAGTGGGTTAATTATGAGGCTTTCGAGGCACTATGTACAGTTATGCACTTGGTGCTGTTCGCCAGTGTTGTGTTACTCAAGACCGGTCTTGATACCAAGACCGGTCTTGAGACCACATTTTAAAGGTCTTAGTCTTGTATCGGACTTGAGAGCACTTTTACTCGGTCTTGTGTCGGTCTCGGTGTTAACAAGGAGGAGCACTTGGTAAAACAACAAAAAGCTTCAATTCATGTGTTATTTCCCCCTGTAATGACTGCAACCTTCCCGGTGTTGTGATTGGGTGACACCCCCTATAACTGTTCAACCTTATCATGGTTTTGAAAACAGATTTTGATGGTCTTGGTCTTGTCCCAGTCTTGACTCAGTCTTTACTCCCAAAAGTCTCGGTCTTGTCTTGGTCTCGGATAGTATGGTCTTGAGCGCAACACTACCATTCGCTACTGGATATCTCCTTCTAGGAACAAGAATCACAAGTTCATCTACTGGCACTCATTTTTACTTGTGCCATGGGCCTCTAGCAACCCCACTTTAAAAAACCTGAAGTAACCCTTTCAGTAAACAAAACAAAACAAAACAAAAAAAAATCAATGACTCATGATTGAATCTAACTGCAGGACACAGGATTTGGCGAACCTTAGCGTGGACCACACCAATGACATCTTTTGCAAAAAGCTCCACAGCAACCACCTTGTGAAAGCTTCAGACTCCTTGTCATGTTGATTCTGCTCATTGTCAAGCTCCATGTTCCACAAAAAGCCATGAAAGCAGGTTTTTCTAAGGAACTTTAAAAGTGCTCCCCCCAAGGTTTAAGTATTGACTTCAGTTTTGGGACCTTTTACTCACAGATGAAGGGAACATCGACAAAGAAACAGGCACAATAGCTGTCTTTTTGCCAAATCTTTCAGTCTGCAAGAGAATAAAGTGGGTAAAAGTACAAGCCCTACCAACGCTGGCTTCAAATGAATAGTTGTTCCATCACATTTGGCCCTAAACTCAGTCAGTTCATTGATTGAATGGGAAGTGAAAAACATTATGTTTCTTTTTATGGTTGTGCAAGCAATAGACGACAATTCCTTCTGGGGCTTTCTATTTGGTCTTTTACTGGGTATGAGTGCTCCAAAATTGTAATGAAGTGACTGTGGTGAATTGTTTTGTGCCTTTCGTTGAATGAGTGCCGAACAGCTCCTGAAACAGGCAGACAAATGGAACAATCATAAAATTGTTCCCCAGAGGCAAAAAATATGCCTGGAGTAAAAGTTTTCATACAGGCCTTTGGATTGACTTGCAAAGACTGGAACAGAAAGCTGTATCATAATGAATTTCATAAAACTGATCAGGCCAGATGGAACCATTTCACATCACTTTTCAGAGAGCAGCTGGCAACAAAAGCAGCAAGCATGTGAATAATTTTCTTAAATCTCTTAGAATGAATACATTTAGCATTGTTCACCGAGCAACAAAAAATGCACAATTGTTTTCCCAATAAGCTCCTTTTGAAGTTCAAATTTTGCCTTAAATCAGGTTCATTTAATTTTGATGACTGTTGCGTTCACAATCACTAAAAAGCCTTCTACTTTTTAAATTTTGTAATATATATCGAACATGAAGTTAAATAAAGATTACTGCCAAAGACGGAAGAAAAAAACAAAACAAAACAAGACAATGTCTAGTCAACATATTCAAAAAGGGGTGGGAGGAAGTACAAACTTATCAATTCCCACCCCTTTTCATATATAGTACCCCTTATCCAGCTGTATTCTGTTCTGTCTGAGATGCTCTCGTAGAGCTCCTGCCCCTTTAAAGCTCTTTTCCAGCCATCATCACTTTAGCCAGGCTAGCTAGCACAGTGCAGAGCAGAAATGGTAGAAAGTATGCAGAGTTGTTGACAATATGGTGCAGAGTATGGCAGAACTGACCTATTAGCACAAAGAAAACCAGTCAGCCAATCAGACCTGTCTGGCCCATATGGGGAGGGGCCTTAATGGGGCAGGAATTCCAACAGGGTGTCTCAGATGGAGAGAGAACACAGCTAAATCAGGGCTTTTATTGATTGTGAACCTAATATAGAAGTAATCTAAAAGGAATATTTAAACGAGAATTAAGTCAAAATATGGACTCGATCTTAAAAGATAAGTTCGGTTTCTACAGCTTTCACATTGTTTATAGAATGAAGTAGAACAATATACTCACCCAGAAGGCTTTACTGATCCAAACAGTGCTTCAGGAGATATTTAGATCCAAAATCGAGCGGCGGACATCCGTATAATGGTAGCACATAGGGCATACAGCACGGCTCCTAAAACTGCATTAATCATCCAAAAACTCATTAGTTTCACCAATATTTCACCATGGTCCACTCGGGCTACTCCTCCAAGACAGTCTGTGTCGCTCCAGACATGTTTTGTGGCTGTGCTGACCTCTGAACTAACGAAGAAGAATGTTTGCCTCCGCGCATGCGTAGTACTCTCTGGAGAGCTGTTCTTCTCTTTGCCTCCGCGTCCTCCTTTCGATGAGCTCCTCATCTGTAAACTCTGGCTCGAAACTGTAAGGACACCCATCATATTCAAAGTTCTCCTCCACAACATCTTCATCCAATAGATATTCATCCATTTTGCACAAAACTGGAAGAAGAAAGTCGTTGTCTTCCCCGGCGGTCTTCCCCTGAAACAATGAGCCGTACTGCGCATGCGCGGAGGCAAACATTCTTCTTCCTCAGTTCAGAGGTCAGCACAGTCACAAAACATGTCTGGAGCGACACAGACTGTAATGGAGGAGTAGCCCGAGTGGACCATGATGAAATATTGGTGAAACTAATGAGTTTTTGGACGATTAATGCAGTTTTAGGAGCGGCGCTATACATGCCCCGTGTGCTACCATTATACGGATGTCCACTGCTCGATTTTGGATCTAAATATCTCCCGAAGCACTGTTTGGATCAGGAAAGCCTTCTGGGTGAGTATATTGTTCTACTTCATTCTATAAACAATGTGAAAGCTGTAGAAACCAAACTTATCCTTTAAGTTAACAGGCATCGTGCTATAAGGTTTACTGTCAATAGGTTTTCCTTCCACTTGATCTACTTGTAGACTTAGCAACACCTAGCTTGGACAGTGTCACCCATCTGTGGTAGGAGGCATATCCCTTAATGACATCACCAGGGGATAATTTATAGACAGTTTGAGTTTGAGCAGACATTTTTTGACTGGTGGATCCAGAAAAGGGGGAAAGGAGGGATTCCTGTCAGGTATGGAAAGTTTTCAACAAACAGAGATTGAGTATATTGTATAGTACTTGACCTTATTGTTTTCTATGACTACTTGTTTAATAAAAGGAGCATAGGTGCAGTTAGTTTCACACACATGATGTGCTTTAATAAGTTGTAAACAAACAGAAAAATGAACAAGAACAGTCATATTTTGCTGCTTTGAAGCTTTTAAAAGTCATTTGTGCAGTTACACAGACACCTGTTTCATTCATACCACATCAAGCTGTATATAAAACAAACTCTTTTAATCATTTGAGACCACCGCTCTTAAAATGAAAAGGACAACATACCCTCTATGGCAGCCTGTTAACCTCACAACATTTTCAAATGAGTAAGGGGCTATAGAGCTATGGTGCATGATTAGAAAATATTGCACATAGATAAAAAGGCTCTGGGAATGACATCATTATTAATTAAGTGAGGAAGAAGACGGTGAAGACTAGTAGAGCGAGGTGAAAGGGTACAGATATCTGTCTGAAGCAGCCTACTCAACAATTCCCACGCCTTTCACCCTTAGCTTTAAGAAATACATCAAATCCTGCGAACGATCTCAAGAAAAGAAACAAAATCACATTATATGTACAAAGACCATGATTATAATAAAAGACAATCTCTAGTTGACATCATTCAATGCAGACCCAGCATAAAAAGGAAATAGCACATCCATTTTAAAGTTAGTGAATGATATAACTTTGCACCTTTACACAAGGTCATCAGTAAACTAGGTGGACAAACAAGAAATGTGATCGCAAAAATAGAAGTTCATTTCAACAGAATCATGGCTGAGGGTGCATTTGTGCCATGGACATCACAAGAAGCATGATAAGTGTGTATGTAACGGTACTGACTCAGATATTTAGGATCAAAACACTTTCCGTAAACGTGACACCATTTCACAAATTCTGTCCGACCGCATGAAATCCCTGAAAATGCTGTGGTGTATATGCCAGGCCTGTAGGTGGCACTGTAGTGCTGCCACATGTAAACAAAACAAAAAAAACAACAACTTCAGTCTAAAACTATAACACATATATACGTATGTGTGTGTGTGTGTGTGTGTGTGGGGGGGGGGGGGGTCAGGGGTTATATTGTTTTTTTTAGAGGATTTATTGAATATTTTGGAACTATGGCTTTGCTACTTGTCAGACAGCCCTAAGTCCTGCCTTAAAACAGTCTTTCGATCTGTGAGTATGTCTAGCTAAAGTTAGATTGAGATAGCACGAACCATAGATATACATAGAACACTAGATACGTCAGCGCTGTAGCAGCCCACTAAGCGATGTGCCTGCGTGTCGGCCATCTTGGAAGGGGCAACATTCCCATTCGAGGCAATACATCTACATTGAAAATAAGTCGTGACTTGCTCATTTCTAAACCAATTCTCATAGATGTATTGTTATAAGTATAAAAGATAAACATATATTGGAACTATGTTTGATCAACATTTATGGTACTTTCTTTCTCTCTCTCTCTCTCTATGTATGTATATATATATATACATATATATATATATATATCTGTGTATGTGTGCTTCTACCTGAGAGTATTTAATAATGGTTTACTAGATTATGTATATCAGTCACATTGAGAAGTTAGAGAAGTTTGCCATTTAATCAGTATTCTGTATTCGTATGAATTAGGCTTTCTTACTACTGTTGGAAGTAGTGGTAGTAGTAATAGTAATGCGATTAGTAGTGGCGGCACACCAACTACTTCTGCTAATACTGGCACTGCTACAACACTGCTGCACTATTACTGTTACTGCTACTTGTACTTTTAGTACTCCTACTGATGCTTGTGTAACTGTACTAAAGGCACTATTAATCATCTAATACTATCAATCATCATCAATAATCAAACCACCTATTGTCAAGCACATTCGCATTAGTGTTTTGCTAGTAGCAAAGTAGTTACTGAAGCTCTCAGATTGGAAGCTCTTAACAAGATTTAATAATGAAAAAAGAGCAAAAAACTATTCTTACCAATGAAATGTTATTCTTCGTTTCCTCGTTTCAATTGTTCGGTGAATTTTACAATTATATGCAGTGCAATGTGCCGGCATCCTTATTGTTTTTAATCTTCGCGCCTTTGACAACTATGGAATGCTTTGATACTTTGCCTCCACTAGCTTAGCTTCGACGTTGGCACGCAGCTCAGGGGCGTGTCGCATCCAGTGTTCTATCTATATCTATGGCACGAACAGTATGGCAGCATCCATCCACTGCTGTGAACAGCAGGAGGACATTGATAAAAGCATACGCCAGTATTTTTATCACCTTTCTCATGATGTGTACATATGCTACATGTCTTATTCCCGAGTTTTGTGTTACAGAACCACTTACAGGCCTGGCATAAGTACAGTATTTTCCTGTGGACTGACACATTTCTTCAAACAATGCTGTCTTAACCACAAGCTTTTTGAAGACGAAAACATCCATGTCCATGTGGACAGGGCCTAAACAGGTGTAATATTTGAGTGGTAACTTAAGCCTACATTGAAACTATCTCAGCTGGTGCAACTCCGTGAAGCCCCTGGGAACATAATTCAATAAAACCTTTCGTCATTAGATGTTTTTTTATCATATATACAAACTATCAACTATGTAGAGGACTGATATTTGCATGGTTTTTAAAACATCAGAAGTTACGTATTTGAGGGTGCTCAGAACTTGACATAAAGTAGGTGGGCTTTAGACAATTATTTTTCATGTGATAATCAATTCAGCAAGTAAAGCAATAAAATATCTTTACTCACGCCCAATCAGCCTCTTCATGTCAAAGCAATTGTGACCACATTCACAGTCCTGAGAAATTTCCTTCAATATTAGATGGTTTTCCCCCTTAAATTTTAAAAGAGGCCTAACTGCACAAACTTGGTGTTCTATTAAAATTCTAAAACTTTCAAGTCATGTTCCCAGAGGCTTGAAGCTTTAATTGTGTGAATTCTGTCGTAAGCTAGAGCTTCCTTTCGAACAATTTGAACCCAGAACTCGTTCAACCCAGAACATATTGTAAAAAATATGGTGGTTCTCAGATTGATAATTTAAAAAAAATGTACAAGGCCTTCTCAGTTAGTCCTGCATTGTCAAAAACAGACCTTCAAACAATTTAAAAATCTAAAGACACTAATAGTTTGGTTTTCTATCATCTTAAAGATCGGCAAATTGTTATGACATAATCTCTTCTCAGGACGCGGTCAGACTAGAGTGTCTTGACTTGGTTCTTGGTCAAATTACTTTGGTTTCACTTAAACTAAACTGACTTGATTTACATCCTTTTAGCACGAAATAGTCATGGCATGGACGTTTTTAAGAGGCAAGATTGTTTTGACTGTATTCTGTCTGATTGGTCTTGACAAGAGACGAACATGCGAACTTTTTTAGCAAACTCAAGTTCTGCAAATAACTTTATTCTTGACTTGACTCTTTGTCTTTGAGGGTAAAATTGGCTTTTTTCCTTTGTTTACTTGAACTTTAACCATCTTGTCTTGGCACTGTATAAACTGACTTTGATACGATCTTGAACTGGCACTGTCATTGGACTGAATTGTCCTTACAAAAGATCCTGTTTCATGTGAGTATGGCTCAACTGTTTTGCCTCGGGGGTAATTTATTTTGATGTAAAACAGATTGGTGTTGACTTTGTCCAAAACTGTCTTGACATCAGTTTCTTCACATGGGACCTTAGTTTGATTATCTGGAGCCTTACTGTCTATGGCCCAGAAATAACTCAGCTTTACTTAAAGGTAAATCATCATGACTGTGATACTTCTCTTGTTAAAGGATGGTCTTGATTAACAGGGGTTTTTCATAGGTCCAATAGTTTTGATATTATTGGGAGTGAACACAGAAATTGTTTAATCAAGTTGTCCCAATCTAGGACTAAATGCTGACTTTCTTTACCAGAACACTTGACAAAAATATTTCCAAGCCAGGTTCTACTGTCAGTAAGAAGAAAAACACACAATTAAAGCTGGGGTTGGTAATCTGATTTTGATACATTTTTGTAATACTGGTTAAAATAGTCTTTATGACCCGGTGGCAATCAATTCATAATGTGTTCTTAAAACAGAGCAAAAAATATCAGCCATCTACAGCAGGATTAAAACAGGGAAAACACCAACCAATAAAAATGTTGTGTCACCAATTTTTAAACCAATCAAATCCTGTTGCCATTCTGCCCGCCTCCTGCACAGACTCAGTGCGTGTAGCCCCTCCCACCCCTCATTTTGGAGGAGAGGTGGGAGGGGCTAGACAGAGTCCTGAGGAGATGCTACATTCAAATTCATGCTAGTTTTCCAAAATTACCAACCCCAGCTTAAAGAAATAATCTTGACTTGGCACTTAGTCTTAATTTTAGACCTTATGACTTGAATATATCTTGACTTGAAACTGTTCTCACTGTTTTGAACTTTCTGCCATATGGGTCTAAAATTGGGGTGGATGTTTCACAGCTTTGTACCTAGCTGCTAAGTCATTTTGTGACTAGATTTCTACAAAGCTGTTCATACCTTGGGGCGATTATTCTTGATTTATGCCCAGTTTTCCTCGTACTTAAAATACCTTGATTTATTTCCAAAACCCTGGGTGACTTGGTCTTAGTTTTTCTTACTCTAATGACTTGCTCCATTATGATGAACATGATCAAATATCAGAAATTGAAAAGCTCTATACAAAGCCATGAGGCCCAAGTCTAATCACTTCCATCAAGGGGGTTCGGTTTTTTCCGGTGTTTGGCTGTTTCCAAGAAAACTCAAAAACTTATTTCAATTCACTTTTCTGAGAATGTTGGTCATGGCACAAAGTATATGTAATAAGATTTTTGTGGAGCCAGGAAATTTTTCATGGACTTTTGTAACAGTGCAAGATAAAGGAGCGCCATTAATTGTTATGTTTGTCAAAAAAAAAAAAAAAGTTGAACAGATTTAAATGTAATTTTCGGGGAATGTTAGTCATGGCGCAAGGAAAGAAGAATTTGGTGGTTATTGAATCCACATGTCCATCTGAATTAGAGTAAATTTTTCATCCAATCCCGAAATTTCTTAAAAGTGATTTGTTAAGATTGCAAGATCGGCCCCTTTTCCACTCTTTTCCTGATTTCTCAACAAAATTTCAAGTAGTTTGGATACAATTTTTAGAAAAAGCTGGTCATGGCAAAAGAAAGAAGTGTTTAGATTCCCAAAATCCAGATATTGACCAAGAATTTTTTTTAATGGATTTGTCAACAGTGCGAGATAGGACGGTTTGTCACCTTTTTATAACTTACCTAGCAATGTTAAAAATATCTTGGCAGAGGGTTGTGCTCTCAGAACACATCTAGTTATTTATCAAGTTTAAATAAAAAGTTACTTTCATCATATCACTATTTTTTCCACCAAAAGAACAAACAATTTCTACTTAATTGTGGACGTTTTGGTAAATATTAATCCAAACTCCTCATAAGTTCTTTACAATTGCCGAGGAGGTTATGTAACTGTTACTGTTTGTCTGTTTGCAAGACAACCTGATAAAGCTCTCAACGGATTTTGATAACATTTTTAAGGAATGTTAGTCATGGCAAAAGAAAGAATGGATTAGATTTGATCTTAATTGGGATGTGGATCCAAGAATTTAAGGATTTGCTCTCCGTATTTTGACTATTAACTCAGCAATGGTCCGAAATGCTTTGGCGGAACACTTCTATAGTTCGAGTTTGTGATTGTTGACAAATTCTAGCTAAACACTGATTGATTTTTACAAATTGGAACTACATAATAACTACTTATTGAATTTAGTTTGAGGTATATAAACTATCATCACTGCACAAGTCCTCACTGCTGGTTCTGCTGGTTACTTAAACTGAATCACATCACACAAAAAGCTAAGAGAACGACACATGACAAAAGCCTGATTGTTCACTTATGAGCTTATGGGACTCTATACAATAAGGCATTGCTTCAATGAAAACATCTGGACCAACATTTCACAGTTTTAATTAATGCTTGATTGGCTAGCAAATGTGACGTCCTTTAAAATCCTGATTGCTTCAGTCAACACTGACCCAAAACTAAAACTCAACCTATGCTCAACCTATGTAGAGTACCTGATATGAAAGATGGGAGCAGCTGGCTAATAACAAACTCAGGCTTGGTGGGGAAGAGGGGTCAAAGTTTTTGATGATAAAGCACAGGAATACTCTAATGGAAAATAATCTAATTAAAAACCATTAGGCTCCATTTTCATTTGTGGATTGGTCTCTAAAGCTGCCAATCATCAGTAGTAAAAGCTTGTTTCGTACACAACCTATGCTACGAGCACAGTTAAAAGAAAACATACTCCCCATATAAATATTAAATCCACATATAATGCAGACATCTGTGGAAGTAATATAGATGTGGATTTTTTTGCCTTATCTAAAAATTAATAATCGGGAATCTGGGATAAAAGAAGACAGAACACAATGCCAAGGCCAGCGTTTTGTCTTTAAATGCTGCTAATATAGCGTATTTACAATCATCTACTGTAAGCAACGGAAACAGCCTCTGTTAACACTAAAAAAGCTGATATGTTCTGGCCATTTACCAAAGAAGAAGAGTAAAATAAGCAGAACAAAAATTGGGAGTTCATAAATTGTGCTTTTCAACCCACAAAACCACTTCATCATAGAAATGGGACATTTTTAAGAGGCACTACTTGAAGTGCTTACATCAGTCAATGAGAATCTCTAAAGCTATAACAAGGACTGAAAATACAAGTAGTAAATATAGTATATTTATATATTTATAAAGGTGATACAATTCCCTTAGAGTCCCAAGTCCTGTTTAAAAAATATGTTCTTCACACCAACACAGTCCACCATGAAGGGTCTCTCTTTGTGTCAACACGCTAAGCCCTTAGGATGCTATAAGAGAGATGTGTCCGTGCCGGGGTTGATTCTACTGACCCAAGACCTGGATGACACAGGAAGCTTGTGCTAAAAAGCCGGAAGAGTTTGATGTAGAAGGTTGTGTTGAGAAGAAGACGCCACTGCTGCGTGGGAGACTTAAGTTGAGGAACCACTCCACGGTTAAACAGTTACCTCATTCTTACTGGCAGTGCGGTACGTGTGATGGTGGCCAGGAATGTACTGTAGGTGGTCCACCGTGTGAGTCCGACGGTTAGCAAAAGCCTGCCTCTTAGATGTAGACGCTTGGTGGTTGACCGTTAGCGTGTTATAGGAGTCGTTAGAGGCGGTAGGCTGAGAGTGCATCTTGGTCATCTTATGGCGGTCCATGACTGGCGTTACAGGCATCAACATGTCAGCGTGAGACATCGCCCGCGCCATCGCCTTCTCCCGGAACTTATCACGCCTCATCGCAGGGGAGAGCAGCAATGGATCCTGGGAGTGCAGGCGGTCTGCCGACAGCAGCTGCTCGTCAGAGAGATGCCGGCTGCTGCTGTACGCCGCGGCTGCCATGACACCGTACGACGATAAGCCGTAGTCTCCGCGACGCGGCGTCCTCGGGGGAGACAGGACGTGGTCTTGGGACATGGCTCTCTGGACTCGGCGGGGACGCTGTCGCTGCTGGTGCTGCTGATGGTCAGCGTTCAGCTTCACCATGTGGGTCGGTCCCCGGCCACCAAAGTCAGGATGATGGTGCTTTCGTGTGTAGTACTCGTCGACGTCCTTGTCGCCTTCAGAAGGGAAAATGGGAATTAGAAAAACACAAGAGGACTGGGACTATTTCATCACATCAGCACATTCAGTCACTATTTGGTGCATAAGATGAATGATTCTGTAAAAAAATGTTCATATTATGCACCCTTCTCAGTAATCATTGATACAGGTTCTTGAATACCATTCAAGAAGATCAACGCTGAAGCAATCAAGACATCACCTACAAAAAATACACTATAAGTGCTATAGTGTGGTGACTTTTTCACAAATGCAAGCAAGAACACAAGTACCTTCATACAATGTAAGAATCATGACAGGATTCACATTTTACATTCACAGAGACATGATTCTTGAAACCCATGCATGAACATGCACAAGTCCTGTGGCACAAGATGAATCTGTGAAGAGTGATGATGCTACAAACTGTAACCTTTCCCATTAAAATCTTAGATTCATTGTTGATATAATTGAAAGAAAACTCTCAAAAGAGAGAATGACATCTCACTTTAGCAAAGAGCCCTAAGGGCCTGCATATAGCACTTTGTAAGTTTGACAGTGGTCCATTGTCATCAAGATGCCTGCATTGCTTTACCGCTAATCAGTTTTCCCATTTTGGCACAGATTTTTAACAATGGCTGGAGTAATAGTACCACAGACGTGACATTTCAGGTCTTATTCCTTCATAAGACAGGATCAAGTGAGAAGACGCACCTCCATTTATACCACCCTGGAGTCTTGACAGATCATGTGATACATACAGTATTACTATCATACAAGCATTCCAGTTACAGTTACAAAGTTGGAAGAAAAATGCCAATCTACAAGGCTTTTTCTAGCAGTTGTGTTAGCAGAACTCCACTGGAATTGCAAGTATAGCTGGGAAATGTGGTGACACACGCTTGAAAATATTGACATGAATTTGCAAATAAACTACAATTCCCTTAATGACGTAAATGAATGGGATTTTACATTGTAAACTTAAATGTTTTTTGTGACATCAATCTGGATCGGAACAGCACCAAAATGTAATGACTTCTTCCTTGGACCAAACCACATCCCTAGTAAAGTTTTCATGTAAATCCATCCAGTAGTTTTTGATTAATCTTGCAAGAAAAAGACAAACAGACGAACAAATAAATAGACAGACCCTGGCAAAAATCGAACCTCCTTGGCAGAGGTAAACATCAGAATTATAGCATTCTTTGTGGCAACATATTTTGCTAGCTTTAATTTTTCCTTAAGTATGCTTATAAGCTAAATTAGCCTTGTAGTGCAAACAAAATGATGGAACAAGAGTGACTGGAAAGCCATAACTGTCAACACATTGGTCTCCATTAATGTCCTAAACCTTCTAGCTGCTCCTAAAGAGAGCGATAACCTTTATAACCAACACCACAGTTGGAAAGTTAAGTTCAGTCAGTTCAGTTTTAAATTGGTTTGTACTTCTTCCAGTGAACAAACAGGAGAAAGCAGACTCCATCAGCTTGGTTGTCCCTCTTAGTGGAGAGGACTCATCAGCATGCTTCAATACCCAACAGTTCATCGTGCGGTCGTGCCTGAGCGGAGAACCAGTCGTTTAATTCCTCTGCCAGAAATCAGGCCGGTCTCTCCGCTGGGTGCACACATGCTCCTAATGGTAGAGTCATTCGCGGCTGTGTTAACCACAGGCGGCAATCAGCTCTCAGCAGACTCTTATCTACCTGTTTTTGGCAACATGGGCTCACGTGGGGAGGGGTTTCTACCACAGGAGCTCTCTGATTAACCAATGGGGGCAGGGAGTCGTTACCTCCGCAGTAGTTAATTATTGCAGAACAAAAGGGTCGAATGGCCGTTTTAGGACCATTCTGCGCTTCACTGGGTCGTGGAGAAAAGGGGTGATGGGAATTGGTTGTCTGGATGCTCGGCTCTTTGGGAACGGTGTCGTGCCTGGATGCAGAAGGTCACCTTATTGTGCCTCCATCAGGGGTTTCACGTCCACCGCTCTGTGCATACCTAATGAAAGAAGGCCCAACTTTGTCCTGTGGCGGTTTGCTCCAGTATTTCTCCCTGAAGGTTCGGTTTAGATGTGACATTATGGCAGAAAATGTCAACTGAACTCAACCAGAGGCGACAAGTATACAGACAATCGACAAGCTGTGGCCCAGAGCTCCATTCATAGGTCAGACTTGAGTGTCCCTTCTCTGTGCGAGATCTGCAGTGATTATACTCTTAAATGTTAATATGGTGAGAGTCTATTACCTCCTGCTACAACAACAAAAGAAAAACACTGTTAATTCTTCCAAGAAAAAGCAGGTTTAGATGATATCCAGGGGTGCCTTTGACATTCACTGTTGCTTCTCTTATTTAAAAGAGGGGATTGGACTATCATGAGGTACCACCTGAAATGAGAGTTTGAAGATCACAGGGCAAATGTCATGGTCATGAAATCTCATGTTAGTCTCTTGCCTTTGCCTGGTTTATAGTTAAAGACATTAGAACTTGAAACCATAGGTCAAACGTCAAGCTCAAACTTATATTCTTCCTTTGCTTGTGAGTGTGGTTTCTTAACTCTTTAACTACCATTTCAACTGTTTGGCAGAGGTCATCAATAAAACCAGGGATATTTATTGTTTTATAAACATTCATTCATTAATTTTTTTTATCCCTTTCACTCGTAGGGGTAGCGGTATCCCAGCTGTCAACCATTCAGGCTCACACTCATACCTACTAAGGGCAATTTAGAGTCACCAATCTGGGAATCAAACCGAGAACCTCCTTGCTGTGAGGCACGTACACTACCTGCTGTGCCACCGTGCCGCCCGTTTTAAAAAACAGAACAAATCAAATTGTTGTCTGATTTGATTAACATTTCAGGAAACAAAAAAAAAAAGATATTTCATGCGGTGGGATTTAAAGGTTTAGAAAGCTAACAGTGAATTATGTGATGACATAAAAATGCAGAAATATTTGAGGCAAAATCAATTAGAAAAGGCAGAAATGTTTCTAAATAAAATAATCAAAAAAAAGATTATAGTGAGTTTTAAAAACTTTTTTTTTGGATGAATTATATATATATATATAATTATCAGTAAATGGGTAAGTATTTCAAATAATAATGTTGATAATAGGGGTGTAACGAAATGGTCAAATCGTGCAATGATACGAAATATGAAACAGGGCTCACGATACGAAATACGCACGATACAAAATAAAGATTATTGAAAATCCCCAACAGTAGGAAGTTGTGCAAAAATCTAATTTCTTTATTTTCTTCCTAGTGCAGACATACAAATTGCTGCATCAGTACAAAATAAATGCTCTTTGAAAAAAAACTAAATCGTAGTTTTTCCCCTTATTTAGACTACAGTGCAAATACAAACATAAAATCTCAATAAAAAGTGCTTTGTTGTTGTAACAATCAGGATAAGTACATTCTTGAATGAAAAGGAAAACAAACAGCAGTCCTCAGAGCTTCAGTTTAGACCTATAAATGTAAACTGTGAACTATAATATTTAGCTTATAACAGTGCATATACTTCTGATCTTCAAGTATGATCAAATTCTGTCAACTCAACTGTAGATGCAAAAATCAAATATTGTCTTTTTATGTAGACTTATACAAACATACAGTTGCTACTTGTCTCCAGTTCAAAGTAGTTGGTAGTTGTACTCGCCGCAGGTGAGGAGGGTAAAAAATCACCAGTCTCAGTGGTGCGCGGGGCCCCTTCGCGTTTATTTTGTGCGTCTTTGAATTATATTTCGTCATTTTTTATTTCATGATATTTTGTGGCACGAAATTTCGTTGCACCTGTAGTTGATAATAATAATAATAATAATAATATCTTTTAACTTTAAACCTTTACTTCTCATACAAAGAAAACATCAGTTCTTTTGGTTTGTATGTAGATTATTCTATATCCTTAAACACTGACAGAAACCAACAATGGCATGTTTTTTAATACGTTAAATATTTCTGAACTTATTGACCTCTGCCAAACATTTGAGCTGGGAGTTTAAGGGTTAAGAACACTTAAAGTGATAATCAAACAACATTGCATACTTAATAATGATGTTGATAAGCTTTTTCAGAGGTACAAGGTCGAATGCTAATAGCTGAGTTTCCATTACAGTTTTTGGCAAAATGACCAAACACAGAAACAATTGTATTTTGTCTTTGTGCAACTATTTTTTATACACTTACTCATATGTTAAAATGGATCATTTTTCCTAAAGGTTCTATGAGGAGAATCCATTTCCGGCGAATCCATTTCCTCTGCTACCCATGAGCACGCGCGGCGACTGTCATAAAGACGTGACCCAATCCAAAGCTTGTCTTTGTTGTGATGCTAATGAATGCAGCTCGGACCTTCCTCAGAACTCTGCATTGCTTTACAACTTCTTTTTTCAACAACTTACAGGATGCAAAGTGACGAGGTAATGTATCTCTTTCTAGTTATGTAGCGGTAGTTTTTGATGTGTGACAACAAGCAATTTCTGGAAAACTTTGTATTGTAGTTTTGTAGCAGGCAATATATCACTACGTACAGCCCGGTGCTCTAAGACGTGTCAGAATAATATAAATTTGCTCTAGTTTTAATTGTCTTGTTCCTGAAGTTGAGTATCCAGGTCAGTCCAGCCCTGTCTGACCTGACCACGAAGCTAAGGAATAGCATTTATAGATAACCTATTTTGATGCTATAAAACTAATCTTAAAATGTGTACTTCAATCAGGCATTTATCTAAAAGTGAGACTTTTTTGTAATTGCTTAAAAACTCCTCATAGCATCTTCAGGCTATTTTTTCCCCTCAGACCTGAAAGGGACAAGAGAAGAGGGCAGGCCTGTCTCAAAGCCTTAACAATGTGTGTTTTTGCCTTCTCAACCCATCATCAATCCTCATGTTTGTTTTGATCTGTCTTCCTGTTCCCCATAATAAGAAGCTAAATGTCCCAGAAGTCCAAAATTAAAACAGCAACATTAAAATTGATGATCCATGACATCCTTCTGAGATATTCGCCAAAATCTCTGGGTGATGGCCCTTCTGTTGCTTACTAAACTTGCCCAGCTTTTCCAGTCTTTTTCTACCGTTACATCCCAAGACCCTCTCCTCCTCTTTCCCCAGCCTTTTCTTTCTTTTGTGGATGCTCTGGTGGCTCTATCATGAGGTTTGGCATATTTTCTCTGGTGAAAAACACTTAATCACCGCTGGTAAGCCAAACACACACCAGCAGCCAGCTCGCTGCTGTGCGAGTAACTTCATTTGGGGATGTCAACAGATTTTGGTGGTGATCCAAACACGAATGCGGATCCAGGAGTTTTTTTAAGGATTTGTTCATTTGCACGGCTCGACTGTTTCCCATGTTTTCACAATTAACTAAAAAGTTCCCACCAGATTTTAAATTTATTTTCTGGGAGGTTTGGTGATAGCACAAAGGGAAAGTTTTAACACTTTGGTGGTGACTGAAATCCAGATGCTGATCCAGGAACTATTTGAAGGGTATGCTACTATTGCATGAAAGGGCAGTTTTCCTAATTTTTGCCAATAACTCAACAAATGTTCCACAGATTTGGATGACACTTTTAGGGAATGCTTTTCACGGCACAAGGAAGAAGTGATTAGGTTCTAGGGTGATCAAAAGTTGGATGAGGACCAAGGAATTATTCACAAACTTGTTAACAGTACCAGTACAGTTTTATACATTACAGCAATGCACATTCTTTTGCAAATATCCATGGAAATATTATGCATTTGCAATGAAAATGAACTAACTTTTGACAGCCTTACAGCCAGTGTTGGGCAAGGTCCTTCAAAAATGTAATGCATTATTTATTCCTTGTTACTTTCATTTCAAATTAATCAGTTAAATTAAATAAGACTGTATTTGACATGTAAATTAATAATAATATATCACATTACTTTTAAGTTACTCTCGTCAAAATAACAAGAAATATGGATTTGTCATTCTAAATGTAGCTCATTAGGCTCAAAAAGCTTATTACACATCCAGCAGGAGGTGATGTGGTGGCTATCTGAGTTCTGCTTAAGGCTAAAAACAGTAGAATGTAATAGCCCCATTGTTGGCTCATAACCTGACATGCCAGATGGACAGTTCCATATTGGAAATATTTCACTAATCCATCTGGGGAGGGGCCCTGTGAGAATGTATTCAGGGGCAGAACCTTCAAAAACAACAGCAGCTTGTGATTAGATGATCGTTTGGCTCAAAACATTCATCGCGGACCAATCCATATCAAGCAACGCTGCTATGACCTAGCATATGTGGTGGTTAAAACTAGTGGCTAACTGTTAACCGTTAGCTGCTACTGCCAATGGCCGACAAGGGCAAACAACAGTAAATGGCCGTTGGCCGTAGCGGCTAACTGTTGTTACGGCTAATGGTCAACTGTTCTTTGCCCTTGTTAGCCATTAGCCGTAGTGGCTAGCGGCCATTGGACACTACAGCTAGTGGCTAGCTTAACTACCTTGGGACTATCGTTTCACATTAATTAAACAACACAGATGTATCATTTAACACTTATATGGGACATGAACCTTGTCAAAGACAATCCCTACTAAGTAAACTTATGAGGAGAGCATATTTCGCCAAGTATAACTGAGTAATCATGAGGCTAACTGACATTAGCCTCCATTTTTTGTACAACAGGAAGTGACTTCACTTCCTGTTGTCGTCATGCCCGCAGTTCCTGCAGCTCCCACTGCTCCTGCCTCTCTTCCCTGATTGGGCCGTTAAGCATTCAGCCGAGTGAAACCGTTGGACAGTGGAGGCTGGCAAGACGGAGATGCATGATTTCAGAATCAGGCAGGTCTGTCTGCTCTGCAAGGCTCGATGGCTCATGGCACAACACAAGAAACGATCATCGCAAAAACAGACAAAAGGTAGAATTCTGGTAAATTATGTTAGAGATACTGTTACTTTAGGCCCAGGACTTTTCTCCTCTGCTGATCTCACAGAGTATTTGGCGAATTTGTATTTATACAAACAAACAAACCAAAAAAATAACTCCTCTTCATTTTGGGTTAAATTAAGAATGCATTGTAACTTGCATTACTGACATTTGTACAGAGTAAAATATGACAGACTTCAAGTTAGGAACCAATACTCCAAGTCATTGAGCCCAACGTTCATTCCTCGCTTCTAAATACGATCTCATAGGAACACACTGAGGTATTGTTGTCAAACTTTGCACATAAAAGCACAACACAAGGAGAACCTGCCCAGATTTCAGATGTTCTCCAAAACAGGGAAATCCCTACAGTATACATACTCCATTAAAGTGTGTTACTCAAGCTGCTCCCTTTCCTCAAGCTCCTTTTATGACCATTTGATTTAAGACCTCCTTATTTTACACACGTTCACTTGTTAAACTGTTTACACTTGAAGTGCCCAACATGATTTAAGAGGTAGCGATGCGTACTGCTGGATCCCATCTCATGTGGTGTTGATAAAACGCTGCACTTTACAATTAACATGATTGCGAGGGGCTAAAGGGTCCCGTATGCTTCAGAGAACTACAAACAGGAAACTGCTAACAGCGGCTAATTAAAGCCCAGTGCCCCACTTTGCCTGATTAGATCCAGTATAAGCAGTATATTTATGTGCCGACTATTGATGGTAGAGGAGTGTAATCATATAATGCAGTAAACCCTTGGAAACTGGTGGAACATCAATTATAAACTGATCTTTGGAGAGCGTCTGAGCAGCAATAGCAGTGAAATTAAAGGCAGAGGTGAGGCTGTGCTGAAGATTTAGAGGTGGTATATTTGTTCTGGAACATATTAGGTGTCATAGAGACATAAATAAGATAATAGATATATACATTTACCTTTTAATAAGAAATAAGGTAGAAGATAAACAAAAAAAAATGAATTGTATAATCACATGCTTACCAACCACTTTATAGGAACACTTTGCTTGAACCAGGATGGACCCTTTTTTACTTTAGTACTGCCTTCATTCTCCATGGCATTGATTCAGTAAGGTTCTGGAAACATCAGAGATTTGAGTCTACCTAATAAAGAGGCCAGTACAGTTCAGAAAAGGAAAAATTTTCTAGTTATGTCACAAGATCTCAGTAAAAGAGGCTGTTGACGTCTGGCTTCTCTGCTGCATATTGTCCTTTTTATTCTGTTCAGGGATGAGGCCAGCGATAGCCAAGGCTGACAAGAGACCCCCCACCCCCAAAAAACAGATGGTTTAGGATTTTTGACATGGGATTGTATGGGGTACATGGCATTAGCCGGAGCATTAGCCACATTGATCAGCTCTGCATCTGTACAGAAAGAGCCAGCACGTAAGCTAGAGCAAAATTAGCTACATATAGGGCCACCACAATTGAAGAATTTTAGATAAAAATGTCACGAAAACAGCTCCCGTAGCACTTACAAAAGTTCTTTCCATTTGTGCCCCTGTACATGCAAGTACCCAAGGTAAATGTTTTTTTTTATTTGCTGCAAAGTTAGGGGTAACAGTTGTTTCTTTTGAGCAGCCCGCAGACTGTAGCTGGTGATGGTGGAAGGACACTGAGGCTGTGCCGTGTACAGAAGTACTAGCTACACAAAGCAGCTTGGTAGTGAAAAAATAGGTTGTTATAGATTAGTTTAATATGGCGTGAAATCACGATACACTGTTTTTGTTACCTCCATCATAGAGGATTTGATTTTGCTGGCATATGATTGTCTGTCTGTTTCTTAGCAAGATTATGCAAAAACTGCTTCCCTGATTTTGCTGAAATTTTCAGAAGATATTGGTAATGATCCAATTTAGAAATTATGAGATTTTGGTGGTGAAACATACATTCGTCCAGATGCAAAAAATTCCATAAGCTAAAGTGGATGGAATAAAAACAATCATATCTTGGGCAGTTTTTAATGGATTTGCTGCCAATTTTACAGAATAATATGAGGCCCATATCTCTATCATCAAAGAAAAGTTAATCTGGATCTGATCCAGACTGACATCACAAAAAACTGAACTTTATTTTAGGAAATCCCATTGATGACATTCAATAAATCCTATAAAATCAAATGTTAATTGATGTTCACAAAACTCCCAAACAACCAAAAGTTGTGTTCATACTGGATAACAACCTCCACGTATGTGCTTAATTTGGTCTGGATCCTGGCACAATTCTGGATCTGATGATCCACAATAGCATCTTTTACAGGGGTTGTGGAAAAGCCACTGCCAGGACTGAGCTGCTTGGCAGAGGTCTGCATTTGAGGTTTTCCTATCTGCAGCAGTGTGTTACCAGAGCTTCCTATTTTTGTACACATGCAAAGCTGATCTCCGTCACTATAGCTAATGCTTAATACTATTTCTTGTAGCACACAATGATATTATTTTTAATTCCCAGCCCTACAAGAGGCCTAAAGGCTTCTCCTACTTTCTACGATTAACTTGAAGGAACACGTTACCCTAAAGGAGCGTCCTCACTCTCTGTCTTGTTGACGCCACTGAAGGTCGGACAAAATGGAATAGACGGTCATTTAAACTGGCAAACAAGCTGTTCTAATTGAATTTGGAAGTCATCATCCCTGCAGATGGTTCAATTAAAAAAGAAACTAATTATATTACTCTCAGGCTTGTTTCCAAACACTTTACTCGCGCTTGAACCTTCCACTTAATGCCTTTTCTTCTTTGGGGACGACTTCGCCGGCTGGTTTGACAAACTCTGCTGGGCCTTCTGTCTTAAACTCCAAAGGCCTCTTTGTTGTTCAGCGTGATTCATCTCCTGGTTTTTCTGTTAGAACAAGGCTCCGGCGAGATAAGAGCAAAGCCCAGAGTTGATAAGGGAGAGAAAAGGCAAGAAAAGAAGAAGAATGTTGAAGACGCTGTGAGGAGATTGAACAGATGTGTGTTTTTCTAGCACACAGCGATGCCGTAAAAGGGCTAAATGCATGTTTAAATGGCGTTTTCTCAGTATGTGACTTCTATTAGCAGTCAAGGACACAGCGAGGGTACTTAAATGTGTTTAGTAGGACAAGGACGTTCAATATCCTCTGAGCATCAAATATGTTACAGCAAATCAGTCTTAAGAGAAAAATAAGAGCATGTGCACTGGCTCTTCGTGTAAATAAAATGTTGTAAAGAAGGGCTTGTGTCAACAAATGTGATAAATAAGGTGACTTTTTACTGAACAGGAACAACAAGATGCTTTTCCAGTGTTCCATTAGAGGACTGGATGACGCAAGCATTGCTTTCTCCGAGTGCTCTGGTTTGGTTCAGTACAGTTTGAAGCAGTCAACACTAATTTTGTTTGTGCTGTACCTTCACTTTAGAGAACAAATGTGAAAGAGAGGGTCACACCAGCAACATAAATGCAAGATATAACAGCAGATTCAGGACTTTGTGGATAATTGTTTGGTTCAGACATTCTTTACAGCAACAGTAGTGAGCAAATGTGTGCATTTATGTAATGAGCAACACAACTAAATGTGTGGGTCACCTCCAAAAAGTCTCTGGAAGCAGTATGTAGAGTAGCATGAATACTTGGTGTCAGCCATGGTACTATTTTCAAATTTAGGACCAAGTTCAGGAAGACTGGTGAGAAAAACAAGCTGCCAAGTGAGCATCCCAGGAAGTAAACATCCCAAGAATGGTTTCTCACCCTTGCATCTCTGAACTAGGCCTGTGCTCAAAATACAGATACGCCAAAATATCGTCACACTCTCCTTCAGGATACGTGTATCGATACGGATTCTACAGATTTGATACGGCCTAAATATTTTGACAGTTGTTGACAATTCACTTTGGCTAATGTTAACAGTGGCACAGTTCAAGGAGAAGACGAGCTACATGATGAAGCATATCTTCTAAATTTGAACTTAGGTCTACCATCTTTGAGGATCTGAATGTATGTCTCGCAAGTTGTAGAACCACTTCAAACTCATCATTGTTCTTTTCCTTCTTATAAGTAAAAACTAAACTTGTCAAGAATTTTGTTAAAGCGTAGTCAATGCTCACAATTTACGTGTATTGGGATACGTATCGTATCGTTAGGTTGCTGGAAATACCCAGCCCTACTCTGAACCATAGTTCAGTTGGTCATTCCACAGTACCAATCCTTAGAAGTTGTACCTTCTAAATGTAAATTGATAAAAGTGCTGCTGCTCAACTTGGTCGGGAAACTCTGAATAAGGTTTTTAATCTCAAGGAGGTTCTCCTGGATCAAAAAAGTTTTAATGTAAAAAGGTGACTATTCAGACTTTACAATGATTAAAAATGCAATGCCAGCTGGTATTATTAGTTACCTAGAAAAGCACTCGGAGAGCACAGACGTCACCACAGTCCTCTCCCATAGTGTGATTTTTACCATAAATATTAGTCCTACCTTTATTTTCATCTTAATATTTATGTTTTCATGGTCAAGGAATCTAAACATAACACAACCATTAACCATATATCCATTTTAGTTCAGTAGTTATTCACGCAAATCAAATTTTTCATCATGGCGGATCCAGACGGTGATCTGGATCATTTCCAAAATCTTATCATTTATTCCTTGTCCCAATCCGGACATTTCTTGAACATTTCTGTATTAGAGTTATGTTGCTAACAGAGAAACAAGCAAACAGACGCTGGCAATACCATTACCTCCTTGGCGGAGGTAATAAAGGGAATAAATGATCAACTGAAATATCCCTTTTTCGACTTTTTTGAGAAGTATTCAAATATGGAAATCTCCAATCACCTTTCACTAAGCGCATGTCAATGTCAGCTTTTTTTATACAGCACATTTAAGACCGTCAGTGGCCTACCAAAGTGCTTTAAAGTAACAGCAAGAAAACAATCAGAACAATAAAACAGTAAACAGTCAGCTGATAAAGCAAATAAAAACAAATCAATACAGAGAAAGCAAACTAGAGAAGCACTCTGATAGTGCAGACCTGAGCCAAACGGCTCAGTCATGCCAGTCTACCAGGTTATTGTTAGCTGCCGGGTTAGCCAAACTCCTCTGCTAGCATTGCAAAGGAAGCTTGGAAATGTAGTAACACAGACTTGGAAAACTAGACGTAAGTTTACAAATAAACTACATTCCCCGTAATGGCGTAAATGAATGGTATTTGCCGTACAAACTTCAATGTGTTTTTATGACGTCAATCTGACTCAGATCAGCACCAAAACGTATTGGCTTCTTCCTTGGACCAAACCACACCTCTAGTAAAATCTTCATGTAAATCCATCCAGTAGTTTTTGTGTAATCTTTCTAACAGTCAAACAAACAGACAAACCCTGGCGAAAACATGACCTCTTTTGAGGAGACAATAAAAGACTCAATATAAGGAGTCTATACTATACTCCACCATATGCCAAAGTGAACAAGTGTGTCTAGCCTGTTTTAAAAAGTGGAAAGGCTGTTTGCAGTCTGCACAGTGAGCGGCAATGCGTTCCACAGAGTTGGAGTCATAACTGAGAAGGCTTGATCCCCTTTTGAAAAAGGATTGAGGAACATCCAAGAACACTTGATCACTTGATCTAAGAACTCTGGAGAGCTAATGGTCCTTAATAAGGTCAGGAAGGTATTCTGGGGCATGCCGACTCAGAGACTTCAAAACAAATAAATAATGAGTGCCTTCGAAATAAATATATGTTTCGGTTGATTATTTGGGAGGTTTAGGCTTTTTAGAAAATTGGCAATATGCTGTTAACGGGTAAAAATTACTGTTGATAAGAGCACAGGTGGTTGTATGTCTGAAGTATTGTAATGAAAAGATGTATTGTGAAACTGTTTGAATCTTTACTTTTCATTGGCATGCCCAAATAAAAGTAGAAATACACCAGAAATGAACATCCTCTACAAAGTACGACACAGCATGCTCATGTCATGAGGTTAAATCGACGGCATCCAACATCATCATGGAACTGAAAATGTCACTGCTGAGATAATGAACTGTAGAATTGCCGGGACATTAAAGAACCATCTTGTTTGTGTATAGGAGCCATTCAACTATAAAAACCAGACCTTAATATGTCATTTAGAGACGTTAGCAACATGACATGGGCTGCAGATGGAGCCAAATTACACGCCAATTAGCTGCCACTTGATTGGCCCGGAGATGAGTTTGTGGGAATGACTATGGAACGCATCGTCATGCATTTAAAGGAGATAATTTCCCCTTAAAAAGGTGAGAGGACTTTGTGCATGATGAGCCACCAAACATCTGGAGATACTTATCATGATGCATGTCTCTATAATGGACATTTGGGTGGGAAAATGGCGACCCTTTAATGCACAAGGGGGGGCACGAGGGTGACGTCATTCCTTGTTATTTTCCGTGCATCAGGCAGGACACGGCGAATGAAGGACGAATGAAGGAGCACCTACTTAATCTGACGAGCGAGGATGAGTATTTACTTAAGTCAGACTTGAGGGCCAGCTCGTAGGAGGGCGGCAGATGGCTGAGGTTCTGGAAGGATCTGGACAGGGACAGGTCGTAGGGCTCCGTGGCCGAGGTCAGGATGTTGTTCATCCGCTGGGGTCGCTCTGCGGGTGGGGGGACAGGGGGAGGAAGTGGTGCGTGTGGAGTCAGAGCACAGTCAGTTAAAGAGATGAGTGAGACACTGGGAGTCAGCTGAGGAGGGAGGAAGGGTGAAGTGTGATGAGGGGAGATGCTGGGAGGTTTGTAAAATTAAGGAAACAACAAATGAGGAAAGTTGCATTTTGGGGGGTATATATGTTTGAGTTTGTTATACTCATTAACTTCAAAATGAGTGATAACATTTTGCGGTGTTAAAGCCACAGCTGCAGGCAGGGATTGACTTCATAACGCTGATATTTACCTCCAAAGTTAAGGGCTTGTTGTTAACTAGCTAACACTAAACGGACCCATGAGGTCTGCCATGCATCTGGTTCGGCTACTGGTCTGTATTTTACTATTTTGACATTACAAATTCATGCCGTAAAGCTAGATGAAGGGTTAGCTTATGTACCTTTATTTTACATAGGCATGTTTTGAGCGTAATGGAAATCAGTCCAATCAGTGTGTCTCTATTACCATATATCATGAGCAACTTGCATTTTGTTATTTTCTTTGCAGATAGTGATTTTAGGTCTGAAATTTCAGCTAGATTATTTAATTCCTTTTCTTTTACTCTGCCTGTTTCAAAGAACGCACCCAAAACACTGTATGAAATAGTTTATGCCCAGATACAATTAGTTTTTTTTTTCAATGAAGCATACCACAGCACAACAAACCATAAAAAAACGATTGCAAGACCTTAAAAGCCTCATTTATTATTAAAATCTCATGCTAAAAAGATATAAGCATAGCTCTTTATGTAAATATCAAACTTGTTGACTGAACATAAAAAGTGTTGGTGTTAAACCATTTAATTCTTCATTTTCCTGCAAGAATCCTTTGCTGTGTGCTCTATTACATTCTTAAAATACACTGAACAGCCTGTTTTATTATCTATGAGCATCATTATCAGTGAAATTCATTAGTATGTTTTCAAGAGTCCTTGGTTATGTGCTCTATTAAATTCTTAAAACACACTGGACAGCCTATTTTGTTATCTGTGAGCATCATTATCAACGAGATGCATTAGTATGTTTCCAAGAATCTTTGCTGTGTGCTCTATTAAATTCTTAAAACACACTGGACAGCCTATTTTGTTATCTGTGAGCATCATTATCAACGAGATGCATTAGTATGTTTCCAAGAATCTTTGCTGTGTGCTCTATTACATTCTTAAAATACACTGAACAGACTAATTTATTATCTGTGAGCATCATTATCAATGAGATCCATTCGTATGTTTCCAAAAACTCTTGGTTATGTGCTCTATTACATCCTTAAAATACACTGAACAGCCTGTTTTATCATCTATGAGCATCATTATCAGTGAAATTCATTAGTATGTTTCCAAGTTTTAGAAATGTAGCTCCATGTTGCCCCATCTATAGTCCTGTGTGCTTTTCTAGCTTCTAAGAGGATTATGCACCATGGAATAGCACACACCTACTCTTTTTTTGGAAAAAGTATTGAGATGACATTTGTTATGATTTAGCACCATGCAAATACGAATTGATTGACTGATTAAGGCTACTTTAATAGACAGAGTATGTGTCAGCAAAGTGGCATGATCAAGGCATCTGGTCATGAATTAAAATCATCTCTGCCAACTGTGTCAAGTCTATGAAGACACACTGTTCTTAACCTTCGACTATAAAGGCCAAATTATTTTGACATAAAAGACAATATGCTGACAACATTATGCTTAAAAAACAAGAACAAGTATTTCCAGTAACTATGAACTTTAATAGGCAAATTTTCTTTTTATTGCTTCCTTCTAAAAAAGACAGAGGTAACAGTTTTTAGGATTCCAGGATATTCATTGGCGTAACTTGACATGAATGAGCACAGAGGTAGGCACTTGGTTCTGTATAAATCGAAAAGCAAAGCCAAAATGCAACACAGACAGGAAGAATTCTGACCTAAGATGAAGGTCAATTGAATTTTCGCCACAGAAAGCTGACTAAAATCTTTGATTTCCAAAGGGAGTTGGGCAACCTTTGTCCCTCTTACTACAAGGTTATTGTTTATTTAATGTTAATGTGTGCACTCCATCCCTAATCTTAACATCTTTGCCCTACACTCTTTGACCTAGCATCTCTAAACGGCATCTAATCAGCTCCATTGACACTCAGGTCATTATGAAACCATTCAACACTCCTGTTCCTGGTATCACTGCTAAGGCTCCCCGCACTGCACCCAGCTCCTGTGGCTTCAGTATTTGGGACGCCCAGTCATAGGTCAGGAGGCTCAGCGGGTGGGGAAGGCTGGAATACGGTCAGGGACTCTGGTGCTGGATTTAAAAATAGGACGGGTAGGGCGACTACTGCAGCAAGGAGGACGGGGACACACAACACTGAGGAACATATGGCGTGGAGGGGACACAGTCACTGAGCAGGGGAGAGGAGTGTGTCGCTTTGCGGGGGTGTTTGGGGGAGATAGAGACGGTTAAGTGGAGTGTTGAAAAAAAAATGAGAAATACAGTGTGGAGGAAGGATTTGGGGGTCGGACTGAGGGTCATGGTTTGTGATGCAGTGGTGTGAAGTTTTCGTGACGGAAAATAAATACACAGGTGCTTGGAGAAGAAAATAAAAATGACTCCCAGTGTGCAGGTTGAACTTATTTATCGCTACGTGATAAATGTGATAGAAAGAGTAAAGAAAATATACACATAGACACCATGTGTATGTGTATTACTTACCATGTCTCATTTGTCTGTGGGCTAACAAATCCAAGTGAGAAAAGAAGGATCAATGACAGTCAGAGTGTACAGTTTGTTCAACCCTGACTCTTCTCATTCATAGTTTGTTCATGAAAAATAATGCACTTACAGCATAAAAGGGATATTTCATTATTTTTTAAGTTGAGTTGTATCAGGTACTAGACAATAGTTAGTAAGGGGCTCCCAGCAGCTCTCTACCACTAGAGAGGAAGGACTCAAACTACCTGTAAGGTACATTTTAGGAAAAAAACTAGCCATGAAACTACTGTATGCTGGGTCAAATGTACAACAAATGACTGTTTTCTGCCTGTGTGTATTGTTTCAGTGGATCTGCTATCTTAGGTGGAAGAACACAGCACTTCAGCAGGTCATCTTGACCACGCCATGTCCATATGCACAATAGGCTAATTAGCTAGTAGCTTTTGAACAAGTGCACCTAACAAAGAGTGAGTGCAGGTGTAGAAAAACCTCAATCTGATCGATTTAGAGTCAAAATGTGGATTAAATTGGCATGTATCTGACACAGCTTTATATTGGAATTGCCACTGCACGCCCACATAACAGTTTCTACCTACCTGTTTTATGTGAGCTAACCATAGACTGTGTCAAAGAAGTCTGTTAATGGACGATGCCATATTGCAAGTGCTATCATAACCAAACTTTAGCTTGACCTCCTCACAGACAGCAAGGCCATGTGAAGGCAGGACTTCTTACCAAGAGCAATGCTGCATTTACAACCCAGAAATGCTCAATAAATCATCAAATCAAATAAAAATGGGCAAGAAATTCACACACCCCTGTCAGTGAGAGCACAAAGATGCTTTAGACAGGAGCTATTTTTAAAACTACGCTTTAATTGAAGTCGTTAAAAAAGAATTTTCCACGTATATAGTCATGAAAGTGTCAGGTAACTGCAGCTAGCCCCAAGTGGACACTCTGGGTACTACATCTTTTTGCACTTCCCCATTTTACATTTTCAGCCCAGGAGGTTGCTGCCTGGTTTAAACAGTTTCACTGCTGCTTAAGGCTAGCAGCTTATCAGCTAGCGCTTTAGCTTTAGGGGGGGTAAAGGGGATATTTACACCTCTCACAGATGTGTGACAACAGTTTTCATGATTAACTGTTCATGACCGACAGAAGATTAATTCATCTGGAAAAACATGATCTCCCCTCACTCAAGTAGATCAAATTTGACCCTAATTCGCTTCTTTTTAGCTTGCTTGCCTTGAACCAGAGATTGCTTGGTCTGGATTGAATGTCTTATGGCCCTTTTTCACAAGCACACCTTGGCCCTACTCTACTGTGCCCTACTCGATTTGCAGCGTGTTTCCACTAGCCTGGTACCTCCTAAAACAAGCTAGTTTTAGTACCTACTCTGCTCTGGTTCCAAGCGAGCTGATTCGATACTAAAAGATGACATCACCAACTGCCGGCTACTGATTGGTCAGACAATGTTGTCATTCATGAGTCATGAGCGCGATGACCTAGCATGCTAGTGATGGCTACCATTAGCTTACCCTCATACGTCTTTTCTTGCAGCTCGATTGCTCTCATCCTCGGCTTCATTCTGTTGTATCGCTTCCAAAACTCTCCTGTGCTTCTCAAGGGGTATTTCTTCTTGCCACCTGCAGCCTTCTTCTGCTTTACTTTTTTACTCGGTTTGTGACAAAAAGCCACAGATTGTTGTGTCATGCTCAAAATGACGTCACCGCGGTGCCGCTCAGCTGTTTACAGCGACACTGCACCTGTTGGGCAGGCGACTGGGGCTAATGGAAAAGCAGCACAGGGCGAGTAGAGTAGAGCCGGGTAGAGTCGAGTAGAGTAGAGTAGGGCTAATGGAAAAGGGCCAATAGATGTAGAACCGTCCTTAAATCTTGTTTCTTTTTTTTTAGGGAACTGCACATTCAAAGGAGACTTCAAAGCAAAAGCTGAAAGATGCCACAAAACAAATGCTTCCTTTTGTATTATAAGTGAAACCTTTATGCCAAAAATGTACAAAATTCCTTGTATTATATAAATCATAACCCATTGAAACAGGAACATCATTTCAGCCACATCTCCCACACTGAAATATGTCCTCATTCAGAGGCAATACTGCAAGAAAAGTTGACACTTTTGAGGACGAGTCCAAAACCAGGAAATATGCAGAACAGTTATGATCCTCATCAGTAGCTAAATAGACATCAAAAGTGCCGTTTGAAGAGTTTTATTTGGTTCTGAAGTACTTTTCAAACCCATTTTCCTCCTAAAAAGGCTGTCCTGTTTAAAAGGCAGACTGTGAACAGCAGCTCCATTAATGGTGTACAAGTTTTCATAATAACTCAATGACAATCTTTCAGCTTTAACCTGAAAACACGGGAACAAAACATCGTCCTCGCTGGAGTTTAAAACTACTTCAGAGAGGCTTTTTTTCTAACATCCTTTTTGTAATTACTCTGTGTTTCATTTCAGTGCCGGTTAGATGCAGGAGTGCTTAATAATCCCACACATTTAACTGTTCTCCTTGTACAGAAAATCACATTTAGTGGAATCGATGGGATGCTTTAACAGTAATTGGGCTTTCAATAACTCCAGCAAACCACACAGATGATGCTTTGATTATCAGACACTTCTTTTTCATTTTCTCAGAGGACTTTTTTATCGGCTTCAAAGATTTTAATTTCCCGCTGAAAGATATATGTCTGGCCTTGTGATTGAAAGCAGTCTTTTCTGAATTTCATTGCTTATTTTAATTTAGAGACGGATGATAACACATATCAGTTGCACTTCAGCCAGGTTCATCACCTTTCTAAAGTCAAAACAACTTCTATTAAAACTTTTTTGCACCAAAGCAACACGTCATTTAGTAGTTAGTAGTAAGACTTCAAATGTGCACATTCACTACAGCAGGGATCATTTACATTTGCACGAGGGTCACAGTTCTCGGTTATGGATGGCATGGGGGCCTGGAATAGAAATAAATGCCTTGTAAATGTGATTGATTTTGCTTTTAATGTTGGAGGAAGGGCTTTGGGCAGCAGAAGAACAAGAGAAATTTTACTTAACTCTCAAATCACAAAGAAATATGCAATACCTCTCCAGAAAATGCCTCTTAAAATGCTCAGTCGTTTTACTTCCTGTGGTTTATGATGTAACAGTTATACAGCATCCACCCACATGTGTTGCTTCTCACAGGATGACACCATTACTGTTATAAAGTTTCATATTCAATGCTATAGCCTCCCAACCACCTCATATATGGGCATTACCAAAGGGGAGGGGAAAAGAGCTGCATCTGGTCCTCTACAGAGACTAAGTTTTAAAGGAGACATATCATGCTGATGCATGATTTAATACTTACATATAATATAATAAATTTGAAAAGAAGACCTTACACCCCCTTAATTTTCAAAAAATGAGATATTGTATTTTTTCTGATATCCTAGAACGAGATTTGGTGCCTCTGAAAATAGGTCATTGCGAGATGACCGCGAGATTTAAATTGTCGTGACGACACGAGGTACATTTCTTTTACTAGAGTATTCTGATAAAACACTTCCTCCTCTGTGATGTCCGTTAGCCTCACAACCATCAGTGAGAAACACATCCACCAAGCAGCAGTATATAGATCCCTAGCTCACACTCACTCATTACCAGCTCTGGCCTGTAGGGGGACTCAATACGCGGTCGCTGCTTTGAGTCTGCTGGAAAATACAGTACAAGAAGAAGGACAGGCTGGCTCTACCCTCTCGGTAGCTCTGATAGAACTGACCAATCAGCACAAAGGGCTGTGACGTTGCGAGGTTACTGTAGGTCAGACTGAGAACCGAGCGTTTCAACGAGAGCTTGATAATGGCCTAAAATGAGGATTTTGAGAACGCTATTGTGTGGCAATGAAGGAACTGACTTGTACTGAGGGCAGAAATGCTTTACAGGCATCCTAGTCTGGCATAGTAAAAAGGAGAAACAAGCATGATATGTCTCCTTTAAATGTTTTAAATTTAACTTAAATCAAATACTTGCTCTACAGACCCCTAAAACATGATGTAGAAGGTTAAACACAGGGACATGGGATTTTTAAAGGTGTGATCAGACCCAAAACTCAATTCTGTTGCCAGTCACTTGAGAGTATAACAATATTTTGCTGCTTATTTCGGTGTCCTTTTTGATTTGTTTAGATCCCTAATTGACACTACCAGAGCAACAACTCTTCCTGTTAGTCAGTGAGTATTAACTAACATAAAAAATCTACACAAATAACATCATCAAGTCCTGCAGGCATAGTACTAGACACTAATGGCAAAAGTAATTAAAACAATTGTTATTATAATACAAGTTAAGTTAAAATAGCAACATAAAAGACTAATATAGAACAATTTATGTTGATCTATTTAACCTATAGCTGGCTAATGTACTTGTACTATTGGTTGGGTATTGTCTGGCAGATTTTCATTAAATATATCAAACTCTCGCTCCTGTTCTTGGGGTTGCTTTAGTTACTTCACCTCCTTACATTTTTTAAAGATACCTGGGGCATGGCCCTTGGTACACCAGTTAATGATCACTGCACTGCAGTGTCAGAGTCATTTTAAGCGCTGCATATGCAGGCCATACTGTCCTACACGACTGTGTTAGCTTACCCAGTTTTGGTGTGAGTGCTGTCAGATCCAGGTGGCTGTGTTGGTACTCATGGTGGTGGTTTCCTGTGGGGAGGAGAACAAAGACTTAAACTGAATGCAAACCACTGATTAAACAGTACGCCTGATTTGGCTATAAGTGGTCTACAGTGTGAAAAATACAAGATTCACAAAATGCCAAAGAAAACAGAAATTGTACGGATCCAGAACAAAAATGATCAACAACATGCACTGAACCAGCGCCCATCATGCACTGTACCCACAATGCAAATCACCAACCAATCAGGGGTTAGGATTGCAGACAGGTACAGCACCAGAGCTCATTTATATAACTGCGTCAGTGCTGCATCACAACTTGAGCTCTTGCTTCAAAACAATGCAGAGCCCACAGTTTCATTATGGGACCAGATATGACTCACGTTAAAATGAAACCTATTTAAACAACAACATACATGTTTTGTCAAATGTATTATTCAGTGCTGCCAAAGATGTCATCATCTTTGATTTTCATTTGTATGTCGCCAGTTCATAACAAGTGCCATCTCAAGGCACTTTACATCAGAGATACAATGATACACACATATGCATATATACCAGTGGCGATTGCTCTAAGACTGCAAGGGAAGCTCAGCTTCCCCTAAAATGTCCCAAAAAAAAGTGGTGATATGTACTGCTGTGTGTACATTTCATTGACTTAATATGTGCTAGAATACCTTCATCTTTTGCTCAGAATCAGCTACTTATCACAGGTAACTGGCACGACTTCCTTCTCATTCATCCCCGCAGCGTCTCAGCGCTTTAACAAAGTTGGACGCTGAGCGTCTTCTGACTTTAGTGGGGAAGTGTAGAGTAAGTTGTTCCACTGTGGAAACTGGACGGTCATTGGATAAACGCTGGGCTTTGTCCCGCCCATCTGACGCTCAGCGTCTCTGGGGGTCTATGAGGCAGTGGGCTGGCCTGGATGCTCAGCTTCTGCATGATGATTGGATGATCTGTCTGAGGCCGAATCTCGTTTTAATTGACAGGGAAATGCGTCAATCAGCGATCTTGAAGTGTAACTCTCCACCGGGGCGTCTTCTAAGTTTTACATTCAGTTGTTCTGGACTGATCCGGAGGCTTTATCGATCACCAGAGACTCTATCTTTCTTAAGAACGACTAGCGTTGTGTTTGAAGATTCTCTCCTGTCAGTTTTTCTTTTCACCAACGAGCAGCTGGGGAGCTTCTCCTCCTGTCACTCACACTCACAGCCTGTCAAACAGTAGTCTCACGTAGCAGCTCCAGCTGCTGGCAAGCTGCACATTATGGCAGATAGAATGAATGTTGTCGACGGGATTTAGGCGAACCCATTTGATAGTCTTCCTTACGAAGAGAAAATTAGAGTTAAACAGCAGGGCAGATCAACTCTTTAGATTGATTTAGTGCAAAAGGTGGGGAAAAGTAACAGGTCTTTTCAGCATTCCTGGTATGACAAGGTGAGCTGGCTCACTGGAAGTGCTGTCACAAATAAAATGTACTGTTGGCCATGCCTCTTGATGAAACCATCTCAGGGATAAAAAAAAGGGGGTTTTGGGGAATAAGATCCCTGGAAAAGACACCTAGTTGGTACAACAAGGTCACAGATCATTTTCTTGAAAAGGAACGGAGGGTAGAATTTACATTTAAATAAATAAACAAATTTATGATGTAGGCCGAAAAAAATGAGCTTCCCCTCCTTGACTGACCAGCAGCCACCACTGATATATACAAATATACATATATTTATTTATACCCATAAATACAGAGATGTATTCATCAAGGCAGAGAAGAAGAACTTAAAATAAGAATTTATGATAGCGACAAACCCATGGACGCCCAAATCATAAATCTGTCCTCATCATATTTATTGTTGTTCAAAATAGATTCAATAAAGGTTAGCCTCTTAAAATCTCAACTTTAAGAGGGACCTCATATTTATGTGGATGTATAGATAGTTACAATGCAGTTCTGTATAGACACATTAAATAACTAACATTGACATAGAATAAAACTTTTACAGTCATTTTTAGTCATACATAAAAAAATCTAAATTTTATTATTAAAACAGACCATGTATTCAACCTAAAATTTACAGATTTTGTGGTAAAAATGACAGATTCCTGCTGTGTACATTAAATTTTATGCTATTAATCTACTTATAAGCAAACATATATCCCCACAAAAGGTTAAATATCGTCCCATTGTACCTGACTGAGACTGTGTATATAAATTCTGATTTAATCTCAGAATTCTGACTTTTTTTTTTCTTTAGCGAAATATTAATTCAATAAAGATTGGACTCCTTTTTTTCCCCTCAGTGGCCCTTATCCTCTTCTGTAGCAGCCAAATGCGACAGAATGTGATGATATTGTGATATGCTGTCTTATTAGCGTGACCTGAAGATACCCTTTACACTCTCTGAACTTCCAAGATCCTACGATAGAGGGAAAAGGGTGAAAAATGTGTCTTAGGGATTAAATAAACTGACCTCTTTTTATAAAAAAAAAAGTCCCTTTGTGTGTTGAGCAACAACAAGCAGCACTCAGCGGATCAGTCTGCTTTCATCCACTGCTCTCAGTGTTCGCTGCGTCCCCTGATATGAGAGCTTTGATTTGTTCAGCGCGTCTCGAGTGAGCAGTAAACTGTCACAGTTCAGTTACAGACCTGCGAGTGTTTCTTCCATTTGACAGAACCCTGAGCGTGCCGCCGCTTTGCACAGAATGATTGATTACAGCGTCTTCATACAGGGGGGGCGATGGGACCGCCTTGGCTCCCCATGATCCATCTTCTGTGTAAGTGAGTCATTTCTTGTTGCTCTAATATCGTTATGTGTTGTTCGAGTGGTTAAAGAACAAAGCAATGTCATCCGAGGCCTCCGTCACTGAGCTGCATTGGGACTTCAAATAATTCTCAGAGTGAAAATATTGCAGTTATTCAATTAAGCCCTGTGTTTCCGAGCATACAAAACACGGATCTGTGATAGTTGTACCTTATTTGCATTTAAATATGTTCATCTATCATCCTTGGAGAGCGCTAAAGTCAATGAAAAGGCTGCTCTGATAACTCCAAACTACCCATATGAGCTCTTTGAACTGACGACAGAGGGGGTGCTTTCTGCTTTTGTTAAAGATCAGTGGCTGTATTTTAATGATGATGCTTTCCCAGCGGGTGGATGTGACATTTCTGACAAATGTTATTTGACTTCTGATGAGTTTTCAGCTCCTGCAGAAGACTAATCTTCCGGTTGTTTCTTGGAAATCTCAAGTGAAATTGCTATTCAGCTCAGAAACTGAAGGAATGACAAACCTCCTGCCAGATGTTTTACACGTATGATTTGCAAATTCTGCCACCAGGAGACTTTCATTTGAAACAGTAACTAAAAGTGACACCCACCCCTAGAGGTGCCATAAGGAGCTGTTGGTCCAAGTCAACTTTGAGTAAACAGTCACACATCTTTATGTATAACTATAGATTTGTGTCACTTTGTATATCATTAAACACAAAAAGAAAAGTTTGATCATTCTTTGGTGTCATCTGCAGCCATGTTCAAGTGTATTTGACATGTTGGCTAGGGATGTGAATCAACAATCAATTCCATTTGAAAATCAACAACAATTCCCTTGAACAATCAATACCATTACTCTTGTTGTTTCACCTTCCTCCGACCCATTTTAGGCTTTAAACGCAGAAAAGAACCACTTAATATTTGTTTATTAAATCAAGGCTTTTGGAATTTGTCAGGAACCTCTATTTAAAGATGCTATGAGGAGAATCTATTACCGGTGACATAAAGACTCTGCTACCCATGAGCACGCGCTGCGACTGTCGTAATGCTGCGTTCCAGTAACCTCGGAACTGTGAGGGACATCATCTCCGAAAAAACATCCCGATCTACCAGGCTATTGTTAGCTGTTGTTAGCACGCCCTGCGTTGTTCTTCACAAATATCACATGAAGAATGTGATTATCACTATGGTAGCATTTTTGTAAATATAAGTCTAACAATACGATGTATACAGCTGATCTAGAGCGACACACCCCAGTCAGAAGTGCAAATAAATTGATTATTACAGGAGCTAAATAACTGTTCACACAGGGGGCATCCATCTTCCATTGTCAACTCGGGGGTGGCGAGGTTTCACCGAGTTCCCAGTAGGAAATTCGGACTTCGGGGAACGTTCCAGTAGCAGTTTCCTACTCGGAACTCGGAAATTCCCACTGCTGACTACAACTGGAACGCACCAAAAGACGTGACCCAAGCTAAAGTGTGCGTTTGTTGTGATGGTAATGAACGCAGTTCGGACCTTCCTCAGAACTCTGCATTGCTTTACAACTTATTTTTTCAACAACTTACAGGATGCAAAGCGAGGAGGTAATGTATCTGTTTTGTTACGTAGCGGTAGTTTTTGATGTGTGACGACAAGCAATTTTTGGAAAACTTAGTATCATAGTTTTTTAGTCGGCTATATATCGCTACTTACAGCCCGGTGCTCTAAGACGTGTCTGAGTAATATAAATTTGCTCTAGTTTTAATTGTCTTGTTCCTGAAGTTGAGTATCCAGGCCAGTCCAGCCCTGTCCGACCCAACCATGAGCTAAGGAATAGCATTTATAGCTAACCTATTTTGATGCTATAAAACTCATCTTAAAGTGTGTATTTCGATCAGGCATATATCTAAAAGTGACACTTTTTTGTAATTACTTAGAAACTCCTCACGGTCCCTTTAAACAAAAAAAGGAAAGAAAAAACAAAAACAATAAATCAGAAGTGCTGTGTTGAAATAGTGTCATCAGTGTTGTTGGAGTCGGTTTTAGTCAGAAAAATAAGATTATAAAGCAATAATTGGAGCCAAAACTGAAATCATGAAAGCATGTTGAAATGTTCATGAATATTCACAAATATTCATACTCATAAAGTTCTCCCAAAAAAAATACTGTTTGACTTTTTCTTTAAGTTAATATATGGGTCAAAATAGACCTGTCAGACCATAGATGAAACTATAGTTAATAATATTAATGTTCGGCCTGGGCAAAAAATCAATAAGATTTAAAAATCGTGTTGGCAAGTCAAATCGATTCGTTTTTCCTGAACCTCGAGTTTAATGATTTTTTTTTTTAAATTCAACCCCGTTCATTTCTCATTCGCACTTTGAGGCACTTTTCTCATTACCCTGTACTCTGTTACTTTTTTTACAACAAGAGTTGAGTTATCTATTAAGATTTTTTTTTTTTTTTTACAACAAGCATTACCTCAGGCATTTTGTTATCTTTATAGTTTATTCAAACAAGTGTATAAAACTACAGTGCACAGGCACTTTGTGTTGATTTCTATGTTGATTTTCTGACCTGGAGGTACTTTAAATGTATATTTTAAGTATAAATAAATGTATATTTTGGAAATAAGTTTACACTGAGTAGTTATTTCATTTTAAATTGGGCGGGGGCATAGAATCATATCGAATCGTATCAAATCAAATCGATGAGGTCGAGTCGAGTCAGATCATGAATCGATATTTTTTTTTTTAATCGATTTTTTGGGGGAGGGGGCCCATTGCCCAGATCTAACCAAATAGAAAAATGCACATACATATACCTCTACAGTATGTGTTCTAAAACCCCCTAGTAACAGTGAGGTAACAATACAACCCTATAATTTATATATATAATTCTCTTGAGGTTCATTTTACATTTGGAATCAGGGGATATGCAGACGATGAAAGGCCAAAGTCCCACACTAAAATATTTTAAAACCAATATTTTCATGGATAATGAAGACTGAAAAGGTAACCAAGAGATGAAGAAAAAGAATTGCATGATAGATAATAGTACAGCTGATTTAAGGCTGACACTAGCATGGAGCGTGTATTGAGAAAGCTAACACAGTGCAATGGTTAAAAGGATACACCAACTGTTATTTTTTTTTACACATAATCTTATAAAAAAAACATTAACACTGTAGTTTTTGATGATGGAGTCTTGTGGCATATCCTGGTACTTGTCCAATAATGGGGGACAGGCGGAATGACTGACTCTACAAATGTCACTTACTGGTTCAGAGTGAATAGTTTAGAGTTAAAGACACATCGACACAAATGGATTTGATTGATTGAAGCATTATCTTGATACTTGTTTTTGACACCAACCCTTCCTCAACTGAGAGTAAATTCATGTGGAATTTGACTCCATCCAGTAAAACAAACTCTGCCCTTTGCTGAAATTAAACACCAAAAGGTTTACTCTACCCAACTTTTTGTGTACACATCATATGGAGGGAACTTGAGCAACAGAAAGCTGAGTAAATGGCAAAAAATAATGGTTTTCCATCACCAGCTATTCCTGAGGGACTTTTGTCACGGTGGTTTATTTTTCATTCCGGGCCATTTCTACTGTAAAGATATTCATCTCAGCCTGCCTTTCTCCATTGTTCACATATTGTCAGGCTTATGTTGCTTATTTGGGCTTGTTTTTATTCACATAGTTGCTTGTTTGTCTTGCAATATCTGGCAACGTCGCCAATCACAAGCAAGCAGCAAAAGGCATAAATTGGACAAAGGAACAGAATGACAACTTCCAGGAGCAGTTCCAACTCCATTAAAAAGCAGCATTTTACAGTGTTTGTACAGCATCAATAAGCATGCCACATCCGTCAGAGTGAATCAGCAACCATTAAAGGATTACTCAGTAAAAGTTAATGGAAATATTCAGGATAATGGTAATTACAATAGGCATTCATATGATAGGATGGTAGGATGTCATCATTCCAGTGCAAACAATTCCACATAATGTTCCTTTAAAGAAAAAGTGTATAGTAATTAGATAACAAGTCCTTCCGCCTGAAGCTCCACTCTGCTATAGACAAACAGCTTTTATCCGGGGACTCATTATAGCAGTTACACAACACTCCGCCATGAACCTGAAATCGAAGAAAACAACCTTTTTCTCTGTTAAATTACCCAACAAAAGGCACCCAAAGTGTCTATCTGGAGCTTAAAAGTTCTGACAGGGTAGTTTTTCTTGTCAAGGTAATACACTCACTGATCGCCTTAGTAAGTATACTTGTTCAACTGCTCATCAACACAAAGAGCTAACTAGCTGATTTCGTGTCAGTAAATGAAGACATTTAGACATATTCAAGATGATCTGCTGAAGTTCAAACTGAGCATCAGAATGGAGAGGAAAGGTGATAATTGTCTTTGTGCCACTCCTTTCAACAAGGCACAAGAAATCGAGGCTACGATTCTCCCAAGATCACCAACATAAGGCGAAAGAAATGTGGAAAAAGTTGCCTTGTCTGATGAGTCGTTATCATCAGCACTGTATTGGTGGTTAAGGCAGCTAGTGGTGGTGTTAGGGGTATTTTCTTCGCACAATTTACTTAATTTACTGCAAACTGAGCATCATCTGAAAGCCACAGCCTTCGTGAGTATTGTTGAAATTATCCATCTGTTTATGGCCACAGGGTGACCATCTTTTGAAGGCTACTTCCAGCTGAAAAACGCATCGCATCTTCAAGTCAAGTCAAGGCAAGTTTATTTATGGAGCACCTTCAAGAGGACAGCAGTTGAACAAAGTGCTGTACACAAATACTTAGAAATAAATAGATATAACAATAAAAACAAAGTGCCTGTGATTTGTATGAGCTCATTTATTAAACGCCAGCAAGAAGTAGTGGGCCTTTAAGGAAGACTTCAAAATCTCTATGGTCTGGGAGGCTCTAAAATGGATGGGGAGACTGTTCCACAGTCTGGGAGCAGCCGCTGCAAAGGCCCTGTCACCTCTCAACTTAAGTCTGGTGTTTGGGACCTCCAGTAGCAGCTGGTCAGAAGACCTTAGGGCTCTGGTTGGGGAGTGGCGATGTAGGATTTCAGACAGGTAAAGAGGGGCAAGACCATTGAGGGCTTTAAAAGCGATTAAAAGAAGTTTAAAATCGATGCAAAAGTGGACTGCGGATCTTCAAGATAAATCATCTTAGACTGGTTTCTTTACATTACAATGAGTTAATTGCAGCCACCACAGTCATCTAACCCTACAGAGCAGACCTGCAGAGCAGGGAAGAGAGGCAGGAGTTGCAGACGTGACGACAACAGGAAGTGACTGCATGTTAGAAAACAATGGCGGCATCTGAGACAGTCTCCGTAGATGCGGCAGATCTGCGGTTTTCATCAAAAATTGACTCAATTTATTCTTTCAAAGAGAAGGGAAGAATGTCGCTTGAAACTTGCCTTAAGAGAAATCATGTTTTTTCTGTTTTCCTGACGGGGGATCACGGCTGGGAGACTTGGAGAGAACAAGGAGACCCTCCACAGACATGCACAGAAACAGACACAGACATAGACACCAGTCTATGGTCATCATGGTTACTCAGTGATACTTGGCGAAATATGCTAACCTCAAAAGTTTACCAGGAGAACTTGGTGGGCATTTTCGCTGGCAAGATTCACGGCCCCGACAACTGGTAAATTATACATCTGTGTGGTATAATTAAATGACAGACAACAGTCTAAGGTAGTTTAAAGTAATGGCTAAAATGCAAGCTGCTAGCTTATAAGTTGCAGTATTGCTTGATATGGATTGGTCTGTAAAGAGTGTGACAGGCTGAACGACTGTCCAATCACAAGCTGCTGTTGTTTTTGAAGTTTCTGCCTCTGAAAACATTTTCGAACGGCTCTTTCCCAAATGGACTGGTGAAATATTTCTGTGGCGGATATGGAACTGTCTGTCTGGTGTGTCAGGTTAACAGTCACCAGATCTCAATCCAATAACGCATCTTTGGGTGGAACTTTTGATTGAACTGATTGTTCAACCAACACCCCTGCAACAACTGTGTCATGCTATTGTTTCAATGTGGATCAAAATCTCTAAAAAAGTTTCCAGTTTAGTTTGGTGGACACGGAATGGAGTGTCATCTGCATAGCAGTGGAATGGCATGATTTATCTACAGAGGATATGACTAAGAGGGAATCAGAAGATGAAGAACAGAGAGTGACCCAAGACAGAGCCCTGGGGAACTCCAAAATGACATAAATACAGACACGTCAAATGGTGAATGGGCTTGAACTTCTGGTCATTCTGGTTATTCAAATCACTTTTACCCCACAGGTAACATCCACCAATCCACACCCATTCACTCACTGATGGTTCTGTTTCTGAAGTTATCCATTAGTATTAGCTAACACATCCTCACCCTGCCATACCCATTTACATGCCATTGTCACAGCAGTGTGAGAAACTTGAGGTTAAGTGTCTTGCCCAAGGACACACCGACATGTGACAACCAGGGCTAGGCTCAAACCCTCAACCCATACCAGACTAAGCCACAGACAGACCAGTGGCATGTGGAGAACAGGCTGTCCTGTGGAATATTATCGAAAGTGATGCCAAAAAAGGCACTCAAATCAAGGAGGATGAGTGTGGTTACAGAAAAAATACGCAGCAACTCCTGCACTAAACTGAACACAAATTGTCCAAAAAATAATATCAAGTTGAGGTGATTTTGCCTGAAAAGTTGGCCCCACATCTGATGTTTTGGTGTGGCATGAATGAGCCAGGGGGAAGGTGAGCAATCATGCAACACAAAGCTGCAGAGGAAACACACTCACCATAAAATACAGTCATTTCACAGGCTGGAGTGTTTGCTGCTGGAGAGAAATGCTACCTGAGCTCAAGTGGAACCAAGAAAAATGCGGCAAGGGGCCAACAAATGTGTGTGTCCTCAGGTAAACTCACTGGAGTTCAACAACTTTAAGGAACCGATGCAGATAAATACAAAGGCACGCAACATTCCTTTGGAGATGTTCATCATGATTACAGTGGGAGGTTAAAGGAAATTAAAGAAAGCAATATTTCACAAGATGGAATGATGGCAGACATCTTGAACTGATGACTTTGCAAAAAACCTGGTGCTGTAGTCAGGGCTCAACGGTGCGAGGAGGTACTGGCATTTGATACTAAAAATATTACAGTGCGAGTTGTGATTTGCATTTGGTAGCACCCGTGCTACTATGAAAACTGACCGCTCAAAACATGTTTTATCTTGTGTTGAATGCGTTGGGAGTTGTGGCTGGTGGTATTCCTGGACAAAGTCTAAGCAGGAAATATGTTCAGCTTTGAAACGTCTGTTTTATTGACCTAACTGCACCGCTAGCTAGCCTTCGGTACACCTGACATGCCTGCACCGCCCTGCGCGAGGTACAGACGAACATAAGCAGGCGCTCCCAAAGCCTCATCTCGACCAATCACAGCACATCAGTGGGACTGGCTGCCGGGCAACATATACTGAAGGAACAGCGAGCGACTTTTTTAACTATGTTAGAAGAAAGACCAAATGAGCAATAACCAAATGACTATGAGGCCTATCAGTTTTTATTTTAAAAGACCAACAAAACCAGAACATGTGGACTCTGAATTGAGGCAAGAGGATGAAATGGAGCAAGGAGGCGAAATTGACGGCAAGGAAGAGTTAGTGTTAGCTTCAGACGCTGTGTCTCAAGATGCCGGAGAGACAGTTGATGACGCCACCCAGTCGTAAGAGGCACAAGTTTGTTTCCTCGTTGACCGCATATCTTTGTATTAAAGAAAAACACACTACTTGGTAACTTTTCATCATGCTACTAAAAATATTTGTGTACTACTAGATTTTCAACTTGGTAGCACCCGTGCTACTTGGGAAAATGCTAAGCGTCAAGCCCTGGCTGTAGTTTTCTAAGTATAAAGGATGATTTTCAAAGTGTTTTTGGCTAGCAACTAGCTTCCAATGACTTCCTATGCAGCTGCTATTTTGGTCCAGCTCCCTCTCTTCAACAGTTTGATGGTAATTTACAGGTCATGGTGTTTGCCATAAATGAGCAGATTGGTCCTTTATTTCTGATTTTTGCTCTGCTTGCATGTTGCCATTGTTGCACTCCACATATCAGCATAACAGATTTTCTAAACATGTTTAAAATTTACAATTTCAAATCAGGGAGGATTTCCTCTTCTTCTAAGACCATTGAGGATGATAAAACCACTTGTAATACACCTCACACCACAAAATTATCAGGTAAAATAATATTTCAGACACCATATAATCAGGCTTTTGCTGACTTTGGCTTGAAGTGAAGATCCTATCCTATCCTTAGGCCAGTTATCTCAGAGTGTGTGGACATTTTAAAAAAGGAGAAATCTGGACAAAAGTCATGCTGACAATCTTGCTGTGTGTCCCTTGCCCATGACCCATGTAAGCTAACAAATAAATTCAACATTTATTTTTGTCCCCTTGCTCCATTCTTAGGCATTACTTGAGTATCTAAGCAGCTCCTTAACAGTTTGAACATCTGTTAAATAATTGTGAAGACAATGCAGTGGCTTTCCTCCTGTTTGTTTTTACACAGCATCAACAATAAGGTGGAACAGTTATAGAAAATACATCATCGTTTTTTCAGTTTTTCTTTCTTTCTTGTCATTACTTGCGTAAACCTGCCATTGGAAGTCAATGAAATTGATCGCAGGGATGTTACAGTCTGTTTAACAGCTGTGAATGGATGGATTCTTTTCCTATTGATTGCCACACTGTATCTGCTCCACCTTCTACATGAATGACTTTAAATGGAACAATCCTTGACAAGAAAAGTATACTGCAAACAAAGACGGTGATGTATGTAAAGGAAAGTAAGCTGATGTTTTTCTATCTGCAATATCAGGCACAGCAGTTGCTTTATAATTTGAGTGCTGGGAGTCATCACTGTTACTCGGTGGAATATGTGACACACACACAAAAAAAAAACATTTTCAGAATTTCCAGTCCCTGCAGCATCATGCCCACACAGCCCTGTGAGCTTTGCTGGTTACATTTCTGGAATTTGTGTTTCAGCTCATATCAGAGGTGTTGGACGGTTTGAGGTCGGGGCTCTGCGCTCTTTCACACCAAAATGGCAAAACCATTTCCTGTGCATTTACACATGGGGTGCAGGGGTGGCAGAGAGAGACCAGACAGAGGCAAGTAATAGAAAGGAGGGAAGAAGAGTAATATGTGGCTGGGTCGCATGGAATCAAACCAGATTCTCGCCATAATTACAGAAAATACTTTGAAAACTTCTGGCCATGCAGAGGTGTTTTTTTGCATTAAAGAATGAACAGGTGGGAACATCAATGGTGGGAACATCGATGCCAGAGATTAACTTGCTGTTAACTACAGGGACTAGGATCCTCTACGTTGCTTCAGCATGTCAGTTGTGCACATTATCCAGAACTGACTCAACACATAAACGGTAGAATCATTTTAGACACAGAGGAGGTATCACAGAGTCACAAAGCAGCAGAAACAACTAGAAAGCAGTCGGAGAGCGCAAACCTTCACCAAGTAAGCTCACATATTGCTGCTACATCTATAAGCAATGGTTCCATGATACAGTTGCCATCACAATATGACTACTATACCCTGAAAACCCACACCTAGCATATTTGGAATCATGTTGATATCATCATTAGTCAGATAGTTATTAAGCAAAAAACGTTCACTTGTTATCTGAATCAACACCAAAATCTAATAAATTTTAAGTTGGGCCATTACCAACATCTCAAAATTTCAGTAAAATCTGTGTTGCAGACAGACAAACAAATAAATGCCTACAAAAACATTACTTCCTCGGCGGAGGTAACAATAAGACAAACTGGCAAATCAAGATTTCATGACTCAGCTTATCAACAACATGTTAGATCTAAACATGTCTACTCTGTTCAAAGTTGGGCGCCTCTTTTGAAAAAACTTGGGTGTACTGGTTCAACATGCGACCATGTAAGTTGATAGCTCTAAATTAACTTTTAAAGTAGGTTAGCTTAGTCTTTGTCTGTATTTTCCCATAAAAAAAGTACTGATTAGTATTTTTGATACAGTAATATTGAAACGACTTACATCGAAGCAATTCAATCTTTGACTACAACATCTATTGGCACAGTCGACCACAAGCAATCAGTCCACACGATCACTGATATTGAGGTCTGAGGAATAGTCATCAGTTGTAAACCTATATTTGAAGATATGTTGATTATTGGTGTTTATTTCGTCACTTCTGCTCTCAGAATTACTATCATGTTTGCAGTTTACTTCTAACACACAGTCATCTGAAAGCCAACAGTTAACACGATTACTCATTAGACCATAACACCAAGATAGCTATGGAACATTGGCAGAGGAAAACTATTATGGAAAAAGAGTGTAGACGATACTGATGGAGTTTGCATGTTCTCTCTATTCATGCGTGGGTTTTTCTAGGAGTGTAAGCCTGAATGGTTGTCTCTCTCTATGTGGCCCTGTATTTGTTTGCGCCAGGTTCAGTGTGTACCCTGCCTCTTGCCTAATGTGAGCTGGGATAGTCCTCAGCCAACCCCCGCGGGCCCCAAAGGAGGTCGAGGGCATAGATAATGGATGGATGAATGGATTATACAGAATTACAACCATGTTTGCAGTTTACTTCTAACACACTGTCATTTGAAAACCATCTGTCATCCATGCTTTCAACCTATGGGACAGGTTCCAGCCCCCCTGCAACCTCCAAAGGGATAAGTGATTTAGATAATGGATGGATGGATTACTAACATAGGTAAGGACCCACTGTAATAAAACATATACTGAGTAACATTATTTCATATCTATTTCTGCCATTTTATAATAATTTATTAAAAGAATGGGAGATTTGAGAAACTTGTAGCTGCTCTTTTAAGACTCCAGACCTGACCAAGGATGGTTTACTAGACTACATACTTGACTTTGACTTGTACTGAGTGGCTTCTTCTGTCGAAGTCTGAAGCTAAGAGCTAACACTGCTTGCTTTCTATAAATCAACAGTGTTGAAGGTTAAAAATAGTTGCTTCTGCAGAGGTCACCAAAGAAAGTGGAGCAATCGTCCAGGGATTTCTTTCCGTTCCTCTGTATCTCACTTTTGTCATCCACACTGAGGTGCTGACATCCAGCTGACACAGAGCGCAGCACCCTGAGCCGCACATGGAGGAGAGCATATACCTGCTAAGTGTTAATACATAATGCAGCAGCTCTCACTCACACTGAAGCGTGTCACATGGATTGGCTGCAGTAACTCTGTCACAAATGAATCGAATGCTTCAGGTTCCGGCGGGCAGGCGAGTGGATGGAGGGGATCCCACTGTGACCCAGATCCATTTTAAACGGCTCGCTGTGGGACAGCAGGGGGAATGGACGAGAGAAGGGCCCAGGCTGTGTCATTATGGCAGTAGAGTGTGAAGTACCTTTTGGACCTGGTGGGACTCATCACCTCACTTTGCCCTTGAGCAATTGTGTGTGAGATGGAGAACTAAAGAGAATAAAGAATGGAAAGTTGCTGTCATTGTGAATGCTGTAAAATTCGTCCTGCCACAAAATTAGAGAAGAGGGCTCACAATTTTAAGGGGCAACAGGAGAACCTCTACTGCCTGTTAAAACTCATACCAGTATGCTAGTATCTGACTGGTTGGGATACTTTATTTAAGTTTGTACAGTGTCCATGTCATCAGTGCCCAGGTCCAGAAAATAAGCTCCTTCCCCAGGATATCAGCGCTCACGTCAACATTGATAAGCAACCAGTCCAGATCATCAGTGTCCTGGTCCATATCATTAGTTTTAAGGCCAAGAAAAACAATATAAATGTCTGTAACATCAATTTACAGGTCTAGATCATGAGTTAGCTGTCCAGGTCACTGGTGTCCTGGTCGAAATCATTAACTTTTTAGGTATAGATGAACAGTGTCTCGTCCAGATCACCAGTATTCTTGTCCAGTTCATCAGTTTTAAGGTCCAGATAAACAACGTCAGTGTCCAGGTCTGCATAGTTATCAGTCTAGGTCATCAGTGTCATGGTTCACATCATAAGTTTCAAACAATAATTATTGTCTAGATTCTGCTCTACAGTGTTAGGGTCCAAATCACCATCATTCAGGTTCATAACAGCAGTGTCTGGACCTGGCCCTAATCATCAATGTGTGAAGGGGCCAGGTCCAGATCCACAGAGTTAAAATCTAGATAATCAAAATCCAGTTCCTGACTGTTGGCACCTAGTTTAACATTGTTAGTGTTTAAGTCCAGATAGCACTTCAAAATTCACCTCATAAGTGCCCAGGCCGAGATGGTCAAGGTCCAGTCCTTTGGGGTCAAGACCAAGATCATCAGTGCCAAGGTCCAGATTATCAGTTTTTAGTTTTAGATTATCATCAAGGCTTGGTAAGCATTGCTCGGTTAAAACTCTTCAGTGTTCATATCATCAAGTTACAGATCTAGATCATCAGTTGCTTGGTCCAGATTTTCAGTGTCCAGTTCTATATAATTCGCATATGGTTCGCCTTCATGGTCCACATTATAAAGACCCAAATTCAGCTTCACAGTGTTAAGGTCCAAATCACTTGCATTCTGGTCCATCACATTAATGTCTACTTTCTTTTGTCAACATCTGTCATGGTCCAAGTCCAAAAACAGCATAGGCAAGGTCCAGATCATCATAATCCAGTTCCAGATCATCATCGTTAAGATTGTCCTGTTCAAGCTCAAATAATACTCCCAGATTTAACTCTTATGCTGCGTTCACACCCCAAGCAACCCAGCTACCAAAGTCGCGTCGCCCAATGACGTAGCGTCGCGTGTCCATAAATACCTCCTTTTGGTCACCGTTGCTGTCGCTCGATGATGTCTTGTCCGCTCGAGTTTCACCGCGATCATATCATATATCATATAGCAGGATGTATAAGCAGACGTTATTCCAACTGTATCCTTTTCATTCACTTATCAACCACAAAACACTGCAGCTGATGCCCTGCAGCAGCATTATCTATGAGTTTTCTGTGGTCCGTCTAGGCGGAACTAATGTCCTCACTGACTAATGTTTCCCACACTGACATAAATTGTTACCCTGTAGTCCGGATGAATAACTGTCTGTCTAGAGTACCGTCACACATGCACACTCCGCTGATTGATCAACTTTTTTTTACTTTCACATCGCACGACAAGCTATGTGGTAGTGTGAAAAGCGGCTGTTGCATCGCGGGAGGGTTAGCCCCGCCCCATCACGGCTGTACATTGACTTTGCATGGAGAGTGATCGCCGAGGTAGTACAAGTAGCGTCCAGTGTGTACGCACCTTTAGGTGTCCAGGTCCAGATTAATAAGGTGTCCAGACTAGAGCATGACACGGGAGCGGATTTTCGCTCCTGTCCCATCCCACTCCCAGAGAAAAAAATCCTGTCCTGTCCTAATCCCGGGCCGGAGTAGAAAAATTAATCCTGTTCTGTCCCACTCCTGTAGAATGACTCCCACTCCCACTCAAAATGACTCCCACTCCTGGGGTGCTGGTTTGGTGGAGTGGCTAGCACCCCATGTACTTGTTTCTGCCGGTCCAGGTTCGAATCCTGCCTGTGACCAGTTTGCAGAGTGTCTTCCCCTACTCTCTCACCCCCTTTCACAAGCCTATCCACTGTCTCTCTCCTATCAATAAAGGCACAAAATGCCCCAAAAATACATAAAAAAAAAAAAAAGACTCCCACTCCTGTCCCGTTCCCGTTTGAATAAAACCAAATATGTTGAAAAAATTTTGCATTTCTTATTTTAGGTAAAAGTGCAGTGCATATAAAAGGCCTTGCCTTTACGTTTTTTTTTAAAATTTTGTGCTGCAGCTCTCTTTTCGACGTGTCGTCTTCTCCCTCTATGTTGTTTTGTTATGTGTGTCGCCAGCAGCTGCTCCGAGTTGCTTTTCACTTCCACTTTTGTAGTTCTTTTGTGTTGCTAGCGCAGTCAAGAGTGTTGGCTCTCACTGAGAGATGACTACAAAAATGGACGCATCTGTTCATCTGGTTGTTTAACACGGCTGAAAATGACCATCTATTAATGTCATTCCCTCTCCTGCCCGCGCCCGTTGCTTTTTTTTCCCGTCCCGTCCCCATCATAGGATTAATTAAAAAATGACTCACATCCCATAGGAATCACTTGACCCACAGGGATTCCCAAAAAATGTCATCCTCTAGTCCAGACCCAGCTAGTAAATCCCTAAATTCACATGAAAAAATAATAGAGTCAAATCATCAGCATCCAGGCTCAGATCATCAGTGTCAAGGTCTTAAGTGCTGACCCTAACCCTAACCCTAACCCACCCTAGTCCTAGTGTCTACATCGAGGTAAATACTTGATTTATGTCCAGATAATCATTGTTCAGATTTATCTCCTTCATGTCCAAGTCCAGATCTTTTGGGCCCAGGTCAACATCTTCAATGCCCAGGCCAAAATTATTAATGGTTGGGCCTATATCGTTAGCTTTATAACACCTTTAAGTTTACAAAGACACTACAATGTTTCCTTGTAATCTATGCTCATGCACCATTCTCAAAAACAAGGTTTCTTCCTTTTTAAATCAGGCCAATAATTAAATTATACTGACGTCCCAGATCTACTGATTTATACAAGACATAAGAGACAAACATTTCCAATGCATATTTTTGTGTCATGCATCCTTTATTCTATTGGCTGGAATTAATCTTTAATGACTTGTTCATGCTGTATGTGCCACATTTTCATCTCTCCAGAAAAACCCCTGAGCCTTAAAATGGCTTATCTCTTAGAACTGCATATTAAGAAAATCTACACATTCCCAGAAGCAGTTTCCAGTTGGTGCCCTCGACTCCATAATGGTGTTTCTGTCTGCACATGAAAGCATCTTAATTCAGTCTGCAACTGAACCAAATCTTCCTGGAAATATAACTTCTAGTAAAAACTGAGCCATTTAAAAAAATATGTTTTTTGCTGTAACATCCTCTGCTGAAGACAAATCGGTTAATTTTCCGACTCACAGGCTGCAGATGTGCCGCTCTATCCTGCTTCTTTTACTGCAGGGAGAGCAGCAGAAAGAAACACAGATACTCTCGGTCTTACCCACACAGCGTCACTGGCTCCATGTCGACGTCTCGAGTAGCTTCTGGAGTCTGTGATTTACTAACAAGGATAAGCACAGATTTATCTGATGTCTTCTCCGATATGTCAGAAGTAACATCACACAAAGCTGCCGTTATCCTTGCCGTGGAAAAGGGACTCCTTGAAGTAAGAGGAAGGAAAGTGGAAGAAGTGGATCTTGAATGATGTCTGTGAGCTAAAACAGCAACCTGCTGTGTGAAAGGAGTCTGCAAAAGCCAAACTGAATTCTAAAACTGAACACAAGCTGAGTAAAAGGTTGATTCCACTTGTTAATGTCGAATGGACTTGAACTTGTTGAGCACTTTAAGTTGGACAAAACAAATCTGCCTCCTTAGAGTCACACTTACACTGACTATACACTGATGCTGGATGATAGAATGGGGTCCGCCCCAAAGGCAGAATTTATCTGTTTACTATACTTTACTGCTTGTAACAGAAGATATTTGAATTTCGAAGTGATATGCAAACATTTTTTTGTCTTTATGTCTTGCCTCACTCCAAAGTCAGTGACAAGCAGATAGAAACCATTATTTATTTATTTATTTATTTAATCGGGACCGTGCACATTAATGAACATCTATTCAAAGAACAATAGATCTAAATATGCCGGATTATAGCATCAATGCTAATTTACATCCGTAGTCCCTAGGCGGGTAACACATAAACATTATGGCAAAGACACCACACACACAAAAGCAGGACATAGAAAAGGACAACAGATCATAATGAGATATTTTGACTGTGCATGCAGTAACAAGGAAGAGAAGGACTGAACTTGCCCATCGCTAATTAGCTTAGCTCAAACACTGGAAATCAATGGGTACTGTTAGCCTGCCTCTGCCTAAAGTAATCAGATAAACTCTTCAGCAACTCTAAACGGTCATATGTGCTTGTTGTGACTCCTCATTTTTTTAACTGTATTATGATACACTATCTATTTTTAGGCTAACATTAGCACTTTATGTAATCTTTAGAAGAAATACATACAAAACCAAACTGCTGGGCGCATGTGCAAACCACCGCTGACATCCTTCCATGTAGGTCAACAAACAAAACCTCTGTTTATGTGTAGGAGAAGATTGGTTATAAGAATTATGGCCAACTTTGTAAGAAAGGACAAGCATGATTGGACAAGGATGATAACATGATGATACCCAATGACTGTAGGCAGAGGCAGGCTAACATCACCCATTGACTTCCACTGTTTGAGCTAAGTTAATTAGCAGTGAGCATGATTTGCTCATCTCTTAGTTGTTACTGGATGCACAGTCGAAACAATGGCATCTATCTTCTTGACACAAAAAGGAGAAAAATGTTTGCATATCCCTTTGAATGACTTTGAATATGGCAAGTTTGTGCCACATGGGCTGGTATAAGTACTTCTAAAATGACTGATTTACTGGAAATTTTATGCTCATTCATTATCTTGGGTTAAAGAGAATGATCCAAAATACGGCTGAACGATATGGACAAAATTTCATATCTCGATATCGATTTGATACAATATGACTACAGGTTTGGTAAAACCAAGTGGTACATTCAAGGGCAGTTGTAAAAATTAAATTTGTTATGACTTCCAGAGCTGTACATGCAGGGTGAGCACTGGGGAAATCTATATCGTTTATATCATTGCTTTTTCAATATTAATATCTTGAATGTTCATATCTCGACGTCGATACAACGATAAATCTTTCAGCCCTAATCCAAACACAAGAACTTCTATTAAGTGGTGGTATATGTCAGAGAATGGTTGTTCAAGATGCTAGAAAGGCAAAATTAGGTCAAATAACCACTTTTAATATCCAAGGTATCCAAAAGACCTTTTCTGAGCAAACAACACATCAAATCTTGAAACAGATGGGCTGTAGCGACAGAAGACCAAACATAGTGCTGCTCCTGTCAGCTACAAACAGGACACTGAGGCTTCAGTTTACATGTGCCTACCAAGATCTACAATATGAAATTTGGAAAATGTTTCCTGGTCTGTTTAGTCCCAATTTCTGCGTGGCAAAAATTCCGTCATGCATTACGCAAATCCATCTCATTAACTTTCAGTGTATTTTCATTGCGCAACCAACTGAAATCACATGTGGTGTGAGCGCAATTTTACTGTTCTATCTTAAAGGTGCTATAAGGAGAATCTATTTCCGGCGACATTAAGACTCTGCTACCCATGAGCACGCGCGGCGACTGTCGTTCGATGTGACCCAAACCAAAGCGTGCGTTTGTTGTGATGCTAATGAATGCAGCTCGGACCTTCCTCAGAACTCTGCATTGCTTTACAACTTCTTTTTTCAACAACTTACAGGATGCAAAGCGAGGAGGTAATGTATCTCTTTCTAGTTACGTAGCGGTAGTTTTTGATGTGTGACAACAAGCAATTTTTGGAAAACTTAGTATTGTAGTTTTGTAGCCGGCTATATATCGCTACTTACAGCCCGGTGCTCTGAGACATGTCCGAATAATATAAATTTGCTCTGGTTTTAATTGTCTTGTTCCCGAAGTTGAGTATCCAGGCCAGTCCAGTCCAGCCCTGTCCCCGACCGCGAAGCTAAGGAATAGCATTTATAGATAACCTATTTTGATGCTCTAAAACTCATCTTAAAGTGTGTATTTCGATCAGGCATATATCTAAAAGTGAGACTTTTTTGTAATTACTTAGAAACTCCTATGAACATCATCTTTGTCTATAAAGGCCTTTGCAGTTGTTGAAAATAGTTGAAACTAGACCGTATAAAGTCCAGAGAAAAGTACATTTCAGTGCATCCAAGATTCCACTTTTGATTAAACTCTATTAAGCTTTTTGCCAAGAATCATGCAGGCTGAAAGCTCAATCAGTTGGTTAAAAAGAAACTCCTCCTGGAAATATATTCATAATGAATCTTTGATGCTTTAAAGTTGAAAATCAGAATTCATAGAGACTCATGGCACAGACAGCACAGTAAAGTAATTAAGAGAATAAGACACATCCAGCATTTTAAAGACTCTCTTATCTCATTTGTTGTGAATGAAAAGCAGCAGAGTATCCCGAAAATGAATTTTCCACTTAGTTATTTTTCATAATTACGCTCCATGTTTTCCTGTAATTACTTTCTTAGTTTAGCACAAAGCAACTGTTGATCTAACGATTAAGTAAAAGGAGGGAAAGGCGAGGCTTCGTGAAGACAAACAAAGTGGAAAATTACAGTGGAGATCTTTTAATGCGCCTTCAATTATGATCTAAAATCTGCTGCTTGTTTTACTTTCAGGAAGGGTGAGCTCAACGTTGAGTCTTTCACTGTAGTTTTGTAAAGCCTGTAATGAGGGGCACCTATAATGAAAGCCAGGGGGTGGAAAGCTTTTTGAGGTGCCATATTAAAACGTTCCTGTTACCAAGAGAGCCAACTCAACAGTAGCCCCGTTTACATGGGTCAAAAAATCCTATTTACAATCAGATTGAAAGTTCAATCAGATTAGAAATGTCTCATGTATCTGATTCACCCGGATCTGATTGTATTTCGGATCGGATTGTAAGAGGTAGTCTACGCCGATTGATAATCAGCTCCATGCTTCAAGTAAACAGCTGAGTGGAGCGGATTGGGTTGATAGAGGGATTGTTCAGTCTGCGCAGGCGCTCTGTAGTGCGTAAGAAGCACGTAGTGACGTACGCAGAGCGTGCCCAGGAAATGCACCTCTTCTTCTTCTCTTACACATTTGCAGCTAGTGGCAGAGTGACCTTCTGCGCATGTCGAAAAAAAAACAATACAATCGGATTCAGCTGGGGCCATGCAAACGCTGATTGAACGTGGATCTCTTTACTCAAAGTTCATGTATACAGATCGAGTCAGATTCACTTAATACATACTGAGGAAATGCCATCTTAAAGGTTTAAAAATGAGAAAACATTGGAGGTTAGGTTAAAGTGTAAAATTAAGTAAATCATAAAATAAAATAAGAAAAATAATTGTAAAAAAAATAATAATAATAAATTGAAATAAGGTAAAAAAAATTGAAAAATTACAAAATAAATTAGGAAAGGTAGAAAAGGTAAAAAAAAAACAAAACAAAATAATAATAAAAGTGGGCTGTAATTAGAATAAATAAAAACACTGAAAGGTAATTCAGGTAAAAGCTAGACTAAAAAGGTAGATTTCCAGTTTGTTAGATGCTTGTTGTCTACTTCAATCTGCAATTAGAAAAAAAAACATCTATTTTATAATATAAGTGTCAGTAGCAAGGGATTAATTTTGGAATGCTGACAACTCGACCCGACCCTGATTATGACCACCCCGGCCAAATCCAAAACTCCAGACGACCAAAGTTCATCCACTACTGCAGTTCATCTCATCTTCTGTCCTCTCCCTCCTCTCTGGAACAAACAGAGGCCGCCTCAGCCTCACATTCTGGCGCTTCTCACCACCAGCCCCCGAGATCCGAGGATCTGCATTTCGCCCTCATCGATTAGGCATCGTGTGTCGCAGATCCTGAGCACACGGCGTGCTCCTGACATGCTTTTTCCAGTCATCAGGCGCTCTGTCCCCCTCACCCTCCCCGAGCCGACCTTGTGACTTCCCGGAAGAACTCAGATATGAAGACAGGAGGAAGGCACAAGGACGAAGAATTTGGAATATCCACTAAGAAATCCTTTATCTTGTCCAAACTGTGGCAGCAACCGAGGACACACAGGTGATGTTTTTGAATGTATTTGTAAAGTTTTGGGATGAGATAAGTACTTGGTGAACTTTGAGGGTTTTCATGAGCTGGTTTCTGATCTAACAGGGCAAGGTTGCTTCAAGTTTAGTTGCCAAGTGAGTTCACTTGATTGGAAATTAATTGTTGATCTTATTTTACCAATTGTGCATATATGGTTATGCACAAATGCTCAAATTCACCCAAATTTTAAAAAGTCAATACGTTTCTTCACCCCTGTTCTTGCACATTCAATATTTGACATCATGAAGTCTCAGTCCACAAGGTCATTGTGGAAAACAGCATAGTGTACTGGTATGTCTGATGGCCCTGAATTGCAGCTCACAAAAAGAAAAACAAATCAAATCAAAAAATATAATCACAATAAAAAATAATTAACTGAAAACAATAAAAAAAACACCTAGGCTACCATTCAACAATTAATACAAAAAATACAACAAAAGACAAAATCCAAAGACAAATACAAAACTAAAGTCAACGTAAAGCAACAAGACAACTAATTTGTATATGTTAATGTCTTTTACAATTGTTTTTTGTTTTTGGAACAATGGTTTTATTTTTTGTCGTGTGTTCATGGGCATTTTTGCAATTTTGTTTTTATTTTTTTTGCTGTTTTATTTCTCTTTTTGCAAGCCGTTAGTGTTCCTCAACTGTATTTGCTTCATCATTCTTTTTTTTCTTTCCCCCCTTTTCTATAATTTGGTTTTTGAGACTTTCAGGTATTTTCGGTTGGTGTTGCATTTTTTTCATTTTTGTCATTTGACATCTTTTACAAATGACCATAATCAAACATTTAATTTTGTTACCTGGCTTTGTACGTTTCTTTTTCTATTTGCACTAATCATTTTATGTATTAAATATCACTTGTTTTTCTTTTGCGTATTTATATTTGATTTTGGTGTTTTAGTAGTTTTTGCGATACACATTTGTTTTTGTGATCTCGTTATTTTTCTGCTTTTTGAGTGTTTTTTGTGTTAATGCATTTACTTGTGGTTTCTTGCCTTTTTTTGTAGTTTTCTTTGAATTTGTTTTTGCATTTTGTATTGATATTCTTTGAGACTGTGCTACATTTGTTTGCTTTTTTGCACTTTACATACACTATTGATGGCATTATGTGTGTCTTGTTTTTGTCTAATAACTTTTTCTTTGTTTTGTATATTTGTATCGTTTTGCTTTTTTATTTTTTAATTTGTATAGTGTTTTTCATCCTTTTTAATATTGAATTTTTACTGTATTTCACCTGCACTAAGTTTCATTTTACACTTTTAGTACCTGGTTATGTTTTATTATTTCAAACTTGCTTTTAATTTTTTTTGTGTTTTTAAACTTCCTTGAACTTGCATTTCTTATTTGTTGCTGTTTTTGCTTGTTATATTTATTAACCATCTGTGTTTTTTTTCCCTGTTTAGCATTTGTGTTGTTTTATTGTCTTGGTGTTTTGTGGTTGTGTTGTCCTCTTAAGGCCACCATACAAGTTCGCTTTAACACTAAGTTCTGTTGACACCTGTTTGACATCATATATGATTTTTCACTTCCCCAAACATAACCAACATATCTGGACAATTTACACACGGCCCTCTTTCTCTGTTAAAATCATAGTAGATGAACATTAAGCTTCTTAACCTTAAAAGTCAAAACACTATGTCCTCACACTTTGTTTTTGTCCTCTAAATGGGGAGGGGCCTCATATTGCCTTTTGCCTGATACCTTCAAATGACTGGAACAGCCCATGTGTGCATAAATCACAAACCCCCGCATTAAGGGAGTTCACCACGTAGTGCCTCCGCCATAGTTAATTATCATCATCATGCCCGCTTGTTTACTCGTGGTGAATGATCATTTAATTAATGTGACTTCATATGAAGGATCCAAATATTATGGATAGATTACAGCAAGATCAGCCCCTGCAGCAGCTTTAGGAGGCTTAGCTCTGAATATCAGTGACACATTTACATTTAAATAGCCGTAATTATCTGTTCTAATCATCGCACATTACTCACAAGACGGCTGCTTGTTGCTTTCATTCAGCGAAAGTGGCAGAAGAGTGAAGGAGACAAAGACACAAAGAGAGTTTCAGTGACGGAGGATCTTTTTCTCTGCAGGCTTTTAGCGAAAGAAAGGCTGGTGTTATTTTACCGCCAGTCTGAGAGCTTGCTAAATGATCAGACACTGATGCCATTTCTCCACGTTTTCTGCACAAGAACCAAAGTGAAGAGAAATCCAACACATCTGTGGGAAAAGGAGAAATCAGGACTCTTACTGATCCAGCCTGCATCGTCTATATCATGAATGCTTAATGGGGTTAAACGGCTTTAGCACTGTCACTAATCAAAGACTTATCAAGAACTTACAAAGCGATACTCCAATGAAGTTGGGACGCTGTGCAAAAAGTAGCCAAAAAAATAATGATTTGTAAATCCTTTTTGACTTATGTTCACTAAAAAAACTGATCAAACTCATTTTTCTCCTAATATTTACCCATTTTAATTTGATGCCTGTAACATGCCGAGACTAGCTCGACATGCCAGATGGACAGTTCCATCGTGGCAGTATTTTACGAATCCATCTGGGGAGAAGCCCTGCTAGAATGTTTTCAGGGATAGAACCTTTATGTACAACAGCAGCTTGTGATTGGACGATCGTTTGGCTCAAAACACTCATCACAGACCAATCCATATCAAGCAGCGCTGCTATGATGTAGCATATGTAGTGGCTAAACCAGGGGTGGGCAAGAGGGCCACATAAAACCATTTTTCCCAGCCTGAGGGGCACATTGTTTCAAATTTTCAGAAACTTTCGATGAGGAAAAGGAATGTTGGATAAACAACATATGATAATATAAATTTGTCATAAAATTAGAATACCAATATACATATATCACAACATAAATACAAGTTTCATGCATAATCAAATGAGCTTGACATAGAACTCAAGCAAATTTAGCTAATATACATGGAATTAAAGCCAATGAAGCTATTTTCAAATCAATAAAATGATGTGTTATTCAAATTTTTAAAGCTCAAATATTTTACTGCTGCCATTTTTTAAATATAGTATTGAGTAATACTTGATATAATGTTCAAATGTTTCATAAACGAGATTTAGAGACACTATTATAGCAAGTAAGGTCAAAACAACTTACATAAGCCAATAAAATATCAGTCTAGATTATATAGAATTATTTCTATTGGATATCTGAGTTTTCTTCATATTTACAACTGCTGGTTGGGAATAAATTGCGGGCCACATTTAGTGATGTGGAGGGCCGCACTTGGCCCCCGGGCCGCCAATTGCCCACCCCTGGGCTAAACGTAGCGGCTCACGGTTAGCCTTTAGCTGCTACGGCTAATGGCTGACAAGGGCAAACAACAGTAAATGGCTGTTAGCTGTAGCGGCTAACTGTTGCTAGCTGCTACGGCTAACGGCCAACTGGCAGGTCCGTCGGCTCTGCAAGGCTATGCTCAGACGGCATAGCCACAAAAGACAAAGAAAGTTAAAGAATGCTCAAAGAAGCATTCCCACTTTGTGAACAAAAGATTAAGAACAATGTTTCTCATAATGCTAATCCTTGACTCTTTATCTGCTTTACCTCGACTGTTCATCATAACTGTTTTTGTTATCTACTGCACAGCACTTTACTGAATGAATGCATCTTATGGAGCTTGTCTGACTCTTTAGTCTTTGTCATTTTGTGGTTTAAGTGCCACCGCTTTCCACTTGGGCTCAAGATTTTCCTGATTTTCCTCACGCCTGTATGTTTTATGTTTTATCATGTACCTTGTTCTGATGCCTGCTGCAAGACAAATTTCTCATAGCAAGATACAAAAGTTGAAGTACAAGCGCTTGAAATTTAGGGATTTCGTCATCTTCAGTCCATAACGTCATCAGAAGATTCAAAAAGAGTGAAAGCAACATTGAATGCCTGTGACCTTTCCTCCTTCAGGAAGCATTATATCAAAAGCTGACGTCACTCTGTAAAGGATATCACCACATGGGCTCAGGAACACTTTAACCAGTTAACAAAGGTCGTCCCTACATCTACAAGTGCAAGTTAGAACTTTACAATCAAAGCCAAAGCCACAAATCAAACATCCAGAAACACCGCTGGCTTCTCTGCTGCAGTCTGATGAGTCCACATTTCAAAAAGTCTTTAAAACCATAGATGTCATGTCCTCCAGGCCATGGAGGTATACAGACCATCCAGACTGTTGTCCGTGCAAAATTCAAAAGCATGTGTGATGGTATGAGGGTGTGATAGTGCCCATGGCAGGGGTAACTTGCCCATCTGTGAAGGCACCGTTAATGCTGAAAGGTAAATACAGGTCTTGGAGCAATGTATGCTGCCATCCAGGTAAAATCTTTAGGGAAACAAAGCCAAGACACATTCTGCACATGTTACAGCTTCTCAGGGAAAAAGACAGATACAAGACTGACCTGCCTGCAGACCAGACCTGTCCCAAATTGGAGAAGTGTGGTGCATTACAAAGCACAAAATACAACAATGAAGATGTAAAACTGTGGAATAACTGAAGTCTTGCGTCAAGCAATCATGAGAAAGAACTCCACCTACAAAACTTCAACAATTAGTGTCTTCAATTTCCAAACACTTAGGAGTCATAGTTTTAAAACATTAATGAACATGACACATTGATGTCTTATTTTGCAATTTTAAAATCAGAATTCTGATATGCTTTGAAACATTTAATCTGTTTTGAGTCATGTCATGCGTAATTTTGAGAGGAAGACTTTGTCCGTGACTGTTGGTTTAAATAACATCTGCTGGGAGATTTTGTTTTTTGTCTCCATCTGCAGGCCAAGCCTATTAGCCTAAGCAACAATTTCCTATGGGTGAGTCCCTGATAAAGGCTTGATGCCGAAACTAGGCCTGTGCTCCAAATATCGATACGGTAAAATATTGTCATGCACTTCTTGGGGATATGTGTATCGATATGGATTATACAGAATCAATACAGCCTCAATATTTGGACTGTTGTTGTAAATACACTTTGGGTAATATTAACAATGGCACAGTTCAAAGTAGAAGCCAAGCTACATGATAAAACACATGTTCCAAATTTTAACTTAAGTCTACCATCTCTGAGGACCTGAATTAAAGTTCTTAAGTTGAAGACTTTTTTAAAACTCATGCTTGTTCTTTTTCTTCTTGTAATAAAAACAAAAGTTGCTGGGAACTCTGTTAAAAGTGGTCAATGTTCACAAATTTATGTGTATTGGGATACATATCGTATCGTGGCCTTAGTGTCATGAGACATATTGTATCGTGGGTTTGCTGGAAATACCCAGCCTTAGCCGAAACACATCAAAGTTTGCTTATAAGCACTACATGACCATGCCAATAAAATGAAGACATTTTAATAACATAAAGCGAGTGCCTTGGAGTCTTTTCTCTTTGCTTCAAACACTTACAGAGTGTTAGTTAAAGGGAAGGTGATGTAACTGTCCTGGTGTTTTGGAGTGTTTTACGAGCATCATATTCAAAATCCAACCATTGCATTGTGTTTTTATGTACATCCAAACTTAATTGTTATCAGGGTTTGTAATGCTGACCTGTGCAGACTAGATCTTGTGCTTCCTTGGACCACAAGCCTCCGTCCAATCACCTTCGTTGACCTAATGGCAAAACTGTCCCTGTCCACAGCTTCATAAAGAGTGAGAGGTGTTTTTCCAGGAGCAGCAGAGCAGAAGCGACAGCAGTCCTGCTCGCTGCCTGACAGGCTGCAGGGCCGAATTGATTAGGCGCTGTCATCCTCGCTATCGACCGCCCTCATAAGAATCTCAAATGAGCTCTCGACTGATAATGCCAGCGCTCGTTAAAATGTGCGCACAGTGGGACTTCAGCAAATGTCAACATGAACCCAAACGGTGTCAGAGCAGGAGGACCTTTTTTTGAATCCCATTTTCATAACAGCGTCTTGATTGTGTTTCCATAAATTTAAGATATAATCAAGACTCTGGCTCTCCACGCTGGGCCATTTTAATTGCCTGAAGCGTCTCTGAAGGTGAGGGTGTGGAGAACATTTGCTCGCCCCGTGTTTCCGCGTGTCAAACATGCCCTGCAGTCAGGTTACGCCTCAACAGGTACACAGTCAGACTTCTTATTAAATCTCTGGCTCGGAGCCTGCAGAGCCTCCAGCTTCTTTGGAAACGTGTCTGCAGCAGCTTCGTGGTTGGTGGGCTGCAGGTGCAAAGTGTTTGCCCAAAGGTGTGTGGTTGCAGGTTTGACCTCGGGTCAGACTCCATTTCCTTCAACACTTCACAATAATCCTGACTGACACTCACAGGGACACTCACTTTCACAGCCTTTGAAGCCATCAACCTTGTTCATTAGGAACACAAACCTCAATTCCAGTGAAGCTCGGACATTATTTAAAGCAAAATGGAATGATTTGAAACTTCATTTTGACCCAAATTCAATTGAAAATGGCACAAAGATTAGAAACATTAAAAACATTTTTATCATTCCACAGGTGAGCAGATCAACAGACAACAGGTGAGTACCATGGTTGGGTATAAAAGATGCATCCCTTAAAGATGCTATGAAGAGTTTGTAAGTAATTACAAAAAAGTCTCACTTTTAGTTATATGCCTGATTGAAATCCACACTTTAAGATGAGTTTTAGAGCATCAAAATAGGTTAGCTATAAATGCTATTCCTTAGCTTCGCGGTCGGGTCGAACAGGGCTGGACTGGCCTGGATACTCAACTTCAGGAACAAGACAATTAAAACTTGAGCAAATTTATAGTATTCGGACACGTCTTAGAGCACCGGGCTGGAAGTAGCGATATAAAGCCGGCTATAAAACTACAATACTACGTTTTTCAAAAATTGCTTGTCACACATCAAAAACTACCACTACATAACTAGAAAGAGATACATTACCTCGTCGCTTTGCATCCTGTAAGTTGTTGAAAAAGAAGTTGTGAAGCAATGCAGAGTTTTGAGGAAGGTCCGAGTTGCATTCATTAGCATCATGACAAACGCACGCTTTGGCTTGGGTCACGTCTTTACGACAGTCGCCGCACGTGCTCATGGGTAGCAGAGTCTTTATGTCGTCGGAATTAGATTTTCCTCAGAGCACCTTTAAAGGTCCAGTTGTTAAGAAGCAAGGATGAAGTGAGGTACAGTGTAGGCAAATAGCCAAACAGTTCTAAGAAGAAATTTTTTCAATGTGCAATTTGCAAGAATTTTGGGATTTCATTGTCTAAAGACCATAATAGCATTAAAGATTCGGAGAATACAGAGGTATCTCTGCATGTGGCTCAGCAGGCCACCCACACTGAATGCTCGTGACCTTCAATCCCTTAGGCAGAACTGCATTCAGAAATTCAAATGTTCTCTCCTATTTTTTATAAGGCTATTTGCACATGGGCTCATTAAACCATTATCATTTAACACAGTTTGATGCTACATCTACAAGAGCAAGTTAAAACTACCATTAAAGTCAAAGTCGTCCATCAACATTGTGAGTTTATCCTCCTAAATATGGAAAATTGACCAAAAAGACAAAGAAGAGAACAAGACAGTGTTATGGATCACAATTCCTTTAAAGAACATGCAGCATGAAGAGGAGACCTGGGGAGGTGTCCTCTGCAGACAACAGTTCAACACCCTTAAATGTAGCACTCCTTGATGGGTCATCACAAAGCAACATGACAATAGAAACATAAATTTAGACATTAGCATCTGTTCAAGAGAGAGAATACGCAGGACACCATATAAAGGTAGAACTTCATCCCACACCACCAGTTTTTAAGGGGTCAAATTTTGTCTAAAACAGATGTCAGATACCTTGGTGTTGTTTTACCCACTGAGTCTGAATAAGGCTTTCAGCAAAATACCTCACAACATCACTCAAACACCCAGAAAGGGTTCTCTGGATCTGTGCCCATCAGAGACGGACTGACGCAGAGTGCGCCGTGGTCTGATGAGTCCACATTTCAATTGTTTTTTTTAAATCATGGATGTGATGTCCTCCAGGATAAAGTGAAAAAGGACCATCCAGACTGTTCAAAAGTTCAAAAGCCAGCCTCTGTGATGGAATTGGGGTGTGTCAGTACCTATGCCATGGGTAACTTGCACATGGCTACGTGGTGAAAGAGTACTTCGACACAAAATATAACAATGGAGACCTTGTACTATTCTTTCGCAGAAGCTGGATCTGCCTGATTTAAGGTGTGTAATCAGGCAGATCCATCTTACCAAGTTCCAATCTACAGCCACTGGGGGAGGCCCAATGCAGCACGGACCAATCAGAGCCCTATAGAGCAGGAAGAGGTAGCAGCTCGTACCGAGAATAGCATAGATGCTAACAGCTTTAGTGGCAGTTTTATTAGATCTAGACCACATTTCTTTAATAAATAAAAAAAACATAAAAACACAAAACAACTATCATAAGGGTAGTTTTGCGTCACTTAGGGATGTTTTGACAGGAGTGTGTTTTACGAAGTGGCTCATCACAACATTTTCTGATTGGCTGGTAACTGACTGATGAAACTATGGTTCAATCACCTGCTGGATATGCTTCTGAAAGGTTCTGCCCTCCCCAAACACTTTCTATGGGCTCTTTCCCTGATGGACTAATACACTGAATGGTGTCCATCTGGAGAGCCAGGTTAACTCCAGACTGTTAAGCAACTGATGTTGTACATCGAGCAAGAATGGGAAAGATTTCCACCTACAAAGCTTCAACAATTAGTGTCTTTAGTTCCGAAATGCTTTTGGAGTGTTGTTTCTGTCCTAGCTTTTCAAATTGGCTCCAAGTGTTTGGGATAAATGTTCATGCCTTCAGTGGATGGGGAATTAATCTTTATCATATTGCTTGTAAATATTAAGGTATACTTTACCAGTAGTTGCAGCCTCATTTATTTTATTTCTGTGGTAATGGAAGGTCATTCCTGTACAGCTTGATCCTCTAATTGTCCCAAAAACCCTCATTACAAACAGACCCCCATGTCTTGTTTTCCCAGCATGCTCAGCACTTGTAAAAAAGTTCACTGTGGCAGGAAACTACGCAACCGTCCTTTTATGAAGCAGGTTAATTGACTTGTTTCTCGGGGAGGTCTTGTTGTACTCGCTGTGTGTCCACAGTAGTTGGTTGTCTACCCGGAGCTCAAAGTGCCCCCCCACTGTCCTTTCTGCAGGAGAGGCCGCTAATTAAGAACAGCAGGGGGGCAAACTGTGAGAAAGCAGCATACAGCCACAACCTGGAAAAGCACCAGAGTGAAAATATTTCTTTTCCTGTGTGATCTTAGTCTGTAAAAGAAGGTTTGAACATTAGGCAAGCTGGAGTTTAAATGAAGCAGTAAAGTATCTGTCTATGGGTCGAACATTGCAGTGATGAAAGGAGATAAAACTGAGCTAAATAATTTTGAAGAAAATTTGAGGAATAATTATTGGAGTCTCTATTTGGTAATGAAAAAATAGAGGATTTAAATCAGATGTCTGGGTATACAATCAAAACAGTAAAAGTGCAATTGTGAAGCAAATTGAGCCATAAGTGATGACCTTCAATATTTTAAGAGTATTCTGAGTAGACATGCCAGGAAGTTGAGAAGCTGGACCCAAATGAGACTTTTTTCAACCCCACCCCTTACAGGAAGTGAACCATCATCAAGTCCCTCCCTCTCCAGCAGCTGTTGCTAGGTAAGACAAAATTGGTTGAAGCTGGGCCCTCTCACATTTCAACGTAACTCACATTTGACTAACTTATTCACTTTTCATCATTCTAGTTATGACTTATAACCAGCAAATTCTGAATACAGCGGTTCCTCCCCCATCGTTGGGGTTAGGTTTCAGACCCACCCCTGACAAGGAAGAATCCGCAAAATAGAAAGACCCTATTTGAATATACCCTGGGGGATTATGGAGTACACTGTCGAGAGAGACGTGGATCTGAGAGAAAGTATAGAAAACATCTCTGCTCCCTGTGAATTGCAAAGCCACAACAACAGCCAATCAGCAGCTGAGAAAAAAAATATCCACATTCTGATTGGATGAATCATAACATACAGGCATTGTATTGTGATACAAATGGCTAAAATGTACGCCATATCAAAATCAATAGGTCTTACAGAAAAAAATCACGAAATACTGGGGCCGCAAAAACTGAACCGTGATATTGCTGGGGTTTACTGTAGTTCATTCATGCTAAGTGGACTTTAGTGTGAAGAGCCTGATAAATTCCTTGAAAATTCTTGAGATAGCGTGATCACAAACCAATAATGTACCTGGCGCTCAATGCTATTGACCTTAAAAATCTGTTCATTTTATACTTTAACCCGCCATTTGTCAAACACTTGGGCATGACTGCTAAGGGAGTGTGGCCACACATTAAGCGCAATTCAAAATTCTGCTGTGTGATTGGTTACGTTCTGCTACAAAAGTGGGATTAGAGGGAGGCTAAAAAAAAGTTATTCAGAACCGCTGCTTTAGCCACTGACAAGGAGACTCTAGCTGTTTCTCAATATGTGTATTTCAACGTACTTCTCGACTTGTGATATGTCATCAATCACAGTCATAAGTTCTGTTCCAAGTCAAACTCTGAAACAAGTTTGATTCACATACCTGGATGTTGACTCGTCCTATCCCTTTTACCAGGTCTGCAACCCAACGTAGCCTTAGCGGACTTGTCGTAGCAACGATCCCACCATGCAATTCACACCGTTTAGAAGGAAAATCCAACACGGCGGACGTTTACGCACAATTGGAGGTAGACGTTGTTGCTGCATAAAATTATGAATAAGATATTTATGATAGAGTTGCGTTGAAACCTGAATGTTGAATAAAACTCCGCTATGATAAATTCTAAATGGATGATGTGGGTGGTTACCGGCAAGGCAACCAGATGTGAAGTGCAGGCACTTAGAAGGGTACGCTGGCTAAGAATGCTGCTACTCCAAATGTGGAAGGATCATTCTGCGGATACTCGTACCCCTCAACTCTTAGAAGAACTCGCTAAGGCCGCATCCACACAAAGACAAACCAACATCTAAACGCATAAGTTTTTTGCCAAATCTGTGTATCATCTATTTGAAGACGGCGTTTTGGGGGTCTGTAAACGATCATTTTTGAAACCAGGTTCCAGAGCAGAAAGATTTTGAAATGCCGTATACGCAGCGCCGTGATTACTGGCTCTTCGTTACTTTTCAGATACGCTTACGTCATAGTTTCATATCTTCATTGACACGTATGCGCCACACGCGGCAATGACAACAACAATGGCGGCGTACGTGCAGCATATGTGCTGATGAAGCTAGAGACCCTACTATCCCTGTTGCAGCAAAATCTCCTTCTTAATCACCACCGAGCTGAACAAACAATTATCGAGGACACATTACGCCACTTTATGATCACTTTATCACAATCTCTTTTTTCAACTTTTGCCGCAAGTGCGCATGCCCACTGTTTTTTCGTCTGTTTCTGCCTGTTTCTGTCATATCGTTACAGCGGCCCTAGAGGTCTAGCATGTGTTTTACAGCGTCTTCATGCGTATCAAGGGCATTCATGTGGACGCACACATTTTCTGATGCCTTCGTCTTTATGACGATCATTTTGGAAACTGTTCAGTGTTAGGCCTTAGTCCAAACTTCGGAAGCATGCTAGTTGAAACTTGTGAACCATGAACTGAGAAAAACCTTTTGTTAGGCTCACTGACCTTGACTTTTGACATCCAAAATAAAAAAAAAGATCTTTCATTCAGAGTATATAACTGCAGAGTTTGAAGGAAACATAAAGCTAAGGATTAACACGAAGCTGCCTGGCAATAATCTTTGACATGTAACTCTCAAGCCCGTTCATAAATCAGAGGGGTGATCAGAACAGATTTGGAAAAACATTTCTCAAAGAGTTCTACAAGAATAACCTGAGCTTACAAAAATATCGATGGGCGCACGGGCGACAACAATAAAACATCACACCACAGCAGTCAGCAGCGTAAAGGCATGAAAAGGATCAGACGAGGTGATGAAAGCAGGGACAGAAGCAGAACATGCGTGAAACAGTGAAGTGATTGCTGTGCTTTTGAAGCTCTCTGGTTTGTCCAGAAAAGAGGGGAGTTCGGGGAACAGATAAGTTCAGAGGAGGTGGTCTGTGTTATGCCCGAGTGAAGAAATCCTCGAGTGCCAAAACAAAGAGAATGAGAGATTCAGGTGAGAGCAGAGGATTGATGGATGTAAACCTCGGAGGGATAGAAGACATTTTCTGACCACGGCAACATCAAACAGGTGGAGGAGATGAAGACGGAGGATGGAGTGAAACAAAGTTGCTCTATGAGATCAGGTCCTTGGGAGTGAATCGCACAAACGAGGAGACCTTCAGACTTGCTTGTTGAAATCTCTGAACCGATCAGCTATTGCCAAACAGATGATGAGCAACTTTAAGGACTTACGGGGTAACCCGAGTTTAGCAGTAAAGTCTTTCTGGAAGCAATGTGGCGTGTCAAGATTCACTGTCTTTAATCAGGCAGATCCATCTTGCCAAGCTCCAATCTTCAATGTCTGTAAGTGTCCCACAGACACTGACCTTAAGAACAGAACGAGGTGGGAGCTATAAGCAAAATAACAGCAGGAAGTTACGGCTAATACTGAGAGTAGCATAAATGTTAAAATCTTCAGTAGCAGTTTTATCTTGACCGAATGTCTTTAGTAAATGCAAGACAAATATCAACTTTATTTCCAGCATACAAAGCCAAAGCCAAAATATCAACAAGACCCAGAAACAGTGCCTTCTCTGGGCCTAACTCCCCTTAAGACGGACTGATGCAAAGTAAAAAAGTGTGGGGTGCTGGTTTGGCGGAGTGGTTAGCAACCAGGCACCCCATGTACTTGCTTCTGCCGGTCCGGGTTCAAATCCAGCCTGTGACCAGTTTGCAGTGTGTCTTCCCCTACTCTCTCGCCCCCTTTCACAAGCCTATCCACCATCTCCCTCCCATCAATAAAGGCACAAAATGCCAAAAAAATACATTTAAAAAAGTAAAAAAGTGTGCTGTGGTTTGACGAGTCAAAATTTCAAATTCATTTTGGAAAACATGGAAGTTGGGAGTATGGGGGTATCTTAGCACCCATGGCATGGGTAACTTGCTTGTGGCTTCATAGTGAAAGAGTACTGACACACAAAATATGACAATGAAAATCTTGGACTAATCTTGCACAGCATCTGGACCTGCCTGATTTAATCAATCTACAACGATTATGTTTGGTCAAGAAAGCACCGACCAATCAGAGTCCTTTAGAGCAGAAACAGTTGGATCCTGACACAGAGATTAGCATAGATGCTAACAGCTTTAGGAGCAGTTCTATCAGTTCTAGACCACATTTGTTTGTTAAATTAAGAACATAATCAAGACTACAAACTTCTCTACAATAAAAACATTTTCGCTCCATTTCAGACATGCTTTGACTTTAATTTGTTCAGGAAGTGGATCATGATCTGCAGCGAAGTACCAACCGCCTACTACTGTTTCTGATTTGCACATAATCAATGTTGGATCACCTGTTGGATATTCCTCTGAAAGGTTCTGCCCACCCTCACTATCTATGGGCTTCATCCTAGGTGGACGAGGGTGATATATTTAATGGTCCACCTGGTGTGCCAGGTTAGCTGCTAGACTTCATGGCACTATGAAATATGAATGCCAATAAAAGAATTTGAAAGCACTGTCCACATTTGAATCTGATCTCTGGACTCACAAGACCCAGGAAACTGCCACTCACTGGATATTTTCCACCATTTGGACCATCCCCTGTAAACCCTGAGATGGCTGTGCTTGAAATTGCAGTAGATCAGCACTTTCAAAGTCACCTACATCATCTTTCTTCTCCATTCAGATGCTCGGTTTGAAGTACAGTGGGTCATCTTGACCATGTCTACATGCTTAAATACATAGAGTTGCTGCCATGTGATTGGCTGATAAGGAGTTGACGTTAATAAGCAGCAATTTAGGGATTAGCCCTTTAGGTGGTGAAGGGTCAGTCTGTTGTAAATGCATACTCAAAAGCAATACTTGAAAGAGAAAATGCTTAGTAATCAAGGCTGGTTTAATTTTGCAGTTGCATACAATAAAACAAATTTACGTCTCTTTTTAACTCGTTCAATTAACATTTAAGCTTTTTGTTGCTTTAAAATTGTGTATCAATAGAAGGCCGAATCCTGCTGTAGAGGTTTGTTTCCCTCATCAGCCGTGAATAATATTTACACCTCCTGCTGTAATGACATTTGCAAAACCATGATTAAATCCTGCATCCTGCACTAATTAAAAAGGCCGCTTTTCTTTTGTGAGTCCGAACACCTGAGTGGCGAAGTTTGGGAATAATAGAGCCCTTGATCCGACTTCCAGCAGGCAATAAGTCTTCCCGAAAAAGAAAGAACAGCTATTCTTGATTTGCATTCTTCTGTTTGTAGAAAATGCAGACCCGAGGACCTCGGGGCGTTCATTTACAGTCGAGATGAAGGGGAGATATCAAACAACAATTTGTGAGATTGATTCGCTCGGAGCGGCGTGGTGCCTTCGAGTGTCTCACACGGCGGAGTAAATGAACTTCCTGCTACCTTCTTGTCTCCGTCTGAGGACTCCCGCTGTCAGAGAGCCACAAGCGCTCACATTCTGATCTCTGCTTTTATATCCCTCGCTCCTCTCTTTCTCTCCCACCCTCCAACCAAACACATCTCGCCTTTTAATTAGAGCCAGGAAGTGGCGGCTTCGCTATTTTGATGTGCATATGTTTTTTTTTACTATTTCAGACTTAAATATATTATTCAATCCGAGGAGAAGATTGCATTAGCCGAGGCGAGAATCCTTGCTTTGTTAAATGCAAATATGACCCTGTGGCTTATTCACAGACGATCACGCAGACAGCACTTTATATTTATTAAAAAACAAACAGGAAATTGCACTTCTAAGACCTGAAAGTCGAAATAATCATCAGAAAAGGAAAGGGATGGAAATGTTGAAGGATTTGGTTTGCAACACGTCTGCAGGTGTATGACAGCAAACAACATCCAGCACTTCTCACCATGTAGGAGTGATGCACTAACAAGCCCCTCAGAGCACCGCCTTTTCCTACCACTCGCTATTTCTGTTCATTTTGGGTGCCAGACACATCAGTCTGCTGGTTTCGCAGGGTTGTGACTGCTCGAAGATGAAATCCAAGTGGGCATTGCATGACTGGAATCCATGTAGTGATTCACTGGGCTGTCTGAGTGTTTCCTCCGACAAGTAAAACATGATGTCAGAACAGGCGCTCTGAGGATAGAGAGGAGTGAAGAAGAGGACGCAGAGGCTTTAATACACACCAGAGCTGTACTGCAGAACAACAGTTTTGATCATGCTTTGTGCTGAAACTGAGGCAGGAGTTGTAGGTGTTGCATCCTTTTTGTAGCGGTCTCTAACCACCAGGGCCCAGTTGGATAAAGGATTGGATCAATCCTTGAAAATGGGTTTTAACACTTAAGTCCAGTCAGGTAGAAGCAATATAATTTTCTCAAAAGCTGTTAAAATCAGACAGTGTTCAATTCTAACTGTACTTGGAAACTTAATGTTTACAGACATCCAGAAATCTTGGCATCTGGATCAGACTTATTCAATCCAACTTTGCTGTGAATAACTGAGGTAAGAGTAAACCGATTACATAATCCCGGATAGCATAAAAGGGGATTTCAAAATCAGAAGAATTCTGATCCAGGTTACACCTTTTGAACAACTGGGCCTTGGCTATAGACTGGGATCAGGCCATAATTTGGTCCTAGACCGTAGAGAAAAAAAACAGATTTATATTATATGAGCTATTTAAAAAAAAAACAACAATGGAAAGGAGCAGGGAAGCCATGGACATGGCGGTCAACTTTTTTCCATACTATGTACTTGTTTCTCTTTAAAATTGTACAAACTCAGCGCCAACTGAACGACATTTGAACGCTGACGATCAGAAGGCCGCCTAGCACGCCTTGGCCCTACTCCACTCGGCCCTACTGGATTTGCAGTGTGTTTCCACTGGCCTGGTACCTCTTAAAACACGCTAGTTTTAGTACCTACTCCGCTCTAGTTCCAAGCGAACTGGGTCGATACTTAAAAGATGATGTCACTGACTGCAGGCTACTGATTGGTCAGACAATGTGGTCATTGATGAGTCATGAGCGCAACAACCTAGCATGCAAGCGGTGGCTACCGTTAGCTTACCCTCATACGTCTTTTCTTTGCAGCTCGATTGCTCTCGTCCTCGGCTTCATTCTGTTGTATAGCTTCCAAAACTCTTCTGTGCTTCTCAAGGGATATTTCTTCTTACCACCTGCAGCCTTCTTCTGCTTTCTGTTTTTACTTGGTTTGTGGAAAAGGGCAAATAGAGTCACAGAAGTTACAGGCGGATGAGACATATCTCGTAGGCATGTTACGCCAACGTCATCCCGTAAATTAGCGCATTCACCTCGGTGTGTTGTTCCCACTGGCAGCTGACTGAAATTGCTTGCATGCAACCCCCCTCCACCCACCACTTCCCCAACAGATAGCCCTAGCTTCTGTGTTGGTGCTTTCTGCACAGCCACAGAGCTGATCTCTGTCAATGTTGTTAATACCACTGTCACACTAAAATTAGTGGGTCAGGGCAGGTTTTTCAAAGCAGGTTAACCCACTAACAATCGGCAAGTTACTCTTTTGCCACTGCCAGCAGACCCGGGTCCAATCGGCAGCTGCATTGCTGTTTATTTTCCTCTGGCGCATCAAGCTAATGAAATCACGTTGGTGACATCATTAGTGCAACAAAGCCCCTCCATGCAAACAATGGAAAGGAGCATGGAGGCCGTGGACGCTGTTTTCTTTTCATTTTAAAAATGTAAAAAAAAAGACCAGAGCTGATGATAAAAAGGCTGATGGAATTAGTTGCTGAGATGGCAAAGAGTCACTTAAGTTACAGACGGAGGGGGAGGGATGTTATGCTGTGGGAATGTTAGTCCAACATCATAAGTAAATGACCCGGGTGTGATGTTCTCACTGAAGCCGATCGGAGGAGAGTGGACTAAAACTCGCCTCGCTTGCAGGGTCAAACGACCGGGGTGCCATTTAAACCCTTTCAAACTGCTGACAGGAGGTGATTGTTTCCGCGTTTAAACTGTTTTTTTTGGACAGTTGAAAGGGGTATAATGCTCACGCTAATGGCATGTACCTCATTCAACTTCCTCAGAAAAAAAGACTTAGCCCTTTATGTGCTTTAGAAGAAGGTTGAGGGAAAGAATTTGATCACCAAGCTGCTCCACAAAACGTTCACAGTGAATCAAGAGCTTGTTTTGTGTCCCTGAATTCCCTGGAACCTTTGGGACTTGTTAAATCTGTTGGAAGACAGATTGTAAATGTTGACACTGTCTGAGACGACTGTTGCTCACACATTGTAGTTTATTTAGTAAGTCTTCCAGATGTCTCCTGTGCAGAATCATGAATACAAGAGTGGAATTATGTTTGATTAGAGCAGCATGTAAAATAAGCCAGAGACCAAGTACATAATCAGAAAAACTAAAGCAAAAGTGGCCAAATATTTAAAATATTTGGGGTCAAAAGAGGTCAGAGATCAACTCTAAACCGTCAGAGTTGAAGCGTCACAGATAATCGAAAAAGTAGGTAATTTAAATTCATCCACCGGAGTGAAAACTCTCTGTGAACTTGTGCGAATCGCTGATCAGACTTTGTGAAAGTAATGAGGCTCCATTATGAAGCGGCGGGCTCCTCCTTTAACTGCTGACGCCGTTAGAAGCCATCATCACCCCGGTAGATTAAAACAATCGAGCACAAACATCTCCGATTCATAATTCATCTCCGGTGTCTGCGTGTTTGACGGATGAACGTTTCAAGAGGAGTCGGTGTGAGGGAAGAGCACGAGCCGTCACATCAGGGTCACAAATAACACGTCCCAGCGGGAGGGAGTTCAAATAATATCCTGCTAATTAAATTTCTCCCAAAAGTGGAGCCAAAGCCATTAAAACGGCTGTGTTGCAGTGTGAGTGGAGCGTTATTGAAATTGCATTCAAGTGAAAAACATCAAAAGATATAAATGGTGATAAAAGGGAAAAATTAACTGTGAGCCGCTGCTGGGTCACGCCATTAAATCATACTGTGAGCTCAATGCTTCAATTTTTACACAAAGCAGGAGCTGAATAACCTTCACAGCAGCCGGACCTGCCTGATACAATGTCTGTAACCAGGCAGTTCCAACTTGCCAAGCTCCAATCTAAAACATCTGTGCTCGGCCCAAGTAGCACGACCCAATCAATGTCCTTTAGAGTGGGAAGAGGAAAAAGCTACGGGCAAGGTGACAGCAAGAAGTGACTTCTCATACAGGGATTAGCATTGATGCTAAAAGCTTTTTTTCTTCATTAAATGAAAAACAAACAATAACACAACAAAACTCTCTATAATAAGGATATTATTGCTCTACTTCTAACATGTCTTGAAGAGTTAGTTTTACGAAGTAGCTCACATTCTGTAGCGCAGCAGCATTCTCTCACTAAATTACCTGATAGGTCCGTAATCAATGTGATTGACAGAGCAATATTCCAATCTAGGCCTGTCACGATAATCAATAAATCAATTAACCGCACAATAAATAAAAATGTCCTCAGTAAGATTTTCGGCCTCGATAAACTGACGTGCATGCATGTTTGTTTTCCTCCTCTCTTTCTTATAAGGAGGCTGAATGAGAAGATGACTCACTCTGTCCACCTACCTTAACACCTGGGTGCATCGATTCTACAGCAGAGTGAGCATTTGTCAATCATGCAATCTTTGGGAGGGGAGGCGGGGCCACTCACGCGTACACATGGTGTGAGCTGAAGTGAGGCATTTGGTCTGCAAAGAAAATTTAAATAAAATGGTGCAAAATGGTTTTTCATTTCATTTTCATTGTTTTTTTTTTTCTTTTTATATTTCTTAAATGTATTATATTGTTTGTTTAATTTATTTTATTTAAAAGATCTTGACCTTCGAATTACAGTTAAATACTCTCAATAAATTAAAGTTTAATGCTTTTGATATGGTGGACTCACTTTATTATGACATATATTATAATTACATTAACGAAAAAATGAAAAAAAAAATGAAAATAGTATTTACAATAATATTGTTTATCGTCAATTATTTTTTGGACAGTTATCGTCCAGCAAAATTTGTTATTGTGACAGGCCTAGTCCAATCACTTGTTCAATACACTTCCGAAAAGTTCTGCTCTCCCCAAACAATTTCTATGAACTATTTCCCAGATGGACTAGTGGAACATATCAGGTTTGAAGCTAAAAGAGCTGCTGTGTGCGACATGGTCTGCCCGGAAGTCTGAAAACAAAGTGCAACAATCTACTTCTCTACAAAACAGTTATGGCCTGTTATGATGGGTGCATTGATCCAAACATAAATATTATCTATACCAGCATTAGCATTGATATTGATTGATAACAGTGCAATAAGATCTAAAGTTTAGTATCAGCTCCTGTCCTATATGCACCGCTGCAGTTTCATGGAAAATGTGCCCTGTTCGTCTGCACTGGATTGGGTCCCTGCATTTTGAACATCTAACCCATAATATATTTTTGGTTACTGAGGCTCCAGCACCCCTCTTTGCTGCTGTTCAATGCTGCACATGACTGTCACAGGAGAGTGTCTCACCTTTTTTGCAGTGAACCGGTAAACTCTGTGACCACCGTTCTGAATCTATACACAAATACTGGTGCTATGCAGGATACTCTTTTGGATAAAATCACATTGTCAACTCTGTAAAGGAAAATATCTTATTTTTTCAGTTTGGACTACCATCAGACTTTTCAGTATGGCCACACGGTGGTGCAGCAGGTAGTGCACGTGCGTCACAACAAGATGGCTGCTGGTTTGACAGGCCTTATGCTTGACTATAAATCATTCAAAAATAATGCGCTATTATTATGACTTCTGTTTTCTCCTATAAAATCAGCTTAGATTCCTCCTTGTCTTTGTTTTCAGTTGTTAAAATTATAGGCATTTTCTTAATTCAAAGCAAAACAACTTCTGATTGGAGCTAAACAACTTTTAATGGCTCAAAATTATATTTCACACGAGGACATTATTCAGCTTTTACGGCCAAAAAATGTACAAAACATGGTATATAATGAAATTATGTGAAGCTGATATTTAGAATACATTTTTAAATAATTAAAAACTACAAACTGTTTTTTTTAATCGAATTTAAATTTTCATTATTTTGCAGTTGAAAACCCACAATGCTAACCAGTAGATCATATTTTCTTATGGTACTGATAAAAGAAGCACAGAACAAAAACATTCTCTACCATATCTTGCAAAAAACTAGGTCCTATATTTTGATCAAGCCACATATGAGTTATGAAATGAAATATGGTTGTACTGTATTGTTGTTAATATTTTTGGGGGGCAATTTTTTCTTTATTGATTGGAGAAAATGTATGAGTAGGCTTGTTGAAGGGGGCAAGAACACTCTGCAAAATGGCCACAGGCTTTATGTGAGCCTGAGCTAGCAGAAGCAAATATATTAGATTAGATTTAGATAGATTAGACAGAACTTTATTAATCCCTTGGGGGGACTCCCTCTGTAAATTAGGATTCCAGCAGCAAGCAAACATGGTAAAAATGAAAACTGCACACAGGTATCAGAGAAAAAGTAACAAAAAAATGCAAATATAGATAAATATAAATGTTTTTTTTGGCAACACGCTAGAGCTCTTTCCTTTCCTCTGTCTTTCTGTTACTCCTCCTTACCAATCCTCCAAACCAGCTGCCCAATATGATTATAGCTCATGGTTTAGATAATATATTGTAGTTTTTGTGAATTTAGGTCTTGAGGAGAAAGTTCTTGTTGGTTCCTGAGGTGGAAAAGCTTAGGAATCTCTGCCTTAATGCATTTACCTGCAGCAATATAATTGGTTGAGTAGGTGTACAGAAGCAGCTGAACTAGCGTACCTTATAGAGTGGCTGGTGAGCATACATATCCTAACATTAACTACTCAGCCATTTTAGAACTCTCTCAAGAAACAGAAACTTTGGTCGTGACTGAAATATTCCTAAAACTTTTCCCGCATGAGGCACATCATTTCACTTTTGGGTGAATGCCCAGACTGTACATTTAAGACTCTTATTGTTCTGAAAAGAGAAAACTGTTGCAGTGATTGCCTTGTGCTCCTTTCTCCATTCCAACGCTAAAGGATGCTTGAGAAGGAGATGAGGGCAAATGAACCCGTGTGGGAAGTCCTAAAATAGTGTTTAAGTAGGGCAGCACAGGAGGCTCTGGCTGTGGCGCGCTGCATGGCGAACCTGTCCACGCAAGGCGGGACACGAGTTACATAAAGCAACAGGACACGCCGCAAGATCCCACACACTGCAGGCCCTGATAATAAAAAAGGCTCGGAGAGGGCCTCACCTGGCGACTCGGATGGCTGAGCAAGTACGGCAAACAGGCTCGAGGATTAACTCCAGGGCTTTACTTTTGAATTTTTAGCACCGCCAGCGAAGCAAATTCACAAGCTGGGTGTTTTAAAACAAGCAAACAGAGCGGCGCTGGTTAAAGATTCATGGGCTTCATATGCACAGCCATTCGTTTCACCAATGAGGTCTATAGTGAGGGATTAGGGGAGCTGTGCATATTGTTAAAAGTAAATTGGTGCCTCTCAATTCAGGAAGCATTACCCACTCGGTCCTGCACACATAATGAAGCCCAGTAATGAACTGGTCGTATATAGGAGAGCACAATGTAAGCTGTAAGGTGTTGTTCCAAGCAGGCTGCATTTGTCACCATTACAGTCAATATTTGGTGACTGCCGTGAGATTTATGTGGCCCCCGGGAACGATGAAAAGAAGCTCTGTCTTATCTGCAGAGGGTCATGGTGGACTCTGAAGGATACAATGGGTAGGTAATGACCTGCACTATAGGATGTTGACCCAGACAGGAGCAGCTTTAGTCATTCTGAGACCCCAGTTTTAGAGCAATTTAAGGATCCTTTATCTATTTAGCTGAAAAAAAAAGCATTAATAGACTTAAACTGACCTTGCTCCTGGCCTGTTTTTAACTTAATGTGTCTGTTGTTTGACTCTTTTGGTGAGTTTGACCAAAATAAATCTGTTTCCCTTTTTAGGACAGTGTGATTTGGTAGGGATACACAAACTGTGGTATGTGGGGTGTAAAAGCCATCCAAACTAAACAAGAACCGAACAAGGCAACTGAACCAATGATCAGGGAATTGCTGCTTTAATTCAACAACAAGCTAATGCAGTGTTGACTGACAAATGGCTATTTGCAGATTACACCACACTTTGTTCCATTTCATCTGGATGGCAATAATGATGCTGCTCAGCATGTAGCTTAATGGATGTTTGTGCTAAATAAATAAAAAAGTCCCCTTGGTAAACCTAAACCTACATTTCCAACCATAGTTATCTACTGACACAGATCACTGTAACTATGATTTAAATGTCAGTTTTATATATCTGCAAGTCATATTCTTAAGCTTAAACTATCAAATGCAACAGAAACACTTTGCGGGCTAACGCTAATGCTAGCAATTATCAAGTAAATGTAACATTTAAAAAAAGGCTATGAAGTGGGCCATCCTTACAAGGCTTTAAATCTCATATTGATACATCTGTAAGTCATTTTATGAACCTCATGCGCAACTAGGGTTGCCAACCGTCCTGTATTTGCTGGGACGTCATGTATTTGAGCCAAAAGAGGCGCATCCCGGACGGGACGTTGTTTGTCCCGGCCGCATGGGTAAAGGGAAGATGCATATATTTTTTCTCTCTGTGCGCCATGCATTGTGTGTCTGGCTGCCTGACTGCATGGCTAGCTGTAAACTATGGGCACTAGGACCGCTCAGTTGACAGGGTAGGCAGGCACAGCTTCAGCTTATGGCTGCAGCGCTTACATACGTGTGACTCAGACCCAGTATGTGTGTGTACGTACGTGCGCGCTGTACTGTGCAGCAAGCTACTAGCCCCGAGGCAGGCAACTGTTTGTGAGGAAGTGGAAGTATGCCAATGTTTACTACTCGTGTCGTGTGTTTGTGTGTGTGTGTGAGTGTGTTTTCAGTTTAGATATTGCACCTTGTTGGTTTTTTTGTACAGAAGATTTTCCAGTTTTGATTTTGCACTTTTTTTTAGTTGAAAATAAAAAGGAAATGGAGTTAAGTTTCTAAATAAGTAGGCAACAACCAAAATTTTTTTGCACAACTTAGTTGCACTATTAGGCCTACTCCTACATTGTTTACTGCTGTTACATTGTGTTTACATTGTTTTAAAACTGTTAAAATCCAGAAGAGACAGCGATTGTTAAATGTTATTTTGCACATTTTGCAAAAAATAAATAGTTGAATGATAACTGTCTCACATGTATGCCTCAAATACAAACTGATCAAACAGATCATGAGTTGTTGTTACAGTCTTGTTACTATAAGTGTAAGCTAATGTGTTTTTAAAGTCTGTAATAGGTATAACTGCTAAAATGCTGTTATACATGTGCTTTTGAATCCCCAAAATCCCAAATTTTTCAGCTGCCCACGGAAGGTGTCCCTTTTTTCAATCTCTGGGTGTTGGCAACCCTAAGCACAACAGAAATACTTTGTGTGCTAATGCTAATGCTAGAACTCACCGTTTAAACTAATTAAACACATGGCTCTGTCTTTATCCACTAAACAATCCGTGTCATGCAGATCTTCTGGTTTTTCTTTTTGAGTTTGGAAACGTTAATTTGGGTCTGAACAATTAAAAATGTTCATTACAGCCATGAGGATCTGCACGATGTGTGCCACAGACTGCAGATTTACATGTCAGGTGCCGCCATCTTCTGATCCTGAAACATCCTGAAGTGATACAAGTCACACTGGAATTTCACCAAATCTGACTACATCAGCCCAAAATTATACACCTACACCAACAGGTGCTCTGGATGTCCTCATGTCCTCCAGTTGGATGCTGTCAATCTTTCCAAGTCAACCGTAAGGCTGCTTTGTGACAAGTCCAGGATGTACCCTGTCCCTTGCCAGTGACAGCTGGCATGAGTTGAAATTGCAATGTTTTGCAATTCTTGGCCAAGTCAGTTTAAACTGGCGTGATTGAGGTCCACACATGGGACCGTGGGAGCCTTAGGCCCCCCAGGCAACTGCCTTTAGCATAATATAAACTGGGTCTGTGTAATATAAATCTGTGCACTAATATTCAGTGCAATAGGGGTTGGTGTAATAGAAGTTGCATTTGCTAAATGTTTGATGGACTATGTGTGATGGGAGGATGTGCAATATATATGTTTCAGTTTCTTTTTTCCTCATCTACTGTCCTTGGGTTTTTCCTATGGTATTTAGTCTGCATAATGTCTTGTATGTATATGTTACCATCAACCTGCCAGGGGGTCTGCAGATGGAAATTAGCCCAAGGCTATAATCTGGCATATTTACATTTGTAAATGTAAATATGCCATTGACTCCATCTCTTCACTATCACCTATACCACGATGCTCCAAAACACTTATTCTATTTCAAGACAAATTACAAGGTTTAGGCTGTAATACAACAAAGCTTAAATACAATGAAGATACTTGAAGATTTAACTGACTCCAACTTCTGCTTCCCCATTTTATTCTGAGCAAAGCCTGACCCAAATAATGGAGACATAATCACCTCCTTTTCTATTCCTGCCGTCATCTCTGGTGACCCAGCTGAACATGGAATCAATTGGACTAATTGGAGACTTTAAATGGAATTGTTCTCACTCTCTGGACTGAATTGTTGCCAAAACTGCAGCCTTGTTCAGTCAGTGGAAAACAAATGGTTTTGTTACTTCTATTTGCTTCATCGTCAATTAACTTTTGTCCGTGAATTTAACTTTTAGTTTTATTTTTAATTAAAAAAAGAAGGACACACATCACACCATGATGTATTTGGACATCAGTTCTTACACAATGGTGAGTGGGTATGGTATATAATGAAGTAGTCAGATGTGTGAGAATGTTTTGTTAACTCTGAATATACAAATTGATTAATCAGTTATGAAGCGCTGATTTAATGGCCTAAAAAAGAAGCAACTTTGGAGCCTCTAGAGATGCAAAAGTAGACGACTCAGCCTAAGCCTAACGACCCTTAGCCTGGACTTCTGTGCAATGGCTTTACTTTGGCTAGTGGTGGGCATCCTTGCCCAATAACAGCGCATTAATAGCAAAGCACAAGCCTGGAATCCTGAAACACAAAATCATAAGGACCATAAGCAAACCAAATCTTCACCGGTAATTGTGAATGTAAGGGATAACAGGAAGAGCAACATGTAGACAACAGGTCATATTTCTTGCCTGACATGGATTCATTCAACTCAACTTTCAACTTTAACGTTGTTTTGCAGACAAGGTAAAAAAAGACATTAATTTACAGTCACACCAGGGATTGAGTCATCCCCAGTAAAAATTGCAAACAGTGACACAACTTAAGTCAATCAAGCTGCTGCATTTCTGCATTCAGCTCAGTTACGGCTTGAAAGATAAGAGTTTTTCATCCTGTTTGATTTGGTCATTGGTAACCTGTATCCCCTACCTGAGGGCAAGAGATCAAATTCCACATGTGGAGGATAATCAGGACTCTGAATGATGTCCCGAGCCTTGGATCTTACTCTGTCTCGCAAGATATCAGACAGATCATTGTTGTAAACATTAGGAGTGTCCCGATACAACTTTTTCACCTCCGATACGATACCAATATTGCAGCCTTGAGTATTGTCCAATACAAATATCGTTCTGATACGATATCAGCAGGAATCAAACATACTGTTATTAATTACCTTCGCCAAGGAGGTAATGTTTTCGGAAGAGTTTGTTGTCTGTCTGTGAACAAAATAACTCAAAAAGTTATGGATGGATTTTGATTACATTTTCAGGAAATGTTCAGCATGGGAAAAGGAAGAAGTGATTCAATTTTGGTTTTGATCCGGATCACCGTCTGGGAACTGTGCTGCTTGGCGGAGGTCTGCGCTCTCCGAGTGCTTTTCTAGTTATTTTGTAGTATGGACCGTAAGAAAAGGCTTGATCAAGTAAGATGACTCAAACAGATAACAGTCGTCAGCAATATTAGGTATGAGAAAAACGGACCCATTTGTTATTAACCAATGGGTTCAATAAATTCAACCTTAAACATAAGAATATACGACAATTAAATACAATAAATGAACAATAAATTGTATAAATTTAACTTTATCCATAAGCATATTTTACAATTAAATTAAATAAATAAAATATACATTAGAATGGACAACTTGTATCGGAGTGCTTATATTGGATATTTTAGATGAAGACCGATATTATCCGCTTTTTTTATTTCTTTTTGCCGAGTAGACAAACATAAACAGAGCTATTTCTGATTTATTTTGAAATTATCCTTAAACTCTGAGTGCTTGTTTTCCTGTTCTGTACTGATCTGCTTGAGAATATTGACGCACAATTGAAGCAGCTCCCATTGAAAGTAAATTTGTTGCATAATGTCCAATAATCCTGCAACCCAACAGACTGATTTGGGCGATTAGTTGCAGAGCGTTTGTGGTAGACAGGCTGCGGTCAAGCTACGTTGAAATTGGGAGTTACAAAAGAAATTTCTGCTCCAAGTTTATAGCTTTGACGCAAACATTATGGACTTTTAGTCTCTGGTTCTTGGCAAGTGTTTTGTTTTTAACATTTAAACTCTTTAAACACATTTGTGTCTGCTTCTTTACCAAGGTTCTATCCACTTATCTGAACACTGATTCTCTTACAGCAGCTTTTTTCCACCACCCAATGTAATTTTTTTAAACTTTTGACAGACATTATTGTGGACTGACATGCAGCTGATAAGATGAAAATACAATACTGAAGGTGTAGAAATCTGTTTATTTGATTTTTTTTTCCACAGAAACCACATATTTTAAAGATTTGGATGGGTAAAGTTTAGTTTATACTCTTATCAAACAAAGGGAGAGTGACAGATCGCTGATTGGCGAGTAGTTTGTCTTTTGGTGCTGTCTCTTTAAATGCAGGTTTAAAATTTTGTGCTAAAAGCAGCTCTAGAAGCAGAAAAAAAGACAAGCTGTCAGCCAAGCACTGGCCCTTAGAGTGGGATCAGTGCACATTGTGAGTTTTCAATCATTTAACACTCGTCTCGCAACCAAGTGCCAGATTTAGAGTTAAATTGGATCAAATGTATTTGGGTCTAAAAAGTCAAGATCATTTAATGCCCCTTTAACCCAGAAGCAATGAGTCTGCTTTTCACAAACTCGACCCCTTTGAGCCAGCCACACACTCCTCCAAGGACAAAAGCTTAGTCAGCGGTTCACACTACATGCTCCAGTTTTTCTCTCTGACTAAAGTAATCCAGTTGCAAAGAAAACAGAACTACCTCAGCAGATTTGTATGTACAAACATACACATATTTAAAGCCAGAGGAAAAACTACATTCCCTGTCCTCTTCTATAACAATGGAAATGATTTAACTTAAAACAACATTATCACATTATACTGAAGCTAACTCATAACAAGTGTTCTTTAAAGACACTTTAAAGCAGAGCAGTGACTAATCTAATATCAAACATCTATCTGAGCTGCAATTAAATCAGGTTAAATTGAATTGAAACATTTGATAAATTATGTCTTTTCTGCTGATAGTGAGGGTTGTGGGATGGGAAGGGACTAAATATAAGAAATTCTGAAATTCAGTCCTCTGTTTTTGAACAGTCCTGACGAGTGTGAGTGTGAGTGTGAGCCTGGTAGCATGTTTGAGCCTGAATGCATGAGTGTGCACATGAGTGGCTGTCTGTGTTAAATGTTGGCTGGGAGGGTGGGTTGGATTTTGTGTGTGTGTGTATATACATACAAACATACATATATATATATATATATATATATATATATATATATATATATATATATATATATATATATATATATATATATATATATATATATATATATATATATATATATATATATATATATATACACACACACACACACACACACACATATATATACATATATACATATATACATATACATATATATATACACATATACATATATACATACACATATATACATATATACACATATACATATACATACATATATATACATATATATATATATACACATATATATATATATACATATATACATATATATATATATATATATATATATATATATATATATATATATATATATATACATATATATGTATAGGGGTGTAACAAAATGGTCAACTCACGAAACAATACGAAATATGAAAGAGGGATCACGATACGAAATACTCACAATACAAAATAAAGATTATAGAAAATCCCCAACAGTAGGAAGTTGTGCAAAAATCTCATTTTCTTTATTTTTTGCTAATGCAGACATACAAAAAATATTGCTGCATCATAACAAAATAAATACTCTTTGAAAAAAAAAAACTTAGTTTTTTCCCCTTATTTAGACTACAGTGCAAATACAAACATAATTTCTCAATAAAAAGTGCTTTGTTCTTGTTAACAATCAGGATAAATATATTCTTAAATGAAAAGGTAAACAAATAGCAGTCCTCAGAGTTTCAGTTTAGACCTATAAATGTCTGAACTGTGAACTATAATATTTAGCCTGTAACAGTGTATTTACTTCTGATCTTCAAGTACGATCAAATTCTCCTAACTCAACAGTAGATGCCAAAAATCAAATATTGTTTTTCATGCAGACGTACACAGCCGCAGTATAGGGCGAACTGTAGCGGCATATTTTTCACACGGTTGTTGTTTTGTCGGCAGTCTTCTCACCGTTCTCTCGTCTTTTACATGGGAAGCCAAAATAGATCTAAACAAACACTTTATTTAATGAAGGAGCATCAGCTAATTCCCTGAACCTTGTCTTCCTCCTTTTTGAAGCCAGTGTTTTGCTACGGTAGGCGAGGAGGGTAAAAAATCGTGATGGCACGAGAGATCAATCTAATATTAACATTATCATGCTTATTGATTATAAACTGGAGAGAACTGATGGTCGTTAATAAAGCACCACCTAGCTGAACTGCCATTAAATTGGTTTTAAGTGGCTTAAAAATATGAATTTATATTGTGGAGTGTAGTTTGCCCACAGCAGCAGATCATCCATGATTGTTTGTTAAGGCCACACTGATATATGTGTGCTGTTTGCAGACACTATCATGTATTTAATTTTGTTGATCTCTCTGAAGTTAATATCAGGGACTGTTATGATAATGGAATGGGGCTAGAGAAAAGGCCAAATACTTAATTATAGTTCTTGAGGCCTTATAGGTCCACAGCAGCAGCCAATGAGCTTTGTATTCTATATGTTTTTATTTCTGGCCCCATTATTTCATCAACAAACAACCAAGAACAACCCCGGCATTCATCATTTATGATTTCTGGAACCATCTCCACCTTCCACCTGTCTTAAAATCCTTAATCCTCATCACAACCAGCCTGAAAAACCTGCCGGGAAGCTCGTCAGCAGACAGAAGCAGCGCCTCAGGCCCGCTCCACGTCTCCAGCCAAGGCCGAATATTAGCATTCACATACCGTACTCTCTTTATGTCCACATCACACCGTGCGCATGTATGTGCGTGCTTCACATCTAACCTCCCCCTAGCCCAGCACACAACAGGCTACCCCATTTACAAAAGGTAAGTTGCCATGGAAACCACATATAGACCAGCATGTCAGACGCTGTCATGACGTGGAATGCTGCAGTGAACATATGCAGACGGTACATATGCCATATAAACCTACATGTCTGAATATCTTACATGCTCATGCAAATTTTATTTTTGCACACATACACGAATTTGATAAATGATGTGTGTGAATTCATACTTATGCACAGTATTGCATTAAATACAGTATCATTCTGTAAAGGACATTACTACATAAGCTCAGGAGCACTTCAGAAAACCATTGATTGGGTGAAGAAGGAACATCTGTAAAGGCTCAGCCACTCAGGAGCAAAGAGGTTCATCACTTTGGGAACAAATAAACAGTTGAAGAAAGTATCTCTAAATGCACAATTGTAAGAAATTAAAAGAATCCAGAGAAATCTCTGCACAAGCAGTAAAAACAAACAAACATCGAATGCCCATGACACTGAACGTGAAACCAACATTGTTCTATAAAGGACTTTGCCATGTGGGCTCAGCAACACTTCAGACAACCACTGTCAGTTCAATTATACATCTACAAATTCAAGTTAAAACTCTACCATGCAGAGCAAAAGCCAAATATCAATATCACAGAAACACAGTCGGCCTCTCTGTACTCGAGCTCAGCTGAGATGAACTGAGGCAAAGTCTGTTGTGGTCTGAAGAGTTCACATTTCAAATCGTTTTGGGAATCATGGACTTTATGTCCTCTAGGCCAGTGTTAACTCTGTTGACTATTTTTGTCAACAAACTTTTTTTCTTTCTTTTTCTTTTTTCCACGACAAAATATGGCAAATACGTCAAAACACGGCGAATAAACGGCGAAAGAATGGCAAGAACACACTCCAGATTGATACTAATGCTGTTATTTACAACCTTAATACATTATTCCCACAGAAAATACTCATAAATCCCCTGTAATTCACTCAGGTATGGCTCACTGAATCCTCTCTGTCTCTCGGTCTGCTCGTTTACTCGAGGAGTTACAGCAGTTTTAATCACGTGCATTTTTGTCTTTCATCGCAGGTTCGTGTTTTAGACAGGGTGACTGTTGTCAATCAGTTTCCCCTCAACATCCTTGTAAAATCCGAACTTTGACCAGAGTGGGAAAACCTGTTAGTCTGAGCAGGGCTCCAACTGCTGTACAGGAATTCCCAGAGGCCAAACATCGCAAACTGCGCATGCACACCTCTGTCTGTGAGAGACGGCTGCTTCACCGAGGAGCAGTTCAGGCTTTTCCAGGCAAAGAGCAGCATCACCGTGCATTATTGACACAGTGTGATGATCAAACACGGTATAACGGTAATCTTAATAGGACACGGTAATGATTACCACGGAAAGTTTTTACCACGGTTTAGCATTTTACCGGTAACCGTTACAACCCTACCTTAGAGGCATCCTTTACATAGGCTTCATGTTTCATTTTCACATCCTGATGACAACTATATGGCCCCATAAAAAAAATTGCTGAGAGACCCAATTTGGCTGGAGGTTTCTGTTTTGTCCCAGGAAGATAACCCTTCAACTCTTTAGCAAGTGGCCATTCAAGGGAAAGAATCTGGAATAAAAAAGTCTCAGCTCCACTTTGAAAAAAAATCTCATATCACTAGAAGAATATGCAATATAAAAGAGAAGGAGGCGAGTTCCTGAGCAGTGATATAATAAGTATTGTGGTTATTAATTCAACCAGCGATCTTGACAGTGTGGATATCCAAGCAGAAAGTAGGCCATGAATCCCAACCAAAGATCATGTAATTTTCTGAAATGAACATCGTCGGAGCAGAGGCCAATAAAACGGAGACACACCTCCGCGCCTCGCTCTCCATAATGGGGTCAAGTGTTAAATATGCCGCCTCTCATGCTGAATTTCATTTCCTTTCATTCTCTCTCTCTCTCTGATCTGCTCTTCAACCTTCCGTCTCTCTCTCTCCTCCTTCTTTGCGTGACATTTTAATTGCTGCTGAGTAAAAATACTGCCAGAGCAACATCAGTTAGCATCACCATAAATCATCTTGATCATGACGCATGAACATCAAAGTCTCCTGTGAATGAAAATTTGAAGGAATGTGAACATTTTATCTTCAAGTGGCTCTAAAGTGAGCTAAAGATGCTGGAATAAAAGCCACACAAAGATGACCTCCCTTATAGAGAATTAAGTAAAAACCCTGCACAGCGTCTCTTAACCTTCTTTAATCCCTCTGTAGGAGTATTTTAATCCCAGGGTGCAGTTTTGTTTTGTTCAGCTGCATGTGCGCCGGTTGTTTGCCGAAGGGTTCCTCATCACAGCGACACGTTCCCATGAAATCTAATGAACTCATCAGAAATGTGACTTTTCATTTGAGATCCCCGCTGACTGCTCGGATAATTGCATTCCCCTCCGAAGAAACACATCTTCTGCCAAAAAATCTTCTGGAGTGATGAGTTTTTAATAAATTCAGTTTCATTGTGAGGACTGAAAATGTGAAATACAATCGTACAGATGCTTTTAACTCTAATCAAATACAGGGATATTTGTTTGAAATGATCAAAAATAAAAGAAGACATTGTTAAACGAATTAAACTCTCTGGTGAAATAACTGATCTCAATGTAGAGTCATGATTTTAAAATCTGATTAATTTATTCCCACAGTAAAAGAAACTGGAAAGCACTCGGAGAGCACAAACCTCCACCAACATTTTACTGTTAAATTTATAAGAAATAGTTCCCGGATAAAGTTATTTGTTACTTGAGACTGGTCTTAAGACCATATTTTGAAGGTCTTGGTCTTGTCTCAGACTCAAGAGCATTTTTACTCAGTTTTGTCTCGGTCTCGGACTGGCAGGACTCGGGATTTTTCGTAAAGACCAGTCAAGACCAGCACCAATCTGCTGTCATCCAACTTCATTAATGTGAATAAGTAGGAGCACTTGGTAAAACAACAAAAAGCTTCAATTCCCGTGTTATTTCCCCCTGTGATGACTGAAACCTTCCCAGTGTTGGGACTGAGGGACACCCCCCTTACCTGTTAAACCTTGTCATGGTTTTTAAATTGATTTTAATGGTCTTGGTCTTGTCTCAGTCTTGGTCTCGACTCAGTCTCGACTCCCAAAAGTCTTGTGCTGCGGTCGAATAGTCACCTCCCAAGCCCTTTCCTATCTACTTTTCTTAACCCTGATGGAAAAGGTCATGAGGTTAAGGAAGGGAGAAATGAGAATTCAGAAGGACTTAAGCTATGTTTACATGTAAACTCCTGACTTAAAGACGCAGATTTTTCCTTTCCGTTTTAGAATTCTTCTGCTCTCAGACGACGACGCTCGGAGATGAGTTAGTCTGCTGTAGTGTGCTGCCGGTTCAGTAGATGGCGGTGTAGGTCTGCAGAGAGGCAGCACTGCTACAACACACGAACGAAGAAGAAAAACTTTCACAAACAACAATGGCGAATACAGGCACAGAGACACAGGAGTTTCTTTTCTGGATAACAAAACAGTTCAGACAACAAATCTGTTTGGATGGTTTTGACTGGATAACAAACCGGAACGGGAAGAGGCTCATACGTTACTCGGTGGACGGCCGAAGCTGTTGTTGTTCCTGGTATGCGCGCACATCCTTTATCTGAAAGAGTACTGCGCATGTGGTGGCGTTAGCGTTTCACCCTGAAACGCTCTGATAGGGGTTTACACGGAGCTGAATGGAGAGTGGATTCAAATCTTTCCACTCTGGAGCCTGTTTTCAAAAGTTTCCGTTTTCAACGAGTTTCCATGTAGATGCAAGGCCAAAACGCAATGCAAACTTATCAGATTTGACCGTTTTCGGTGCCATGTATACACGGCCTTAGGCAAGGAAAACTGCCATGCAGAGAGAGTCCGACGACACTTTCAATACGCTACGTCATCATGTGACAGCGGATGGTACTGCTGCGTTGAAACTACAATTTCCGGAAGGTGGACTACAAAAGACGCATCAGGTATCATGACAATGTTGTTACTATTACTAGACAATACTGAACATAAGAACCTGGTAAAAATTACGTCTGCATAACCGATGTTTGAAGTGAGGATTTAAATAAATCTGTCCTCTCATTATCAACATGAACACCAATCAGTGCATGAAAATAAATGGGAACTGAATCAAAGGGAGGCGTAAATTGTTAAGACCATAATCTAATGGTGTACACATTATTAATATTGAGCCATGTTTAAAACATAATCAACATCAAATGTCTCATATCCTGCTCTCTTCAGAGAATCAGACTACTGGAAAGTTAAGGCAGGTTTTGGTAAACTTCAGAAAGGATGAACAGCAGTGGAAACTCACATGGTGATTTGTTCGTCATTATTCGGTTGAATTCAGAAGCAGTCGGTATACGCGCTGTTTATAAAAGCTGTTGGCACAGAGAATTATGGGACAGAATAATCTCCTCTCCTTTCATAAAGGATGGTCCGGTGTATCCTATGCTAAAGGAGATAATACAGGAAGCATTGAGCCACCTTTCCTATGCATTTTAACTATTTGAACAGCTCTAATCACGAACTACTGCAGGTTCATTTCACTCCATTAGGAAGCTTTCTAAGCAAAAATGACTATTCAACCTCAGCCTGGGTCTCAGTGCATTCTGGTCTTGTGCAAGTCTTGGTCTCGGATAGTGAGGTCTCTGAGCACAACACTACCAAGCACTCAGAATCATGTTGATATCATTATTAGCTATGAGCAAAAACGGTCAAACACTACTTTAGGTTATCTTGAAAATGTAATAATTTCTAAGTTGGGCGATTACCAACATTTCCTGAAAATTTCAGCAAAATCTGTCAAGTAGTTTTTGGGCAATCTTGCTAAAAACAAACAAACAAACAAACCAGACCAACACCATAAACTCCTTGGTGGAGGTAATCCTGACCTTAATTACAGTGAATCAAAAAAGTGATACTGTTGCAGGTCTGGGTCCTTCAAGTGTTTTCCCAAGTTGGAAGTGTTTCCACCTTTGGCCAGAAATGTTTTATAACACCGTTTGCACAGTGGTGCTTCAGTGTTGATGGCTTTACCGTGTTCACTTGTTTTAAAGCTTACGTAATTCCATATAGCACTTGGTTTATCTACGAGTGGTGGCGTGGTGAAGGTTGCAGAAGCTGCCATTCTCTCACTGCTCCTGTCTCTTGCTCTCTTTCTCTCTCTCTGTCGCCAGGCTCCTAACCCGACATACAAGACTGACAGCTCCATACATACACCATGGAAATATTTCACTGTTTCAGACAGTGAATCAGGAAGGTCCATCTGCTCTGGAAGGCTACCAGGCTCCTGCTCCATGTGCTGCTCAGCTCACTCGCTCGCCTGCTTGGTCCGACTTGCTTGCCTAGGCTCAAATTACAGTGCAGTGATGTCTAGCAGAAACATTGGGGAAAAAAAAGTACTGGTCTCATTCAAGCGCAGCATTTTACCATTTTACCATCAATTTCATACTGGTATACAGAACAGGCCTAGTTCAAGGTAGCCTTGACCTTGACCTGCCTGATTCTGAAATCATGCATCTCCATCTTGCCAGCCTTCACTGTCCAACAGTTTCACCCGGCTAGATGTTTAACGGCCCAATCAGGGAAGAGAGGCGGGAGCAGCGGGCGTGACGACAACAGGAAGTGACTTGACAGGAAGTTAAGTCACTTCCTGTTGTAAAAATAATGGTGGCTAATGTTGGTTAGCCTGTGGTACTCGGCGTTATCTGCTCTCCTCATCAGCTTACTTCGTAGGGATTGTCCTTGATGAGGTTCATGTCACATAGAAGTGTTAAATGATACATCTGTGTGGTATAATTAAATGTGAAACGATAGTCATAAGGTAGTTAAGCTATCAGCTCACCGCTAACGGCTAACAACAGTTAGCCACTACGGCTAACAGCTGTTAACTATTATTTGCCCTTGTAAGCTGTTAGCTGAAGCGACTAACGGTTAGCCGCTACAAATGCTATGTCATAGCAGCTTGCCTGATATGGATTGGTCTGTGATGAGTGTGATGAGCCAAATGATCATCTGATCACAAGCTGCTGTTGTTTTTTGAAGGTTCTGACCCTGAAAACATTTTCGCAGGGCTCCTCCCCAGATGGATAAGTGACATATTTCCAATGTGGAACTGTCCATCTGGCATGTCAGGTTAAGTTCAAGGTGCACCACTGGACTTTTTGAACCAAGTTGACAAAAATTGAAAAGAAAAGATCTGATTCATCCCTGTGCTGCAAATCAAATATGTAGATGAATAAAAGAGAAGTATCTGTATTGATTAAAAAGCTGCAAAATGAATCCTTGTATTTCTTTTTTTAAAAGTTAAGTGTTAGTTTGTAAGTCAGGGAATTTAAATTTAAGCAAACTCGGAGCCAAATTTTGACTTAACAGAGCATGAAATGTACCTCTTGACTAAAATGTATTCTGGTCAGCTGCAGAAGTTGATTAAAAAGTTTCTGCTGTTTATAAACCCTCATTAACCAGAGCGCTGCCCTCATCAGCCGACAGAGAATTCAGCAGCCGGGGTTAATAAAGGAGACTCGGTGTTCATCTGCATAAAACCGCAACACCAAGATCCTCCTCCATGAGACACAAGCAGGACCGAGCCTGGAGCCAAAGAGGATCCTGGAAGTGTCAGAGAGGAGGAACCATCTGTGCACAGCCGCTGAAATGTGACGGAGGCTGTCAGCTCAGGATTACATTCATATTCTTTACCCACAAAACAATGGACAGGACAATCTGATTAGCACTGTGTAACTGACAGAGAGCGAGGGGGGGAGAGGAGTGACAGCAGGACGAAGCTTTAATAATGGAGGAAGTTTATATCTGCAGGTGAATTTATTTCAGATTCACGGAGGTTAATTTGAAACTGCTGGTTCTTGTTTAAAGAGTAGAATAAAAATGAAGCTTTGCTGCATTCTTGGGGCTCGATTTGACACGACTTTACTCAGAGGTTTTGTTTCTTTTTTTCGGGAATGTAATGAGTAACTGGGCCTGTTTTTTTTTTTAGTAGGGCTCCATGTTGGCCAAGCCGAGGCTAAAATGTAATGTGAAGACACTGCTGACAGCTGAATAGTCCACAAGTCAGGGATGTCCAACACTAAATGAAATGCCAGTTGAGAATTGATTCTGTATGACTTCCCAAACTCCTCAGCTTTAATGCGATGCTGTTTGCTACTTGCATCTGCCTCCAGAACAAATTTTTTACAGCTTGTGAGGTTCTAGTGTAATGGTGTGAAGTCTATTCTTTGGACATACTTTCTTACTTTTGTTCTTTCTTGAGGAGGGACCAGTGTTAATTTTGTTGACTACTTATTTTCATCATAGCTTTCATTGACAACCTTTTTTCCCTTGCCGAAAACTAGATAGTAACAAATGAAAACAAATGCACATGGACAAAAACTAAAACTAAATTAACTTGCATTTTTGTCAACAGAAATAAATTAGACAAAAATGTTTGACAGAGACTATGGGTGAATCCTAATTCTACCCCATACCCCTTGTCTTAGCCCTTACCCCGTACACGACTAGTGAAGAGGTGACCCAATTCTCCGTAGGGCTAAGACAAAGGGCCAAGACAAAGGGCTACACAGTCCTCGAAACAAATGGCCCTTTTCCACTAGCACGCCTTGGCCCTACTCTACTCGGCTCTACTCGATTTGCAGCGTGTTTCCACTAGCCTGGTACCTCCTAAAACAAGCTAGTTTTAGTACCTACTTCGCTCTGTTTCCAAGTGAGCAGTGTTGATACTAAAACATGACGTCACCGACTGCTGGCTACTGATTGGTCAGACAATGTCGTCATTGATGAGTTATGAGCGCAACGACCTAGCATGCTAGCGGTAGCTACCATTAGCTTACCCTCATACGTCTTTTCTTTGCAGCTCGATTGCTCTCGTCCTCGGCTTCATTCTGTTGTATAGCTTCCAAAACTCTACTGTGCTTCTCAAGGGGTATTTCTTCTTGCCACCTGCAACCTTCTTCTGCTTTCCTTTTTTACTTGGTTTGTGACAAAAAGCCACAGATTGTTGTGTCGAGCTCAAAATGACGTCACCGCAGAGCCACTCATGACACTACCCCCCATTGGGCAGGCGACTGGGGCTAATGGAAAAGCAGCACAAGGCCAGCAGAGTACAGTCGCGTAGAGTAGAGTAGGGCTAATGGAAAAGGGCCAAAATACAGACCTGGACCTCACTTGAAACAAAGTGGTGTGACAATTTTCCATATCACACTGTGCCCGCCAACTCTAGGCAGAGCAGGGACTGAAGGAAGTCCTTAATCATAAGTAATTATCAAATCATCGAGTAAATATTAATCATGTTTTGAATTGTAGGTCGTAGTTTAAAATGTCTCATTATAACGGGCTTACTTTCGCAGCTGTAGCTACAGTTATTGTCACATCTGCCTACGTCAAAGACAGCAAGTGGCTCCAGGTGATGATGCAGAGGTAATCAAGTGGCGTCTCATTTTTTTGGCAGCATGTTTTCCCCCTTTCACTTTGGTCCTAAAAACAGACAACTAAGGGGAAGGGGTTAGAGGAATTGGGATTCACCCTTAATCCAATCAGACCTTATTTGGTCATGTAGAAAGTAATAACAAGTTAGGAATATGACTGGGGTGTGTCGCTCTAGATCAGCTGCATACATAGTATTGTTAGACTTATATTTACAAAAATGCTGCCATAGTGATAATCACATTCTTCATGTGATATTTGTCAACAACTATGCAGGGCGTGCTAACAACAGCTAACAATAGCCTGGTAGATCGGCATGTTTTTCCAACTTCAACTGGAACGCCGATAAGTCGGAGATGATGTCACTCCCAGTTCCGAGGTAACTGGAACGCAGCATTACGACAGTTGCGTGCTCATGAGTAGCAGAGTCTTAATGTCGCTGGTAATAGATTCTCCTCATAGCACTTCTAAGGCAGTTCTGAAGGCAAAATGGAGTCCAACCTGATTCCAAAAAGGCGTACCTAATGAGGTGGCCAGTGAGTGGATATATGATAGGATAAAACTGATGTTTCCTGATTACATAGGAGGAATATAAATATGCTGGTTTCTATGTGAACTGGACATTTCACAGAGAAAACCTTGGGATTCTGCCGCTCACCTGCTGTCTCTGGGACAGGTTGTTTGTTTCTAACAGGGGAGGCTGACAGTGAGAAACAGAATGATGAAATCAATCGCATCAATATTTCAGCAGATAGTTTCAAACCTCAGGTTTCGTAAACACAGAGGTTAAGGATTTTTGTTCCGAGCTTCCACAAATTCTAGGAAAACACTGAGACAGGAGCATCAGAATTCAGCGAGCGATGCAAAATGAGTTTGATTGACGGGTGGATCGTGCCGATTTTTGATTAGAGCCAGAAACGAAGCAACGGGCTGCTTCTTCACGAACAGGGGGGAGAACAAGAGGGAGTGGGAGACTGGTTCAACTGAGAGACAAACTGCAGGCACAATTTAAAGACCAAACATTTTAAGACAGAAACTGCTCCAAGAGTCCCAAACATGCATCTGTTCTTAAAGGGATAGTTCAGCATTTTTTACAGTTGTGGTGTGTGAGGTATAAGAGGGCTCCCAGCAGCACTGCACCTTTAAGGACAACAAATACGGACTAGGGCCTGTTTGTGGGGAGTTTGCATGTTCTCCCTGTGCATGCATGGGTTCTCTCTGGGCACTCCTGTTTACTCCCACAGAACAAAACATGCTTACTGGGTCAATTTGTAACTAAAAATTGCCCTTACTTATCAGTGTTAGCATGATAATTGTCTATCCCTCTATGTGGCCCTGTGATTTGCTGACGACCAGTTCAAGTGTACCCCGCCATTTGCCTAATGTCCGCTGGGATAGGCTCCAGCCCCCCATGACCCCAAAAGGAATAAGCAGTATAGATAAAGAATAGATTAATTTAAGTCTGTTCTGAAATCAGCTAAGCTAGACCAGTGACACAATCAATCAATCAAACTTTATTTGTAAAGCACTTTTCAAACAGGACTTTGTAATACAAAGTGCTTTACATGGGACAAAGGTAATATGAAACAACAATACGTGAAATAAAAAGCAGGAAATTGCATAATTGCAAATCTTGAATTAAAAATGAGGAAACATAGGGACTTAAAATTAAATAATAGTTAAAAATACTTGAAAAATACTACAGGGTAAGAAAAGTAAATGTGTAAATACATAAATAAAATAAAATAATATAACAATATAAAATAAAAGTTGGACAAATAATATGGTAAAATGAGAAAGTGTAACATCAGGAGCATGTTCGGTGACGCTTTTTAGGTCCAGTGGGAAACACTGTGCTGCCTTCAGGTTGGCTCAGAAAAGTTAGCTTTTAAAGCCCAAAACATGATGTTTTGAAATGTAATTTAAAGTGTTGGAGATTTGGAATTGAAATCTGGAATAAATAATGTTGGGTGGGGCTGAAATCTGCTTTCTTGGCATTTTTCATTAACTGCATCAGCCACGAATTCATGTTTATAAATTAAACTATTTCCATTGTTTTGCCTGTTGCATTGAATTAATGGTTATTAGTCAGTCCGTGAACAATTCTGTTTATTTCCTATAATAGAAAAAGTGATAAATTATGCTTTATTAGTATTTTTCATTGTTATACAATTATGAAATAAACAAAAGACAAAGATAAATTATATTTAGTGCAAGGAGAGGCAAAAACCTCAAAGCGCTTATTTGAAGCCTCCACCTGAAGTATATTACGGTTACTCAATATTCGCACTGCTCCTCAGCTCTGGAACTCTCTCCCACCGGACCTCAGAAACTTGAACTTTGTACCTTTTCAAATCCAGGCTTGAAACCCACCTATGCAGGACTGCATACTCCATTCAGCAATAATGCACCACCTCTTACCCATACCATATCATGGTCTGTTGTGCTTTGCTGATCTTGTTATTGGTTTTATTGCTTATTAATTGTTATTTTTTTCTAGTCTTGTACAGCGTCCTTGAGTATCGTAAAGGCACTTTTTAATAAAATTAATCATTATTACTATTAGTATTATATGTACAAAAACAAATAAGTCTTTCTATTGTGTAATTCAGATGTCTTTACTTTAAGAGACTTGTGTTTCATTTGTTGAGCTCTTTTTGTTTTACTTTGCTGAACAAACCATTCAACAAGCTGTTAAAAAAAACATGAAACAGGATTGGTGATCGGTAATGGCCAAGAAAGGCCTGATCAGGGCATTCCTAGCTGTAATCCTCAAATGTATGAGCCTGAGTTACGGCTCTTCAGGTTGAGGCACAATGCTGATGTGTACCAAGTTTATTTTCCCTCCCTGCAAAAACTGAAAAGACAGGGGCACATGAGACTGGATGGCAGTATTGACAGGATCATTAGGGTGTTTTTAAAGGCAGACCCTGCCTTCGGTCTCCTTTTCTACCCTTTCTGTGTTTTTAAATACTCTGTGATTTACTGAACAAGGTTCATTCGGTCAATCTTGGCCGCGATCAGGTAAAAACTCTCTGAGGACTCTCTTCTTTTCGGGGTTACCGGTTGTTAATGATCTGTGTAAAACTTTGATGAGCCCTAAAAGCAGCTGTTACACAGTCCATGCTGTGATTCTTCCACTCTGTGAGCAGGTTCAATCACATATAGATTCCAGCCTCTATCTGCATGTACAATCATCCACAGGGACGATGTGGAGTCACAATCATCAAACATGTTTGACATCTGAAGGCAGAAAAATAATTGAGCCCAGTGTGGAAAAGCTCTTTTTGCCTCCCATACAGCAGTGGACTTCTCTGGAACTTTATTAAGACTTTCAAAAGACTGGAGTCAGACACCATCTCTTACAGGGTCATGAACTGTCAGAAAAATTAACTCACTTATTTTACCGAAACGGCATCACTGAACAGAAAAATATAAATGCTACCAGCTTTGAGTTTATGCTGTCAAAATAGCAAAAAATAGACCTTGGCACCCCAAACTGCTGCCAACTTCTCGCCAGCATGCTTCACGTCTCTAAAAATAAGGGACCAAAATTTTGGTTGCTTGAATATTCCTTAAAGTTTAAGGCATCATTAACAGATGCCAGACACTGTGTCGACACTAGAGATGTAATGGTTACCGATTAAATGGTAAACCGCGTTAAAATTTCCCATGGTAATCATTTATTCCTATTAAATAATATTAAAATTACCGTTATACCTTGTTTGATCACCACACTGTGTCAATAACTCACAGTGATGCTGCTCTTTGTATGGAAAAGCCGAAACTATGTGTGTCTGCCTCTCGATGAAGCCATCTCCCGCAAACAGAGGCGCGCATGTGCAGTTTGTAATGTTTGGCCTCTGAAAGTCCAGCAGTTGGAGCCTCGCTCAGATTCTTTTACAGGTTTTCCCACTCGAAAAGTCAGTCACAGTCACCCTGTCCAAAACACAAACTCCTCGAGTAAACGAGCAGACTGAGAGAGAGAGAGAGAGAGAGAGAGAGAGAGAGAGAGAGAGAGAGAGAGAGAGAGAGAGAGAGGATTCAGAGAGCCATACCCGAGTGAATTATAGGCGGTTTATCAGTATTTTCTGTGTAAATAATGTATAAAGGTTGTAAATAACAGCATTAGTATCAATCTGGAGTGTGATCTCGGTGTTCTTGCTCCACTTATTCACCGTGTTTTGCTGTATTTCGCCGTATTTCGTGGTACATCGTCTTTTTCCGTCATAGTTCGTGTTTTATGGATTTAATCAACCGTAATTTGGAATATTAATGAAGGAGATGTCGAGGAGATTTGCCATGGAAAGGGGTCGTCTCAAAACTTTGTACATATTTGTTTACAATTGTTTATGAAGAGAAACCTGTTTAAAGTACAAATCCATTTTTTCTAGTCTTGTAATAACACACAGTTTAAGCATTTATAACATAATAATGACAAATACTTGCCAGAATTGTTTACTTTTATTTCTAATGAAAAAAAGTTGGAACAAATTTACTTATTGGAAATAGACAAAAGAACTATTAAAATTATAATATTAAAGGGATTAAATGATTTCAAGACTGTGTAAAGGTACTTTTTGAACATTTTGAGCACACTGCAACGATACTACGATAACAATGATAACAGTGATAATTTTGGTCACAGTAACCGTGATATGAAATATTCATACCGTTACATCCCTAGACGACACATAGCAACTTATTCCTAGAAAAAAAATGATCCAGTTTTTATTTGCATTATTCTGCTGTAGCCTGTAAACACTTTCCTGAATCAACACAAACCAGGCACCCTTGAATGTTCTCCTTTCAATTCTCTGCTGAGGCCAGAGACATTCCATTTTCAAAAGAAAATAGCAGAATTGTCCTTTAATACATGAACCTTGGCAGCAGGGAGAATAGGACCTTGAAGCAGCTCAAATGAAACCACGTACTGGAGATAGAGGCCTGATCTGTCTTCAATAAAGGTCACTTTTTGTCCCCTTTCTTTTGTCCAAGTGTAGTCAATAACACATTTGTATGAAAAGAGAAAAGCGATGTTTTGTACACCCTTCTGTCAGCCATGGACAAATAGCACGGATGGCACATGGTCAGATGTGTTCATGCCTGGAATGACTCAGAGCGGTTTTTTATTTCCACACAGTGTCTGGTTTCTCGGTCGCAGCCTTCCCGTCTCCTTTCCTCCCCTCCCTGGCAGCTCTGAAGGAGAAATTACGAATGATAAAAATGCATTTTGCATCCAATCTCGGAACACACAATGCGTACGCCCCGGGTAATGAAATCATTATTATGCATATCACAGATATCAAGAGGAATGAGCTTAAAAGCTTAGACGTCTAATTGATTAAGGCGGGCAAGCAGCCATGGAGCTTTTCAACAATGATGGCTGTTTTCTTAAAGGTTGTGATATTTGAACCGCGTATTCAAAGAGTTCTAATTAAATATCAGCAGACGTTGACTTCTATAAATAAACCAAAGTCATGCTGAGGTTTATCCTGGAAAAACAAACAGCTGCATGTTCCGTCTCAGCTGGAGAGAGGACAGGATCGATGCAAACTGAAGTTTTCTGACATCTTTATGAAAATAGCCAAAGGTTTGATGAAAGCAGGTGCTTTATTGGGTTTTGAGGATTTTTTGATGAAAAAGTGGCAGATATCCAGTTTTGAATGTGAACATTCATTTTTTTTCAATACATTTTTGAAGGATTGTTGCCCAAGAAAATGACTTATATGAATCAAGAACTGGGTTATTGATTTGATTGTGGATGTGACTGCCTAGCAAGTGGATTTCTCCATATCCATCCATCTGTCCAACCACCTATCTATCTTTCTGTGCTGACATTCTTGTTCAGGTCTCCCTTTAGAAAGAGATCTGTTGATATCAATGTGACAAACCTGGTTAAATGAAGGTTAACTAAAATAAAAAAGAATATCAATCCATCCATTCATCTAAGCACCTGTCTACGTATCTATCTATGCATCTACGTATCTATCTATGCATCTATGTATGTATCTATGTATCTATCTATCTATCTATCTATCTATCTATCTATCTATCTATCTATCTATCTATCTATCTATCTATCTATCTATCTATCTATCTATCTATCTATCTATCTATCATCTCAATGGTTGAAGGAGAATGGTCCAAAAAGAGAAAATTTCAGAGGAGATCGGCCATGCAGTTTGACCTTAAAACAGGACAACAGCAACTCAAATAAATAATCATTACAGTCAAGATAGGCAGAAGACCATTTCTGAGACTAACACATATCTAGAACCAGATAGGCTACAGCAGCAGAAGGCCACACCAGGCGCCACTCCTGTTAGCTAGGGCCTCATCCAATCATAAGGAATTTTAAAATCTTAATTGAACTCTATGGTTCACCTTTACTATTTTCCCTACTTTAGCCAGTTTGCTCCCTGACTGGCTTTGTTCCATTCCCCTGTGACAAAACATGGAGGAAATGCTCCACACACATCAGGATAATCAGGTAAGATAATCTTTTCAAAACACCAGATAAATGGACCTTTGCTGACTTTGGTCAGAAGTCGGGATCCGAGCCAACCTTTGGGCCAATTATCTTGTAGTATGTTCCCGGCATAAGGACGGGAATTTGAAGGCATGAGCTCATCAGAACTGGACAATGTAAGAAATGTTGCCCAGTCTAATGAGTTCTGATTGTTGAAGGCCATATTATGGTGAGAATAGCATGAAACATAGCTACTTCCTTCAGGATGACACACAAAACTCATACCATCTCAAACTGGTGTCTTCAACATAACAATGAGCTCATAATACGTCAGCAGCTTGCACAGTCATCGGACCTTGATCCAATAGAGCACCTCTGGGATATAGAGGAACAGGAGAGTCCCATCATAGATGTGCAGCTGAGAAATCTGCATTGTGAAGCTATCACGTCAGTATGGGCTAAAATCTCTGAAGAAACCAAAAGAGGGTCCAACCTGGTACTAGCAAGGTGTACCTAATACAGTGGCCAGTTAGTGTACACATATGTCAACTGTCCAACTGTTATTGTTGAATTAGGTTTGAGCTTTATTAATATTTCCTTGAGTGGCACAGGTAGTGTACATGCCTCACAGCAAGAAGGTCACAGGTTCAATTGGTGATGTCTTTGCTGCCCTAGCCCTCTCCAATTCGAACTTGGCTCCAGATTTCTCATAAAGTAACACCAGATTGTTTTAAAACTTCCTCTCCATAGTCCACATCTTTTTGGGGACACGAGTGATCCACCTGACCTGAAACACCAACAGGCTCTACGTCACATCCACAGCGTTTCCTCCTCCTGCAGCAGCAGCGGAGTCTTGGAGGCAGCGCTGCGCTCTGCGGTGCAATGTGACCTGGATGAGAGCTGGAGGATACGTGCGCGGCTAATGTGGGGCAGCACAGATTGCATTGTTTCCACGGGGGCCGGGGACCGCGGAGCCGAGGAAACTTCAGGGACACGAAGTGCTTAAAGGAGAACGTTAACAGAGATGGCCTACTCTCCTCTTCTCTGTCAGAGCTTCAGTCTGCTCTGCTGTGTGGTCGGAGGCCAAGAGGAAAATTGCAGATACCTAATTGATTAATTTACTCCCTGCTGATTAAATTTTAATCACGCTCAGAGATGACAGTCTGGATGGGTGATGCAGATGTTGCTTAGCCTGCATATCTGTCATGTTTTTAATGATTAACATTACCCTTTGACATGTTTGGTACTGGGAGCAAATTAAATCAAGCTTCGTTAGTGAGTACTCTCTTTAAATTGGCTTTAAAAGTTGCAGAATTGCCTTTGGACATTTGTATTCTTTACTTTTCACACTCTGAAGCCTAGAACTAAATTAAACATGATAAATTCCACCACTTGTATTTGATAGTGGAGAGAACATGCAGTGCTTCAGCCCTGAGGCAGCTTATAAGAACTTTAATGCATCGTAAAAAGTCCATAATTCAGTGGATTTAGGAGTTTTAACAAGCATGCACTCCAGCAGTGAATTATCTCCGCTTTATTTCCCTTCTATGTTTGAAACCGTCTGGATTTATCAGGTGCTTTTAGCTCTGAGTAAGTGTACTTCTCTTACTGATGATGTGTTTGGTAGTTGTCTTCATTAAAAAACTACAAATAATTCCTATTGACTCTGCAGACTTTGTGCATTAATCCTGAGCTAAACCTGCCCCAAAGGAGGATTTAATAAAAAGCTTAATGCAGACTGAAGGGTAAGTGTCTTAATTTAAAAGTGAGATCATGTTGTTCAACAGGGGTGCGAGTTTAAAGCTCATTGTGTTTAGATGAGTTAGTTTGTACAAGCTCGAAGGTGTACGATTTGTTTTAGTTCATCGTCTAAGGGGGGTCTTTATGTTGTTTTCTATTGCATTTTCTAATGAGCGAAAAGCTTGCCCGGACATTTAAAGAGAAGGCGGGAAAAATCTGTAGAATCCATCCATACACTTGATAATTTGTCACTCAAACTGTGTTTGTTTGCAGATTAACATTCATCTCTAGCCTCTTAAACTCAGGTTACAAATAGAGCTTGGCTGCTAGAGGATCCATTCAATACTTTGCACACTTTACTTAGCACATTACCCCCAACATACAAAAGTGTTTTAATAAACAACATATAGAATTTAAAGGGATAGTTGAGTATTTTTAAAGTTGTATGAGGTACTTGACAACAGTCAGTGAATGAAAGTGGTTTGACATGCTTTATGGGCAGTTTCACTAAAACAGTTCGTTTTGAGTAGGGCTGAAACAGAGGGGTTTATAGATATGCCAAAATAAGATAAAGATAGGAGAAGATAATGTTTTATCGATCCCTGGAGGGGAATTTTGGGTGTTGAAGCAGTGGTAGGGTAAATTAGCATGCTTGAAAGGTCAAAGTATAACATGTGATTTAATAGATATAGATCAAAAATATCTACAAATAGTAAAAAAAAAAAAAAAAAAAGAGAGAGAATAAAGTAGGGGTTTTCATAATTGCTAAAATTAACACAGTACAGTGTCAATCAGGACAAAATCTAAAGAAATATCTGGAGATATTTGTGACCCTTATATAAAAAAAGGTGAATGTCTTTTTGAAAAAAAAAATTAATTTCCAAAATGGTTTTACTGATGATATGACATCATTGAACACAGACCTGAACTCTCCCCACTCAATGGGATCGCCTCTGAGTGGTGGAACTGACATTACATTGGATGAAAGCTTTTTGAAAGACTCAGGTTGCGTATATCCTCCCAAAAAAGATTTGTTCAGGCTGAAAATGCAGTTTTTTTCCTGAAATTTTATACTTTAGGATCCATGGCTTCAATAGGGATACATAATAGAGTGTGGCTTGTTGTAACATTTGAGACACAGACTATGTCCGAGAGCATCCAAAGTCGAAAAAAAAATTATGCCGAAGTGTTCTTTGACACGAATGGCAACAAATACTTTCCAGCAGGGATGGGATGATACACTTAAACTCAAGATACGCTGCACCTCAATATGCCCGGATCACGATACCATACGTCAAAATACAATACCAAAAAAGTAAAAAAGAAAAAATATTTCTGTGTAATTACAACTTATTTATTTCTGTTTGAGTTGCACACAGGAAAACACAAGGCCTAACAGGTCAAACACAATCACTCTCTCTAACCCTAGAGAGGTTAGAGAGAGTGTCTGCTAACGAGCGGTAGGCCTGTTTTCGCCGGGGTTGTCTTCAAATTTTTATGGTGATGCTGAAGGTGGTGGTTCATGTTTGTTGTGTTGGAGGCGGTGTACAGAATGACAGCATAGCAAAGTTTAAACACGTCTTAGTCTTGTCAGTTACTCTAATGTTGTCTTTGTCTTTTTAATGAGAAAACCAAAATACTGCCAGACAGATGACTTGTGTCCAGGCGGAGCGTCCTCAATTTCGACCTCATTCGACTCCATCGTTCGGCTTTTTGGAGGCAAGGTAGTTGGTGCTAATGTTTGTTGTCGTCACTTCTGGTCACATGTGCTGATACCGGACGTGACGTCTTTATTTCGCGATCCATTTTTTCCAACCTCGATGCGTTTCGTCCATTCTGTATCGCGATATTTTGCCAAGCGATATTTCATCCTATCCCTACTTTCTAGCTGGTTATACATTAGATGATTGTATTACAAATCTTGACCAGATTTTCCCTTCCCAGTAATAGAAGATTTCTGATTAAGTTCATCGATTGCCACAATCAATCAGTGTATAAATATCCACAAGGGATGTTAATGTCATTCTTTACCGCTTCAAGGTAGGCTTGGACTTTCTGATCTAAAAGAAAATATAAAGGAACTTGTTCCTCTCCCTTTGCTAAGGAAAATATACTCTCTCCTGATGTATACCCTTGAATCCTGATACAGTTCCAGATGGCTAAACCAGTCCATCTGAAGTGGAACTCAAAGGTATCCAGGACCACTGTGCCTCAAACTATCTTGTTTCTTTCCCAATTGGCTTCTTTTTGGTGCTTCTGTATTACTTTTAACGATAATGCTGGAAATAATGAACAGAATAATTGGACAGTTTGTGAGAAAGTGGATTATCTCTATTACCAAGGTCAAGATTTAACCACAGGCCAGAGAACCTTAAGTGGACATGAAATCATTATCTTCCCATCCATCATCATCAGCCTGACAAGATGGCTTTAACAACAAATTCTGTTCCTCTCCAAAGTAACGCCTCTAACAAGCCAACAGCATGCCTCGCTCACTCTGCCACAAAATCACGCTAGTCAAGTGATCCCAGCCGCGTCCCGAGACATCTTGTCGAGGAAACTGACCACAGATCCAATGAGCGCCCGTGGGCTTGGCTGTTCCTTCCGTCATGGGCAAATGGAAGATGGGCCGCACAGTCACCTCCTCGGGGCCGGACGCTGGTCTCTACCCCGCGTACCGCAAGTTCAATTAATTTCACAGTTGGCGGCATCCACAGTCATTTCAGCAGGGCCTGTTGTTTGGAAACTGGAGAGGAACGGAGAGAATATGATGCAGCTCCAACGCTCCCCCTGCCCCCTCCTCATTCCACGAAGGCTCCACTCGCCCAGGGCCACATCAGATCTGATAGGGCCGAGGCTATACAGCATATTAAAGCTCATATTGTGGCGATAAGGGGAGAAAAGACAAGCCGCATGCATCATTACTTCTCACAAAGACAACTCTTTTCTGTCTCAGAGATTTGAAAAATGAAACTCATTGAAATGCTGTCTTCATTGACAGGATGTGCAGATTGATCACAACAGATGGATGTTGGCTGGAATTGATAAGAGATAAAGAAATTAGATTTTCAGACATGACCTTCAGTCAAAATCAAATCCGCTTGAATGGGCAAAACTCATTGCCAGGATGGGCATTAGCTTTAGTATTTCTCTTCATCTGAAATTGGCTGTTTTATGGACATTTCCAAGATTTCCACATAAAAATAAACTGGATAAGCAGAACACGAAAGGTCAAAACAAACCAGAGCTTTGAGTTCAGTTTGCAAGATGAAAGAATGAAACTGAAAGATCATTATTTTGATTTAAACAGGCAATAACTAACCAAGGCAAAGATAAAAACAGTGAAGAGGGTAATTTTCCTCTTGTTTTAAAGCAACCCCATTCGAAAGACTATGAGAAAATGACCCTATTTATTCTTTATTGCAGGCCAGCATCTATTTCCTCGAGTTTAGGGTCTCAGTATTAAACTGGAGTCTTCCTTAAAGGTGCTATGAGGGGAATCTATTACAGGCGACATTAAGACTCTGCTACCCATGAGCACGCGCGGCGACTGTCGTAATGTTGCATTCCAGCAACCTCAGAACTGGGAGTGACATCATCTCCGACTTATCGGCGTTCCAGTTGAAGTCAGAAAAAAACATGCCGCATGAAGAATGTGATTATCACTATGCAGCATTTTTGTAAATATAAGTCTAACAATACTATGTATACAGCTGATCTAGAGCGACACACCCCAGTCAGAGGTGCAAATACATTGATTATTACAGGAGCTAAACACTGTAACTGCTCACATTGGAGGCATCCATCTTCGATTGACAACTCGGGGTTGGGGTTTCACCGAGTTCCCAGTAGGAAATTCCGACTACGGGGGGTGTTCCAGTTGCAGTTTCCTACTCGGAACTCAGAAATTCCTACCTCTGACTGCAACTGGAACGCACCAAAAGATGTGACTCAAGCCAAAGTGTGTGTTTGTTGTGATGCTAATGAATGCAGCTCGGACCTTCCTCAGAACTCTGCATTGCTTTACAACTTCTGTTTTCAACAACTTACAGGATGCAAAGCAATGAGGTAATGTATCTCTTTCTAGTTACGTAGCGGTAGTTTTTCATGTGTGACAACAAGTAGTTTTGGAAAACTTAGTATTGTAGTTTTGTAGCCAGCTATATATCGCTACTTACAGCCCGGTGCTCTAAGATGTGTCCGAATAATATTAATTTGCTCTAGTTTTGTCTTGTTCCCGAAGTTGAATATCCAGGCCAGTCCAGCCCTGTCCAATCCGACCGCGAAGCTAAGGAATAGTATTTATAGATAACCTATTGTGATGCTATAAAACTCATCTTGAAGTGTGTATTTCTATCAGGCATATATCTAAAAGTGAGACAATTACTTAGAAACTCCTCACAGTCCCTTTACAGGGCTAAGCGGACATTTTTTTTCTTTTCATGTCTTGCCTTACTCCTGAGTTCAAGGTGTACCCCACCTCACCCACTGCAGCCCCAAAAGGGACAAGCGGCATAGATAGTAAAAGTCTGTCACTTGATTGTGCTTGAAAGCGTTGAGGTGGACTAAAGCACCTACGAATTATAAAGGTTAAACACTGCATCCACAAGAAAGAGGCAAACATGAGGACAAGGACCAAGGATCTTTGACCTATGACCATCAAAATCTAGTAAGTACATCCTTGAGTCAGATGGGACATAAGTTTTGACATAAATTTGAGAAAACCCTCAAAATGGTGTGAAGATGTCAAATCCACAATGGCCTGAATGTTCAGAAATCCCAAATCCTATAATTCTATGTGCGTATATACTTATAAATACATGCATAGTTGGGTGGATTGAATGGGATAGCATTTTTGGGGTATATGGTGCATGTGGGATATTAGGTTGGTAGGAGCTGAAACTTTACATATATATATGGGCTGATGTGTGTGCATGTTTATGTGTTGGAGTGTTGGGGTCTGTGTGTTTACATATATGCAAGAATGTACGGACACATGGACCCATATATTCAGACTGAGCCCCATCCACACGAACACAAACTGAGGTCTAAACGCACAAGTTTATTGCCGAATCTGCATATCATCCATACGAAGACGGTGTTTTGGGGGTCTGTAAACAATCAATTTTGAAACCAGGTTCCTGAGTGGACAGATGCCATATACGCAGCTCCATGATAACTGGCTCTCCAGAATATTTCAGGTATGCTTACGTCATAGTTTCATATCTCCATTGACACACATGCGCCACACGCGGCAACAACAATGGCGGCATACGGTGTAGCATGTGTGCTGATAAAGCTAGTGACCCGACTATCCCTGTTGCAGCAAAATCTCCTTATTCTCAATCACCACCGAGTTGAACAAACAATTATCGAGGACACATTACGGTGGTCTCTGTTTACAATCTCTGTTTACAACTTTTGCCACAAGTGCACATGCCCACTGTTTTTTTGTCTGTTTCCGCTTGTTTCCGGCATATCGTTACAGCGCCCCTTGAGGTCTGGCATGTGTTTTACAGCGTTTTCATGAGTATTGAGTGCATTCATGTAGACGCACACATTTTCTGAGAAGCCTTTGTCTTCATGACGATTGTTTCTGAAACTGTTAAGCGTTTTGTCTTCTTGTGGATGGGGCCTGAATGTCACAAAATGTAATGCATTATCAATCTCAGATCTTCTCTTATCTGTACAACAAACCCATATCTGCTATATTCTCATGTATACACTCACTCACACATACCCACACACACAAACACAAACACGCACTCATACACGTACCTGTTGCCTGGAAATACCTTAAAAGCTAAAAGCATTTGGGGAAATTAAGATAACATGTTTCCTTTACCTATTTTGTCCTGTGTTAAGGTCATCAGTGTGTTATTATTTGTCTATCTTCTTACTATTTCACTTTGTCCCCTATTGTTTTTTTTCTGTACTGCTCTGAATCAACTTGTAAAAAAAAAAAATCCCAAATCCTGTTACCTCAGCTCCTAGCAGCCACATACACTGTATATGAGGGAGGCCCTGTTTTGCAATAACATAAAAAATTCAGCACCCAAAAGCACCCTGCTGTGTGAATAAGAAAGGGGACTGCAGGAGTGCGACACTGCAAAAACCATGGAATTAAACAGAGGTGTGAGAGCCAAGGGTGAGCCACAGTGATAGCTCTGTGATTAGCACCCATCCCTCGAGTGTTGTCCTGGAAAAGCAACCAGCACGCACTGCCCTCTCTCCCGCAGCTAGGCAGCAGGAACCCAGGAAAGAAGGAAAGGAGAGATAACTGAAGAGGGGCTGGCTGATTTTAAAGGTTTGGATATTCTTCTGGGAGCTTTTTTCGCCCCGTAATGTGAAACATCAATCAGAGATGTTTCAACAAGCTGTGTGGCCACTTTTCTTCGGCGCTCATTAAGAGGAGACACCAGCTGGGAGGCGGCAGGAATGCATGATGGTTCATTATAATATTTACACAGTTTGCCCTCATTCATCATCCAGGATAATGTGGTTTACGGAGCACCATCAGCCTTAGGTGTTAATATGGGTGTTAGGTGGGTGAACAGCAAGCAGCAGCTCATTTGCCATGCAGTATTAAAGGTCCTCAGTCGAGAAATTTGATGCTCCAACTTTCAAACGTTGGTCACAACCCATTTCCTAAATGCAGGTAAAAGATAATTTGAAGACTTGATACGAGTATATACCTTGGTCCAGTCAGCTGAGTATCCTGCTACTGATACTTGAATTAGAGAAAACAACCGAATGCAGCCAAAGGGAAGTCAGCGTGATTGTGAAATGTTAATTCTGCCTCCATCACTTGCTGTCTTTGGATAACGTGACACACCAGATGGATTATTCAATACATTAACAGCCCTTCAAAGGTGTTTGGGAATCAGCAGATCCTTCCACAAACATATCTGGCAGGTGATTAGATGAACATACGCCACTTCGTTGAACAAAATCTTACCACAACAGACTGAAAGTGGAGCAGAAAATATTTTCTTTCAAGAGCTGCTTTCAGTGTTGTCATTTCTTATCATTTAATAAAGAAATGCAATCCCAAATGGTAAAAAATGCTACTAATGTTGCTAGCATTAATGCTAATCTCTAGCCATATTCACAGTGCCTTCACACAAAGTGGCGAATTGAGGTCCTACTATATTTGTGTCTAGAGCCATTCCCATTAATTCTGCAAGGCCATAATATAGATGTCAATTGGGACGCTGGCTTGGCAGAGTGGTGGACAGACAGGCATGACCAATGTTTGAGGCTGCGTTTACACGGCGCTGAAAACCGTCGAATCTGATATGTTTTCATTACGTTTTGGCCTTGCGTTTACATTGAAACACGTAACTTTTAAAAACGGGTTCCAGAGTGGAAAGTTTCCAAAATGCTCTCCATGCAGCTCTGTGTAAACCCGCATCAGAGCGTTTCAGGGTGAAACGCTGACGTCATCGCATGGGCAGTACTCTTTCACATGAAGGCTGCACGCGCATACCAGGAACAACAACAGCTTCGGCCGTCTGCCGAGTAACGTGTGAGCCTCTTTCCGTGCTCGGTTTGTTATTCAGACAAAACTATCCAGACAGATTTGTTGTCCGAACTGATTTGTTGGCCAGGAAAGAAACTCCTGCCTCTCTGTGCATCTATTCGTTATTGTTGTTTGTGAAAAGTTTTTCTTCTTTGTACGTGTTTTGTAGCAGTGCTGCCTCTCTGCAGACCTACAGCGCCATCTACTGAACTGGCATGCATACTACAGTGGATTCACTCGTCTCCGTCTGAATGCAGAATAATTTGAAAATGCAAAGGAAAAATCTTTGTGTTTTCAAGTCAAGAGTTTCCATGTAAACGTAGCCTGAGTCCAGCCTGTGGCCAGTTTGCACAGTGTCTTCCCTGCTCTCTCTCAACCCCCTTTCAAGGACCTATCCACCGTCTCTCTCAGCTATCAATAAAGGCACAAAATGCCAAAAAAACAATCTTAAGAAAAAAAAAACTGTCAATTCCGGCTGCAATACTTGCTTGTGCGCAACATGGTGCATGTACCTATATACACACCAAGACAGAGTCGCTCACTCGCGGCACTCCTGTCTCCCGCTTAATTCGAGTTCTCCCCTCTCTCTAATATTAGGCCTCTGTTACGACCTCGGAGGCTGAACAAAAAGGGGGTCAGCCTACCTCCCCAGTTCTGCCTCCAGGATGTTAACAGTGGAGGCGAAACTCCACAGAAAGGTAAATATTACGCCTTAACCCTTTAACTACCAGCTTGGCTGTTTGGTTGAAACCATCAATAAATTCAAGGATATTTAATGTTTTTTTTATGTTTTGTTTTTTTTTTTGCATTTTTGTGCCTTTATTGATAGGAGAGAGACAGTGGATAGGCTTGTGAAAGGGGGTGAGAGAGTAGGGGTAGTAGTAGTAAGACACTCTGCAAACTGGTCACAGGCTGGATTGGAACCCGGGCCGGCAGAAGCAAGTACATGGGACGTGCATGGTTGCTAACCACTCCACCAAACCAGCACCCCAAGGATATTTAATGTTTTTAAAAAAAATAGAACAAATTAAATCATTGTTTGATTCCATTAACATGTCGGAGACCAGAGAAAACTAAAAGCAGACAAAAAAACATATTTTCCTGGCGTGGAATTTAAAGGTTTAAAAAGCTAGCAGTTGCTAACATGAAGACATAAAAATGCTCAAATATTTGGGACAATATTAGAAAAGGCAGAAAGGTTTGTACATAAAATAGCAATACAAAAATTAAAATAGATGATACTGAGTTTAACAAACACAAAAAAATATTTTGAATAAATAACACATTTTATAGATATAAATCAGATCTGTAAGTGGTTAAGTATTTAAAATAATAATGGTAGTACTAATTATAACAACTTTAAGCTTTAGAACCTTAAAATCCCACACAAAGTAAATATCAGTTTTTTGGGTTTGTTTGCAGTTTTTTTTCTTTATCCTAAAAATGGACAAAAACAAATTTGTGTTGCTTTTTTTTTTAACACATTAAATATTCCTGGATTTATCGACCTGTGCCAAACAGTTGAGCGTTAAAGGTTTTAAATGAGCACCCGTCCACCTAAATACATTTTATTTTCTCTACAGAGAAATTTATGAATGGATGTTCTTTGTAGATGTGCGGCTTTGCCCTGAAGTTCACAGGAAGCAGGTGGGAGGCTTACAGAAAAACATGCAGCCTCTCTCATTCATAGGAAGCCCCCAGAAAAACCAGCTAATGAAGCATTTAGAGGAGAAGACTCCAGAGGTGTTGTCAGCCTGCAGATGAGTCGCAATTGTAACTCCTGTTGCCATTTTACATACAATTACCAGCCATTTGTGCTCGGAGTGAGAGCTTGCTGTCTCTCGCAATTTGTCACTCGAGCAGCAGCGGTAGCGGCGTGCGCAGAGGAGTGGGAGAGAGTGGGAGGTTTGATGTGGAACAAAAATCACGTCTTCACCGAGTCGAGTGATGGTTTGTTTGCAGAGCAGCTTTCTGTCTCTCTGATGAGCTCATTGTGTTTTTACTGAGGCTTTTGTGTCACGCGTGCGAGGGTTTTCTGACTGGATGTGTGAGCGCTCCAGATTGGATCATTGTTTTGTTAAAAAACACTATGCTCAAGAAGGAGTTACAGTATGATGCTTTCCTGCAAATAAACACGTTTCTCCAAATTGTCGGCTCTGAATACATTTAAATAATAATATGAATGTATTTGTCGTTTCTTACTGAAAGTATCAGTCCATGTGAGCACAGGACAGAAGAACTTAAAGGGATACACCAACTTTAGTTTTGTTTTCGTGTCTTGCTTCACTCCAGAGTCCATGACAAGCACATACACAACATTCCTTCAGCTGTACTTTCAGAAACGTGGAAGAGACAGGCAGAGCTCCTCCACTGCTAATTAGCTTGGCTCAAACACAGTTGGTAGAGTTAGCCTGCCTCTACCGACAGCCATCAGACAAACTCTTTAGCAGCTCCAAATGATCCTGTTTGCTTGTTGTGACTCTTTTCTTTTCTTTCTTTTACCCATTATGTTACACTTGTTTTGCTTGTCATAGATTTGGGAATGAGGCAAGACATGAAAACAGAAAAAGAAAATGTTGGAATAAAGCTAAAAGGGGGTTTTAAGCATATGAAAATTACCATTAAAGAACACATTTATGCTGTTTTTGTGTGTTTAAATAATTGATGCTCTATGGTGATCATACGTTCTCTTTGGCCTGGACATGTCCTCCTTTTTGGTCATATAAAAAGGGTGATAAAAAAGCTAAAACTACATACAAGTTTAAAAGAAAATCTAAAAATGATACAGTGATAAAAATAAAAGATTGCATAATGATGGCATAAATAAAAGATACAAATACAATGAAATTCAACAATAAAATAAGATAAAAGTGAAACTCATAAGTAAATAAACAGACAAAAGTCATTAAAATGTAAAGTTTTAAATAAATGTCAGGCTGAATGAATTCATTTTTAGATAGATAGGGGGATTGTTGTCAGTGTAAAACTGCTCTGCACTGCACAGTGTTACTAGAGTGGGCCCAAAAGTGCATAAGTGGGGGTTCCCATGTCTGTGGGTCTATTGGATTTAAGATTAATTTCAGACAAATACATGCCATTCAGTTTTACTTTTGAAACCACACCACAAAATGTCTCCAGTGTCCACTTTTAAATTTGAGCTGTATGGTGTTTCTAACAGGATTGTTGTTCCTAAACTGCCAACAAGGACTTAAAAAATGGCTGGAGACCCAGATAGAATAGAAAAGAATAGAAAAAATCTTTATCCGTGCCACACAGGGAAATTTGCAGTGTTACAGCAGCAAAGGGGACAGCAGTGATAAATGAAAAAACAGACTTAAAGGTGCTATGAGGAGAATCCATTTTCGGCTACCCATGAGCACGCGCGGTGACTGTCGCAAAGACGTGACCCAAGCCAAAACGTGCGTTTGTCATGATGCTAATGAATGCAGCTCGGACCTTCCTCAGAACTCTGCATTGCTTTACAACTTCTTTTTTCAACAACTTACAGGATGTAAAGCAATGAGGTAATGTATCTCTTTCTAGTTACATAGTGGTAGTTTTTGATGTGTGACAACAAGCAATTTTTGGAAAACTTAGTATCGTAGTTTTGTAGCCGGCTGTATATCGCTACTTACAGCCCGGTGCTCTAAGACGTGTCTGAATAATATAAATTTGCTCTAGTTTAATTGCTTTGTTCCCAAAGTTGAGTATCCAGGCCGGTTCAGCCCTGTCCAACCCGACCGCGAAGCTAAGGAATAGCATTTATAGATAACCTATTTTGATGCTATAAAACTCATCTTAAAGTGTGTATTTTGATCAGGCATATATCTAAAAGTGAGACTTTTTAGTAATTACTTAAATACTCCTCATAGCATCAGCATAAGTATTAAAGAGCAGTATGTCCATTTTCTAAATATATAAAAAAAGACTACATAAAAAAGAAACTAAAAAACAACACTATAAGAATTATTTACACATTTACTCTGTAATCACACATTGCATGTTGACTGCTTTAAAAACTGCACAACTCAGATCATCAGCCCAGCTTACATCTGATGACTGCAATAATAGGACATTTTATTCCACTTAGGATATTTGCAATGTTAAGACCACAGGGAAAGCCGCTCGGCGTAAGGCAGGCACAAGTTTATGTTTTCTTGGTTTAGATTCTTAGATGAGAATCAATCAGCACAATGTTAGTGGCGTCTTTTGTTTGTGCATTTAAGAGTGAAAGTATTCTGAAATTGATCCCTATTTGTTTTCCAAATGAGGACCTTGTCCTTCACAGCACATGCATTAACATCCAGACTCTACTCTCCACGCCGAGGCCATTTTTCGTCCTTGCTTGTCAGCTTTTTCCCTGAATTATTCTGTTGTTCTGGCAGCTTCCTGCTCTGAACACAATCCCTCCTCATTGTTAAAGGAGAATACTTTCCCTCTGATAGAAACAAATGTGCCCCGGGCTGGTCGGCCCACTGTATCAGAGCTAACTCTCTGCATACCAATACAGCCTGTCCTCTTCAGTATGGGCGTTTGGTGGTGGCCGGCGTGCTGACAGAAGCAGTTCCATGTCCAGCTCTGCCCCGTCCTTGCCCTCCAACCATAATAGATATTGACAGGTGCAGCGCAGATAACGCTAATCTGCATCCTAACAGGATTTCACGTGTCATATAAAGCTTTCTCGTGGTAGCCGCATTCAATTCACAGCTTTGTTATGCTGCTAATAACGTGTCACGGTGGCACAGCCTGCGGCCTTCACAGGGGAGGATGTGAGAGTGGAGCCCGATAGGTGCACAGATCTGCCGTCGTAGCAGGGGGACCGATGCTTAATGGAGTTTAAGATGTAAGAATTCTCATGAAGTCCCCTGGTTTTTAGGGAAAGTGAGATCCTTATTTTAAAGACTTTGGGCCTGATATGATAAGATTCAAATAACGGGTGCTAAATTGTGTGCAACCTAAAAAAATTGCGTGTGCTATTACTGGGCATGTTGCGGGTGATCTGCTATCACTGCATGCACAATTGTTAACAGGCGCAAAAGTGGCGAGGACTGCCCTCTATAAAGGAGAATTTTGCATGTGCTACCCTATGTCACCATGGAGAGTTTGGGAGAGCAGAGTGACTGTACATGAAATCTGAAGTTTGAAGTCATGGAGTTAGAGGCAAATGAACACACTTGCAGCCATTTTTTTGCTGTCTTATCATTTTGACAGACAAGGTCGCCACTTTTCCCTCATGCCATATTTCTATTCGTCATTTTTAATTTTTCTTTTCTGATTAAAATTAAAGGGGACATATCATGCTTGTTTCTCCTTTTCACTATGCCAGACTAGGATGCCTGTAAAGCATTTCTGCCCTCAGTACAAGTCATTTAGTTCCTTCACTGCCCCACAATAGCGTTCTCAAAATCCTCATTTTAAGCCACTATGAAGCTCTCGTTGAAACACGAGGATCTCAGGATGACCTACAGTTACCTCGCAACGTCACGGCCCTTTGTGCTCTGATTGGCCAGTTCTATTGGGGGCAGAGCCAGCTTGTCCTTCTTCTTCTACTGCATTTTCCGGCAGGCTCAAAGCAGCGACCGCGTATTGAGTCCCCCTACAGGCCAGAGCTGGTCATGAGTGAGTGTGAGCTAGGGATCTATATATACTGCTGCTGGTGGATGTGTTCCTCGGAGACGGTTTTGTGGCTAACGGACATCACAGGGGAGGAAGTGTTTTAATCAGATTACTCCAATAAAAAGAAAGGTACCTCATGTCGTCACGATGATTTAAATCTCGCGGACATCTCACAATGACCTATTTTCAGAGGCATCAAATCTCGTTCTAGGATATCAGAAAAAATACAATATCTCATTTTTTGAAAATTAAGGGGGTGTAAGGTCTTGTTTTCAAATTTATTATATTATATGTAAGTATTATATCATGCATCAGCATGATGTCTCCTTTAAACATAATCTAAATTACAGCATTCACATAGTTAGACAGCATCACCTTCATTAACCTCTCTTGTGAAGAGCAGTCTCAAGCTGCGTTCACACCGCAAGCGACCCAGCTACCAAAATCACGTCGCCCACTCACGTAGTGTTGTGCGTCCATAAATACCTCATTTTGGTCACCATTGCCATCGGCTGTCATTCAGTGACGTCACGTCTGTTCGAGTTTCACCGGGATCATATCATATATCATATAATAGGATGTATAAGCGGACATTATTACCTCCGCAAAGGAGGTTATGTTTTCGGGAGAGTTTGATTGTCCGTCTGTCTGTCCGTCTGTGAACAAAATAACTCAAAAAGTAATGGATGGATTTTGATGAAAGTTTCAGGAAATGTTCAGCATGGGAAAAGGAAGAACTGATTTGATTTTGGTGTTGATCCGGATCAGTGTCTGGCCGCCATGGTGAAAAATGTGATTTCTGTGAATAACTGCTGAACTAAAAGAGATATCATTATGAATCCAGTTGCGAATGGTATGTTTTCATGGTCAAGGAATCTAAATATTTTGATGAAACAAAGGTAGGAGTAATATTTATGGTCAAAATGACAATATGGCGGAGGTCTGCGCTCTCCGAGTGCTTTCTAGTTGATTTATTGATTATCATGACAGCTAGCTTCAACTCTTCATCTTGATCATGTCCACATGCCTAAATGCATTAAAGTTACTGCCATTTGTTTGGCTGGTTACTTTGCATTATCAAATATAAAACGTCCAGAGATTAGTCTGCCTAGTAAGTTATCAAAAAGACCATCTGAAAGATGCATATACATGTTAAGTGGAAAAGGGATTTTTCAGTGTAGACCAGGGCCACAGGTTGGATTCTTTGCAGTTAAAATGGAGACCCATCTGGTTTAAAAGTCTCCCCTGTGAACTCAAATGATCTACAAAGATATTTGGAATAATCTGACACAAATAAAGAAAAAAAAAAAGTGTATACTTGGAACTGAAGATGTTTGGAGAGGGAAAGTGGTGCTTCAGTAAAAGATATCCCAAGCTGACCCTCACTTGGGTTAACTCTTCAGACTGCCTCTCAGTGTACAAACATCACTACATAATGCATGAGGAGAGGCTGGATCAGAGGAGGTGTAAACAGCCATCCGTACGTGTGTGTGTGTGTGATGTATGAGTATCCGGTCCATGTGGTGGAAAAGACTCAGAGTGTGAGTTTCATCGGAGCGACCTCATCAGGTTCATTAGCGGGGCGTTTAATGGACAGCGAAGATAAGGAGACGAATCAATTCATATTGTGCTTTTGGCCATCGCAGATCTGAGAGGATCGCCCCCCCCTGCTGTTCTGAATCACGCTCATTCAGAAAGAGACGGAAATTACCAATTCTGTGAACGCTGCGCTGACTTCAAATGACCTGATAAAGACCGGGCAGAGTCTGGATGCTGCAGAGAAAACTGCCTGAATTAACATATACTCCACAGCAGTGTTATTATCGGCATTGGAGCTCTGATAAAAAGTTATCAAAGTGCCGGAAGACAGCGTTGATACGTCTCTATGATGCACAAAAGCAAACAAGAACATCAGAACAACACTACTAGTGTTAATTTGAACAGTTCAATGTAGCCATCAGAACATAATTGAGGAAAGAGTTGTTATAGGATTAACCTATTTATTGCTGAATTTTGTCAGTTAAATTTAATTACTTATGGTTTTAATAATGTTTGTTTAAAGGTATTTTCTAACTCCCACATTAACATGTGAAGCAATTCTTATCGTACTGATAAGGTCTTTAAAGCAACTTTAACTCATTTTGACTATGCAATGTATTATTTCTTATAATATGCTGTAAAATACAACCTTTAATGCTGTTATGCCTTTAGAAATATGTAGGCCTTCAGAACTGAATGTGATAGGGGTGTAAGAAAACACTGATAAACCAACATATTGGGTTATTTTGAAGCACAATTTTTCGTAAATATTTTTGCAATATCCTTGTTTAATTGTCTTTCAACATATCCTTGACAAGCTGTCTCTTGATATGCTGACAGAAAGTCCAGCATGTTTATATTTGAAGAGCTCTTTTCCAAAATGCTGTAAATCCATTTTTAATTTAGAAAAATGACATTATTTACCCAGACACACCATTGGGTTGGCTGGGGAACTAAACTTTGAAATACAGTATAAACAGGGATCTATAGCTTTCTGGCATTAAATACTGATAGGGCAAGTAGTACAATCGGTGTACAAAAGAAAGCACTGAGTAATATATATTTCTTAATTTTGGCTTTCATAGTATTTTGGAAAAGAACTCTTCATTTTTTTTCTTGCCTTCCATAAAGTGCTTTAGATGTACTGACCACACGTCATGGATGTAAACAAACGGAACGGCAAAAAAAAAAGAATTAAGTTTTTGATTTAAGGTGCAAAATGTCAACCTCTCCAACACTCCAATCTTGTTGGCATGCTATAGAGGAGCTACCACCCCAGACTAAGAAAAAAAAAATTATGACAGTAAATTCTGGAGGTACTGTAGCACTTTGATGAGCAACTGCTAGCATATCAAGCTAACATATCATTTGCCATCATTTGTTCACCTTTTATTGCATAAACAACTTAGTCAGCCAAGCATATTGGCCAAATATATCTATTCAATCATCATGTGGCCATCTTAACTGAAACATAGTGTAGTCTAACCTTGGCAAAATGTGCTTTTCGTGATCAGAATTCAGAAGCTGCTTTTATTTTGAGAGAAAATTGGTACGTCTCGTAACAACATAAGCTTCAGAACAGAAAAAGTAGAACTTGCAGTGGATCAAAAACTAATAAAAAGTACTTATTCAGAAACCAGACATGATTTAAGCACAGCTAAAGAAGAACAAAACAGTGATTTCATCTTCTGTTGTTTGCCACTGTGGAAGCCAAACAAGATCACATCTGATATACCTCCAAACCTCCCGTCAGTAAGTCTCATGTTTGATTTTTGCCCTGCCTCGAATAAGTTGCTTTGGCACATTAGAGGTGTTAAGTAATGGGAGGACTGTGTGCTTAGCATTTCCTACCGTCAGGGATGCAAACAAACTGAACAGTAGAACAGAAGGATGAAGTTTTTGGCTTGAGATGCAACAATCATTTAATCTTCAACATAGGCTACACAGGCATGCTAACTGACACATAGGCCAGCAAACTTTATCACTCTGGGTTCAATGTGTTGAGGCTGACAGCCCGATGTAACCAAAGTCATTTTCCAAGTGGAAGAGTAAATCAGTGTTTAATGTTTCTGACAAATTCTTCCAAAGCAGGGATAATGCTTGTAAGTTTTGCCTGGAGACTGATTATTTCAGTGCTCTCTGCTTTAAAAAACTGTATTTTCTCTGAAAATGTAATTCCAAGCTTGCCTAAAAACTTTATGCAAATGTGCCAATTACTCTCAGGAATAAATATGCATTAGGTTTTTGGAGAGGCACTAAATGCAAAAACAGTTTCATTTGACCTTGTCGCCACCCGCTGATTTAACAACTGCACAAAAGTCACTGCTGCATGAGCCGACAGCTGAATGAATATTTCAGTCTTTTCTGCCTGTTTTCTCTACTTTTACACAGCAGATTCTGAGTCGTAATGGTTGTTATTTTGGTCGGGGTGCACAGTGCAATGAGACTTTTTGCATCTGTCAAACACAAGCTCTTTTCTCTCCATTCTTTTGTAGTTGTTGTAAAGCTTTATATCCAGCGCGACTGTGAATGAGTTGTGAGTTGTAAATTGCAATACTAAATGAGCCAAAAGCCTTGTTCCTTTATTTAATGAGTACTTTGGCACGTATCACTTTTTGATTGAACACTATTCAGCAGTTCTAATGTGCAGAATGAAGGCACACACTGGGGTAACTGGACCTTTAAATGGGACAAATCACTGTATGATAGAGTCGCCCTGAGAGGCTGGGTAACATCTTGGGCATCAGCTGGATCCGCCTAATTTAATGTCTGTAAGCAGACCCATCTTGCCAAGCTCCAATCTTCAACAACTATGAGCAGCCCAAAGCTGGACAGTCCAATAAGTCTTTTAGAGTAGGAAGAGGTTGGAGCTACGAGTGAGATGACGGCATGTACAGAGATTAGCATGGATGCTAACAGCTTCAGTGGCAGTTTGGTCAAATCTTGACTGCACTTATTTGTAAAGTGAAAAACCAATGTCAACGCCACAAACTTCTTTGTCATGAGGATATGTTCGCTCCACGTCCAGCATGTTTTGACAAGAGTTTACTTTACAAAGTCGCTCATGCTCTGTAGCGCAATAGTGCCTGCTTACTGCAAAACTGATTAGCCCATAATAAATGTGATTGATGGAATGATCATCCAATCACCTGATGGATATGCTGCTAAAAGGTTCTGCCCTGCCCAATTACTTTCAATGATCTCTTTCACAGATGAACAAATGAAATATTTTGAAGGTACATCCAGTGGCAGGTTGGCTGCTAAAGGCCCATAGCACTAATAAAGGAATATATAACAAAGGAATATCAAATCTATTCTAATCTAGCCAATAGAGGAGTTTGCAACTCCATCTGGTGTGCCAGGTAAGAAGCTTGGTTGTCTTGTTATAACTTGAGAATCAAGCTTATAAACAGTTTATAAAGCCAATATCATGAACAGGGTCTAAAAATCTTATGGGTCAATTCTACAGGTCAAGTAAAGCATCTTAGATGTTGGGCCAAACAGCGACAAGGAGCGTTGCCATTTTTAATATATTTGAACTGAAATATTAAACAATGTTATTGAGACATTTTAACCTGAGAAGCCAGATGGACAGCTTCATTTCTCTGCCACAGAAATATTTCACTAGTTCATCTGGGTAGGAGCTCTTTAAATTTGTTTACAGGGGCAGAACGTTAAAAAAAAAAAACACAAGCTTGTGATTGGACAATCGTTTGGCTCGTTACATTCATCACAGACCAATCCACATCAAGCAGGGTTGCCTCCTATAATATAGCATATATAGCGGCTAACTTAGCCGCTAACAGCTAATAACAGTTAATGACTGTTAGCCGTTAGCTGCTAACTTAGCCGCTAACAGTTAATGGCTTTCTACTATCGTCTTACACTAACTTGTACCACACAGATGATTCATTTAACACTTATATGTGACATGAACCTCGTCAAAGACAATCCCTACAAGTAAACTTCTGAGGAGAGCAGATTTCGCCAAGTTTCACTAAGTAGCCATGAGGACAATAGGCTAATCGGCATGTCTGTTCTCAACTTCAGGTTCCCAACTTCCGGTTGTCGTCACGTCCCCATTCTGTAGCTCCCGCCTCTCTTCTCTGATTGAGCCATTAAGAATTCAGCCGAGTGAATTCGTTGGACAACGGAGGCCGGCAAGACGGACCTGCAGGATTTCAGAATGAGGCAGGTCTGTCTGCTCTGCAAGGCTAGAGACATTTATACATTTGCAATGAAACATGCATTTGGTTTCAAAAGGAGTTACACAGAAAAATAAAACACCATCATTTAAAACATATAATCTATTTTCTTTGCTTAACTTTTGATATTTTACTTGATGAGGTGTCTTTCATTTCAGAATTTATGTCTATCTCCTGTCTTTGTCTGGCTTTCTCCACAATGTCAGTATTTTTTCAGTCTTACTGGTTCTCACTTTCAACTAACTGTCATTGTTTGGCATAGAAGGGAGAGGTGTGAGGGGAGGGACAAGGTATTTGCATGATATTTGAATACACTTCAGAAACCTCCACTGCTGTCTGCTCCCCATGGGAGGGGACCAGACATGGCTACACTTAGGACATCCTCAGGTGTCAGAGTCAATGACTGGCTTCAGATCTTAGGAAAATCAGCCTCAGGTGTCAAGTGTCAGGAAAAACTCTGTTTGTATGCCATGTTTTGCAGTGTTTGCATTATTTCAATCGATCATTTCTATTGTTCTGCGAAGCCAAAAATGTATAAGTATTAACAATGAGAGAGTAAAAGTAGACAAAAGCAATACATCTATTAAACTCAGAAAGCTTCACTTTAATATAAGGTATAGCTCAATGTTAAGAATGCTAGCCAAACTTTAGGTGTGAAAATGACCTTAGAAACAAGGAAAGAGACTTCAAGGTAAACTATGAGATACATTTAAGAGCTAAATTTGAGACAAAATGACAAAAAAAGCAAATTATTGATCACAGTTACTATCAAAAATATTTGTCAGTGAAAAGTTAAATGCTGTAAAGAACCTTACTGTAGGGTATTGATGGGTGAACATGGTTTTTTGAGCAGTTTTATTTAAAAGTGGATTAATGATGTGGCTTTCTGTGGCTCCATGTATTGCCATGTGGCTACAGTCCTTCTGGCCCACCAGGGATTGGCATGTTCCTTTATTGGCACTCTTATTAAGTACCATGGGCCTCCAGCAATACCACTTCAAAAACTCCTAAACTAAACCTTTATGTGATCTATACTACATGCCCTTGAGTTCAACCAGTGAGCCTTGCCACTAAAAAATCCAGTAATACTTGTTCCACAATCATCAAATAGGATAAATGCTATCTGTAGCTTTAGTTTGCAGAATTTTCTGAATCTCACAAAGATGAAATCTCACATTCAGAATCCAAAAACATCAACCCTCTAAAATCCAAAACAATAAAAGCTGCATGAATCTGTTAGAATAATTTAACACCTTCATCCACTCTAGTTATAATGGGCCACTGAAATAGTGAAGTGAGGCTTTTCGGTCCACATGATCCGAAACTTAAAGCCGAAACTGATCCTCCAAAAAGCCTGACTCACTGTTCGATCCTCCAATCAATAGAAGCATCAGAGTCTGGGCAGTGAACATGAGTGTTTGTCGCCCAGGTGATGTCACATAATTCATCGATCTGTGGTCCTCAAAGTTTTCTGCTGGAGTTCAGAGACTCTACCCGGTCTAAACACGAAGACAGAAATGGCGAATTGGGCCAGCGATACCTTCTTGGCACACGCTCGCACACACTCTTTGTATTCCTGCAGGGACCGGAGCGCGGGGAGGTGGAAGGATTGTGCAGCAGCTCGTCCCAGTAAGACAAGGTCACCTTAAGTGGATTGGGATGAGAGAAGGGGGGAGAGTTTAATCCCCCCAGGACAAAAACAGGGAGCAACTCATGAAAAAGTAATTAAGCAGGATGCACATCGGTGGAGGCCACAGGCGGAGGAGGCAAGGAGGGGTGATGGAGACGCCTCGAGAAAGCTCGAGGAAGACGAAGGTGTTTCTATGATATCTGGAAGTTGTTTGAAGAATGTACAAAATGCGAGTTTGACCTCAGACTGTTTGGGGTTTGTGACGCATGTTGTCTAAAACGAAGTGAAGTAGGCCAAGAGGTGCTGGCTTTAGCACTGCACAGCTCTTTATTTATCCAATCAAAGACAAGGCAGCTGATTTCCAACACATCCCTGCTCCTAGGATCTGCTCTGGTCCAAGCAGATTCTGCCATGGCCTTTTTCGACCAATCATTCTGCTTATGTTGTATTTTAACACCCATTCTGTTCTTCCCCACTGTCAATCTGTGTTTCAATCTAATCACAACAACCCTCCAATCCTGTCTGCTGCAGTCCATCTTATCAGTGTCCAGGTCCAGGTCATGATAAGTCTACTCTTCTAATCCTGTATCCCTCTCAAAAGTCCAAAAGAGACAAGCCAGGCTCCCGTGTCTGTTTGCTGCTCAGTGCAGGATGGCTAATAAGATGGAGTAAGCCTTTTTGTTATGAAGTTAGCGACTACTTTGGTATAGATTTAAAGAAAAATAACTGTATTTGAGTTATTTGTATGGAAAACACAACTGGTTAAAGGCCTAAAGTATATTAAACCCCAAAACTTCAAAACATTTAAACAGGGCTCCTGTGTCTGTTTGCTGCTAAGAGGGCTAGTAACTATTGAGGCTATAGATTTAAAGAAAAATGAGTGTGTTTGAGTTACTGTTCAGAAAAACCACAACTTGTTGGCAAAGGCCTCAATTGATGAACCCCCAAAACTCAAAATTGTCAAGCCAAGCTCCCGTGTCTATTTGCTGCTCAGTGCTCGAGGGTTTAGCAACAACTTAGCAACAACTATGGCTCTAACTTTCCCAGACTTTGCTAGAGCATATTGAGAAAGAACAGCATGATCAGGTGCTAATAAATCGGTTATTAGATATTTCAGTATCTTTGGGTGGGCCTACTGTCTTTTAATTTCAGTAGGCAGGTTTGTTTATTGAACAACAAGCAACACAAACTTCTGATCAACCCATTTTTTAGATGCCGCTAGGAGAGATAGTAACTACATAGGCTTTAGATTTAAAGAAAAAATATTGTGTTTGAGTTATTGTGCAGAAAAACCATCACTTGTGGGCAAAGGCGTTGATTGTTTAACCCCCAAAATTGTCAAGCAAAGCTCCCGTGTCTGTTTGCTGCTCAGTGTTGGAGAGTTTAGCAACAACATGATCAGATGCTAATAAATCTGTTTTTGGACATTTTAACATCTTTGGGTGGGCCTACTGTCTTTTAATTTCAGTGGGCAGGTTTGTTTATTGAACAACAAGCAACACAAAGTTCAACACAAAGTTTTTATGCTCAGACATAAGTTTAGCTTTTGGAGAAAACACAGCATTTCCAAGAAACTACTGAGAAATGCTTTTTATATTTCAATTTGAGTGAAACTTCTAAGACAGCTAAATGCCTTCCTTTAAAACATACTAAACTCATTCAGGATAACTCCATGATCGATCAAAATGAACAGGGTTGGACACACATCATCAAACTTTAATGTCTGGCATAAATCTACTTTTTACACCTTCAGTGATTCATATCAGCAAACATTGATGCAGGTACAACCCACAGTGAGTGTGTATGAAACCAAACAGCTGAGAGTGTGTGCTGTTATATCACACACTCACATGAATATTAATCACAACATTACTCTGAGATTTGTTTAGCTACTTGTTAGTCCTGACGTACATTCAAATGTGTTCTGTTTGTGCTGTTCTTTCACTGCGCTGCACCCACGCAAACAAAGTTCAACATGTAATTAGGTCAAGGTTTTATGCTCAGACATGTTTAGTCGGAGAAAACACAGCATTTCCAAGAAACTACTGAGAGTGTCAAACTAGCAAAAATAAATGAAAGCAGATCATAAAGATGCACCACACAGTGCAACATTTTAACACAATAACTTTCAGCTTTAAAAAAATACCTTTTTTCTTTACATACCACACAGCTTTCTTTCTTTCTGTTCTAAAAAAGGTTTTAAGTCAATACAACACAGTCCAAGTTAAAGAAAACACAAATCTTCGTTACACCAACAGCCTACATTTTCTTTCTGATGTATTGAACCAATTCCTCGTTCTGGACTTCTGCTCCCTCTGATCCGTGCTTTATATCACACAGAGTCTGAAATAAAGCTGATATAAATCTTTGGCTCAGCCTGTGAGCAACAAACTGAAGATCCTAAAAGAAATCAAACAGAGACCGCGAAGCAGGTAAAAAAACAGAAACGCATTGAACAAACAAACTGAAGATCCTAAAAGGTCAAATATAACAACCCTTTTAAAGAGCAATGAAAGAAATAGTATGAAGGGTGAGCCACAAAACCCTTTGTGCACTATGCACTATGCTCACATGGGTGATTTCAGAATTTTCTCTGTCTGCAAGCTCAAGATGATCTGAATGCAGCTCAGCAAATAGCTGATTTCAATTTATAGCTGAAATAGCTTTTTTAGGTCCTATTTAGAGCTTTAGGTCAGAATTCTTTGTAAAAACCTAATTTCCAATGAAAATGACGAAGTAGGTGGCTGGTTTATTCTGATTTTAATTCCTCTATCATGTATACGCTAGTTCTGCTTTAACTTAATTCTGGTTGTTCCCTTGTCCTGTCATGATAACACACACATTCTGCATTGACATGAACAGGATGGCCGCCCAAAGCAAGCGTTGGACTCAAGCCGAGACAATTTTTTCAATTAGAGCCCTAGAAGATCTGGAAATAACGAAAAGAGTGGATGGACAGAGCATAAAAATGCAGACCTTTTTAAAGTTGGATGAGGTTTCCCTGACAGAGACGCTGAACTGGAATTTGTTTTCATATGGTGGATGTAAATACTTCACATCCGCCCCTGTCCAATTAGAACCATTCCCAACCCCCAAACTTTAAGCAGAATTGAGTAAAGGTGAATATGCTTTGCTTTTGGTCGTCATTAGAGCTTTTCAACGAGATTGTTGAGCAACTGAAGTTGTACATCAAGAAATAATCGGGAAGAATTTCACCTACAGAGCATCTACAGTTAGGCCTGGACCACACAAATATGGATATATTCCTAAATGCACATTTTTCTGTCCAGTTGGGCCTCTCAACCACACAAACACGGCAGTTTCACCCACACAAACAGAGATTTTTTAAAACAGATAAAAAAGTGGAGAAATGAAAAAATATCCTGTTGCGTGGATCTGTGTAGCGGTGTTAAACGGAGCTGGTGTTGACGTGATGACGTCAAGCGCCTAGCAACAAGTCATTGTAGCAACGGTTGCCAACAACAAGAACCATGGCTGCCATTTACCGCTCTATCTCTGTGTTCTTTGCACTTTTTGCCCTCATTACAGCTCTACAAATGAATGTAATGTTGTTGCATTGAAGGCACTCCACTGCTGCGCAATGTCGGTGTCTGCTGCAAGCAGTATTATCATCATCTTCTTACTTTGTTGACTGCTTCTTCTTCCTGTTTTTGACTCATAACGTTCTTCTGCTATGGTTTTCACATTTTGCTAACCTGCCACTTATCGGCCAGGCGTGGCATTGCAGGCTTCAGAGGAAATCGTTTTCAGTTTTGCCTCTTCATATGGACAGAGATATTTCTGTGGTGTGGACAGAGATTTTCTTTAAACGAGGACAAAGATATCCGGTCGAAAAATTATCCAATTACGTGTGGTCCAGGCCTTAGAGTCCTTTTAGTGTTTTCAATAGCAAAGGGGTGGAATAAAGTAGTAAGCACACCTCTGCCCCAGCTTTTCAGGAACATGCGCAGGCATCAGATTAAATATAAAGTGTATCAGTTTGAACATTAAATATCTTGTCTTTTTTAGCATATTCTGTTGCATATACTATAGCTGGAGTGATGTTTGATATCATTGTATTTGTTTTTGTGTACATTTTGCACAGCTTCCTTACATTATTGGATTTGGGATTTGTAGAAAAAGAGTGATTCTGTCTCCATTAGCCAGAACTGCAGTGGATCCATGGCATACTTTTGTTGATGTGCTCTTCCTGTGATGTGACAAGATCAATCCTCGAAATCCCAGAACTAGACTTCAGAGTCCTGACAGATCCAGCTTTACCATCCCTGTCTGTCTATGTCTGCAAAACCTGGAACAGCAACATCATATCAACACTTCCTCAAGCTGCCTTCATTAGACCTGCAATCCATGATTGAACAAAATGGCTACACGAATGATGATCAGGACAGCAGCCTCCCGCCAGAGATATTTTTCTTTTCTTACACTTAATAGTCATTTAGAATATATTGTGAATCACCCTTTAATAGGAACTGCCTGTCCAAAAAAGTCAATACATTTTGACAGCAAATCCAAACTTGCTGTCAAACAACCACCACTGTCTCTCCAAATCCACCTTTGGAAAGCATGAATAAAATATCATGAATCTGGCACTCCTGCTGCAGCCAAAGACGAATGCTCTCAACAGGTTCATGTGTGTGTTTGTGTTTTCTTATCAGGCGAGAACAGAAAGCAGCTCCTGTGGCTTTTTTCTCAAGAAGTAATCATAACAGTAGGATGAACGTACCGTGAGAGAGGGGCATGTCCAGGTCCATGCTCCAGGGCATCTGGCCTGATTCGTCTATGGAGTGCTGCGCTGTAAAGACACGACAACAGGCCTTTTGTTTACAGCCCATTCTGGCCCTGGAAACACTCGTGATTTATCCAAACTCCAATGAAAGACAATACTTTGTAGAAATGTATGACTGTGCGGCGCTGCACTCGCTCTCGCCACCCGCCAAGTGTGACTTTGTCATTGAAAGTGAGGATTTAATCATAGATAATAGATGTGAGCGAGTGTGTGCGTGCTTTTGCAAGATGTCACTTCAAGCCATCATGAATTGCGGTGTCCAACTTCCACAGAGCTGAAACTAAAGTCACAGTTTTTTTTGTCTTTGGCAGACACACAATGACAGCATGAGTCAAACGTTTATTATTCTGAGTCTGTTTCAAAGTGAAATCAGATTACCAGGATGGACTGTACCTTTCAAATGGCCCCGTCCGAGTGTCACAAACCCAGAGGAGATGAAGTTGTGCATGTCCGGGCCTCCGCTGCGCAGGTTCTCTTTCCCATAGTGCCCTGTTGAGACATTAAAAACGGAGAGGGTGATTATTTCAGAAAATATTTAAAGTCAAACTGATTTCAGCAAATGTGAATAAAGAGCAAAGATCCTGTCACTTTTTAATTTTGTGTCTTTTGCATCACTAAACATTGAAATTATGACTATCATGTAGACAAAAAACAGAAATGACATGAAAGGACCAAAACACAGCTTGACTATCAGATCATTAAAAAGCAAACTGTCACCCTTTTTACTCCTCAAACAGTAGCTCTCAACCTTTTTTTTCTCTACCAGTTGTGCCTAAATGGAGTCAAGAACAGGGGCTGAGGCAGAGATGTAGAAGAGAGAGACTACAGCAAAGCCAGCCACTCCACAGTCTCCACAGTTAGATCAGCTCTACCTTAACTTAAAGTGCTCGTGTATTTGAACCTTTACGGTAAACGCTCCATGCCTGAAGTATGTGCTACGTGGATTATCATTGCTCAAAGTTTTGACAAACTCAATGGTGACAGCACCTTTTTACAGCCAACATACCCCAGTGCAAGCCAGAGCCTTTCTGTGTAGAGTGTCCACATTCTCCCTGTGCCTGTGTAGGTTTTCTCTGGGCGCGACAGTTTCCTCCAATGGAACCAAAGCATGCTCATTTGGTTGACTGGTAGCTTCATATAGTCCTTAGTTACAACAGTGAGCATGTGGCTCTACAATCAACTGGCCACTAGGGGTGTAAATCACCAGTATCATGACGATTCTATACGATATAGATTCTTTGGACAATGATACAATATTTGCCGATATCACAACGTCTGTCACAATTCGATTTTGATTTGATATGATTCAGGGGCCTTCGATCGAATTAAGACGATATGATGTCCTCACTGAACAAAATCAGCAACATTTAACCTGAAGAAAGAAAGAAACAAAGCAGTTCTGATAGTTTTATTACTGAAATGTGAAACAATGCGCTGACCTTTGGGTATGATAGTTTATAGAGGATTTGAACCATCTGTATGATCCAATCATGTTTTAAATTAAAATTGGTTTAATTCAGGTAAGGTGCTTTTTGCCCTATTGTTACATTGTAATGGTTGTATATTATATCGAGTAATGATGCAACATTATAATACAAATGATTGAATTATTTAAATTTCATGATTATAGACCTCCAACATCTGACCATGCTCAAACCAAAAATGTGTGGTTTTGATTTTAATTGAATCCAAACATTTCTCATGTTCAAAATTAGAACTATTAACAAACTCACCATTGATGATTTTGTTTTACTGTGATGCCTGGTAAACACAGTTTGTATGTCAGTGTGATCAGACTTTGCTTCACTGTTTAATGGTCGGTGTGAAGGAGGAATGACTCTACGCTCTCGCTGTTTTACTTTCTAGCTTTATGAAATTTCGTGCGCTACAGAATCAAATGATGAGATAACTCCGTGCACTCGTGTGATGATGCGCTCCTGTCATGCATGCAAAATGCATTCTCTGCTGTCAGATTGACCGTATCTTACCCGGATACAGCAGAGCTATTTTCTGAATGGCAGATATGTCTGGCTCCCGTTTAGCCCTGTGATGCTAACAGCATCTTGCTACACGTCTGCCTACCACAGAGTTACTCGGTGGGCACTACACAACACATTTTACAGCAGAAATATCACGTGTGGCGTGTGAGAGACTGAAAAGGTTCAAATGTGTGTCCCATACGCTGAGTGCGTGAGACTTGAGAGCCCCAGAAACTTCAGAACGACGTGCGGTTGTGCAGAAACTGACACGCATGTGGGGTCGGGATCTCAAAATAAAGGTGTACATTAAAGATGATGATGTTGATCGATGTTTTGATTTTCTATCGATGTGATTGGACCATTACTTAACCAATCGATGTATCAATCCAGATTGATGAATTGTTACACCCCTACTGGCCACTGGTCCAGGAAACCCTGCCTCTCGCCCAATGTCTGTTGGGAGAGGCACCAACCCAAAAGTACATAAACCAAAGAAGGAATGCAAACCCCAATCCCTAAGAAGTTCAGACATTGTGTAAACGGTTAATAGAAACAGAATACGATTTGCAAATCCTTCCCAATCTATATTCAACTGGGGTGTCAGTGCCCATGGCATGGGTAACTTGCACATCTGTAAAGGCACTTTCAATAGGTTTTGAAATAGCAAATTCTCAATTATAACACAATTCTTCTGCTTTAAAGCAAGCTCTTTATTTTGGGAGCATATTATACATGAGTACAAGCAAAAAATGTTTCATTTTACCAACGTTGCAATTGATACAAAAAGCTGAAATATTCTCCTTCTCAAGGAAAACATGTGCAAACACAGGGCACTGCCATCTTGTGAGCAAGGGGTTGCAAAATAGCTGTGCTGTGATAGGTCGAAGACATCGGCATGTTGGTAGCTGCTCTCTGATTGCTTAGTACAACATGACTTAGCATGCTTAGGCAGAAATCGTGAATCTGTGTGAAAATAAAAGTGAGTGTTTCCACACCCCCTTGAAAGAGAACATTTTCTATTTCTTGTGAAAGTACTGAAATTTTATTAATTCAAACTTGAATAAAGGTAATTTTGAGTTGCCTGAGAGAGTAAGGTTTGGGCAAAATTTGTGTGCGTGTTTAATTCGAGTAAAGTGTTTTTCCAGGCAAAAGTCATAAAAATACGGGGTGCATGTTATAATCGAGAAATTACGATATGCTGCCATTTAGTTGACATTTTTCAGGTATGTCTCTGCTTATCTGAGCGAGACAAAGCCAAGACACATCCAGCATACAGTATGTTACAACAATGTGGCATTAAATAGAAAGAGTGCAGGTACTAGACAGGTCTGCAGCCCAGATCCGTCTCCCACTGAAAATGTGTGGGGCAAAAACAATTTGAACTTAAACATTATTTGAAAAATTGTGAATGTACTTGATGTCTACTTAAAAAGGTTTGTGCTGCATAATATTCACTTAAGAACAAACTGCAGTAACAATGCATTTGACACGATCAAATCCCTTTTGGGGTGGGATGGGGACGTTGCTGGCGTCTATCCCAAGGGTACACCCTGAAGTGGTTGCCAGCCAATCGCAGGGCCACATAGAGAGACAGACTCTATGTGTAATGACCTAGCATGCTAGCGGCAGCTACTATTAGCTAACCCTCATACGTCTTTTCTTTGCAGCTCGATTGCTCTCGTCCTCGGCTTCATTCTGTTGTATAGCTTCCAAAACTCTCCTGCGCTTCTCAAGGGGTATTTCTTCTTGCCACCTGCAGCCTTCTTCTGCTTTCCTTTTTTACACTTTTGTGACAAAAAGCCACAGATTGTTGTGTTGCGCTCAAAATGACGTCACCGCAGTGCCACTCAGCTGTTCAAAGCGACACTGCACCCCGTTGGGCAGGCGACTGGGGCTAATGGAAAAGCAGCACGACGCAAGTAGAGTAGAGTAGAGTAGGGCTAATGGAAAAGGGCTAATAGAGTGGGCCACATACTGACTCATACTCACACTCATACCTCAGGGCAATTTAGAGTCACCAATCAACCTAACGACTATGTTTTTGGACTGTGGGAGGAAGACAGAGTGCCTGGAGGGAACCAAAGCATGCACGGGAAGAACATGCAAACTCCACACAGGGATCGACCTTCTTGTTGTGAGGCATGTGCACTACCTGTTGCACCACTGCGCCGCCTCCTCTAGTCTTAAATATTCAAATTAAGACCAAATTTACAAAATGGTTTAAAGACTATGAACATCAAATCAGGGGTGGTTCTCAACACAGAGTTGATTTTAAGGGCATGTTTATCTCAATAAATCTTCTGTCTTTTAAGCTTCTAGGTTTCCAACACTCGTTTACTCTGTCAATGCTGCAAAGTTGAAATGAAAGCCAGTGGATTCATTCAAACCGTTATTTGAAATCAATTTCTAATACCAGCCCCTTGTCAAATTCTCATCATACTTGACCATCTTTGAGTGTTGTTGTGGCTCCGCTTTACAGAGGAGCATTCCTAATAACTCCGCAGCCATTTTCTGCTTAATTTAAAGGGGTAGCTGTGAAAGACAAGAATACTAAACAGGGCTTAAATAGAAAAAAACAACAAAATTGACTCCCAGACAGAATCATTGGCTTGAAAGGGATGCCAGAGATGCAATCTAAAGTTTCAGGCCTTTCATGCTGCCATTAATCAAAACCCGCCTCTGATTCTCCACGGTGAGTGAGGTATTGAATTTAATATGACAATAAAAGCGCAACACTTCCTGCTTCTCAAAGGTAAATGATCTGTTTTTGTAACTCTTGGTTTACAAATGATTTAAACCCTCCTCTCTGTGGGAATGCTCACACACTTAATGTTTACACCCCCCCGTTAACAAATCTCTGTAACTCAATTTGTAGCACATCGCTGTTAACTCTGCTCTTAACCTGTGCTGTAATTGAGAGAGTCTCCTGAACACAAAGGAGCGAGACAAGATGTCTGCAAGATGAACAAAATACAATTGTCCTGCCAGTCACAGACAAGTCTTACAAAAATAAAGGAGTGTGATATTGATTAGGAGTAGAAATAACAATGAATCCAACAGCCAGGAGAGCTGGTTTACCAAACATCTCCTCTCGTTCTCCGTTTGTCGTGCTTCAGCGTCAAGCCAAAGCTGCTAAATGCCTCCTTCTCTGAGGAACCACTTCATAGTCAATAACATCACTCAGACCTTTGGGCTCAGGGACGCTGGGATCGAACCGCATTTTCAAATTATCATAATGAGAAGGAACACGGGGGACCATCAGGCCCGCTCTTCATCACTCTGAGGTGTAACGCTCAAGCATCCGAGCTCATTTGTTTCTGTTTATCAAACCAAGGGGAGGAAAATTAACTGATTACTGACGCACTCGGGTCATCTTTGTTAATCTGGGACCTGTTGAAGGAATAAGAGGGAAACTAATGATGCTTTTCTATTTGTGGTATCTGCTCAACTCGGCTCGACTGCACAGTTTGTATAAGACCTGCTTGCTTTACATTACGGTAATTCACAGTTGCTGTAGATTTTTTTTTATTTTGAAATGCAGTTAGCAGCAAGTCTTCCAGGTGATTTTATTTTGAAATGAAAACTGGAAAACTATGTGCCTGTCGCTCTGGTACTTGACTTCACACAGACTTTCTTCCATTCAAAATTTGTGTTTTGCTCTTTGCGTCTCATGGTTAACAACAGCCTTTAGTTCATCTTGTAAAATGTCAGTTCCATAATGGACTTCTTCTCATGATTTCAAGCATCTAAACAATCAACATAGACGGTATCAGTGCCTCTTTAAGGTGGGAAGAACTGTCATAGTGTGGCTTCCCAAAACTATGGTGGCATCCTCATAAAAGCAAAGGAGACAGAGGTGATAGAGCTGCCTACCCTTTCATGTTTTTTGTCTCAGTTTGTAGGTTAATTTTGTTCTGAAGATGGTTGCAAGCAGAAAAACAACATGCTACAGAAGAAGAGGTGATGCTGGGAAGCCATTCAGCATTGTGGAGCCATTTTGCACCTTGCAGCAATACGTATGACCATGTAGAGATCAGCAGTGTCTCCACGTCAGGTTTATCTTGACTCAACTCACTGGAAAGCCCCTCTGGAGCTGAAACAAAAAACCTGCAACTTCGATCACTTGAGGAAATCTAAGATATTGAGGAAGTTCAGCAGATACAAGGTAGTGGAAAAGCCCCACCAACACATTTCTGGCATTTTAAAGTGTTAGGATTTGTTTCCAATTGTATAGAGGGCACTTGGATACAAAATCAAAAACGCAGTGATGGATAAAAAAAAAACCCACAATGATAAAAAACAACATTTCATACATTGAATACAAAAACTTAAAAATTGTAATGAAAAATCAAGAAACATACTGAAAATATTTTTGAAATAAATACTAGATACTAAAAAGTTTTGACAATAAATTGTAAGTAAAAAGAACAAAATCAAATTGGAAACAACACATTCAAACACAAATTTTTAAGAAAAATGTGTATTAAAAATTCACAGACAAATTGAAAAAAAACACAATTATGAATAAAAATTGTGATTAATACAACATTTTGAAATAACAAATTAGGAAAGAAAACAAAACAAAGCACACAACATCATTGCTGAGAACAACGGTTTGCAAGTTGTTGGTTTTTTTTGTTTTTTATTGTTTGTCTATTTACATTTCTTTGTTATGTTGTTTTATATAAAATGCTTTTATTTTTCCACCCTTATTTTCTGTCAACTTTTTGTCTTGCTATGGTTTTTACAATCATTTTTGATATACCATTTATTTGTTGTCATGTTTTACTGTTGTATCAGAATTTCTAATTAATCATCATTGTTTTTTATTTAGCTCCTGATGGTTGTGTTCATATTTGTAGATAGTTTGTGGATTTATTGAGTTTAAACAATCTGTGATTTTTTTCAATTTACAGTGTAATAATTTGTCATTGTGCTTCTTCTTTGTTACTTTTCTGTGCTGTCATTGTGTTTTTTATAAACATAATTGTGTGCTGTATTGTTAAGGAGTGTGACTTTTTGATTTGTTGTGTTTTTCCATTTGTTGCTGGTTTTTGTAAAGTGTTGTTAACCTGTTTTGTTGTGTTCAACTGAGAGTGTTACTGGTCCATCAATCTGAGGATAAACACTTCAATCCCAGCCCTAGGTGACCAATAGTTGGTCATTTCGGACCACTAATTATGTTTTCTGATATGTTGTTTTTTGTGATTAGTTGCTGATATTTTTTGGTTATTGTTGTGTTTTGAGCTTCAGTACCACAGTTTGCAGATGATATAACCGTATATCTCTGTAACATCTCCCAGGATGAGACACTGATGACTCATAACCTCCACCTGCCCCAAGGACACCACTGCAGAGCTAAAAAGCAGGTATGTGAGGATGCTGACTGTGAGATAAACTGTTCCCATGTGGCAGAATAAGCCTTTAGTCTGTCATTATCTCCAGAAACGTTCCTCAGAATCGCCTTATTGTCTCTGCACTATGAGAAAGGATCCAAAGTGGGTGTCAAAGAACAACCATCTATTAGAACTTTCCATCATGTCAACTTGAATGAAGGGCAAAGTGTTTTAAGGATAAAAAAAATCTCCTGACAGAAGAAAACAAAGACGAGTGATTTGAAATGGTCCTCTGGGAAAAGTAAACAGCCATTAAATGAAAGACTCGAGTGTTCTCATTAATGCTCCCCATTAATGCAGAATGAGACGTGAAAGTAACTGGATATCACATATGCATTTTTACGCAATGCTCTGCAGATAGTAGTTTTAACAGCTAACCATAGGACGTGCCTTTTAGTACTTTGTTTGATTTTTAGCCTAAACTACAAAGCAGGACTTCAGTTGAACAGGGAGCATCAGTGAGACCATGCTTTTTTAAGGTCGAAACTCTGCAACTAGTTACAGCCCCTACATTACTCAAAGTGGATAAGGAAGCATAAAGGCTGCTGAAATTTAACTTGATTTAATCATCTTTAAATGGTCATATATTAACCCAATTCCAAAGAAGTTGGGAAAGTGAAAAACCTAAATAAAAGACTTTTAAATGTTAAATTAATTACACTACAAAAGCACTAAAAAATTACTTGATGTTCAATCTGTTTAAAAAATATTCACTGATTATGAACGTGATGCTTGCAACACATTCCAACAAGACCTGAGACAGTGGCAACAAAAAGAATAGTTAAGTTGAGAAATGCTAAAAAAAAAAAAAATTCTTTGGACAACTCCTTAATTGGAAACATTTGAGTGTCACATGTTGCACAATGAACAATTGCAAGAAATTTAGGGACTTTAATGATCTTCAGTCCATAATATCATCAAAAGTTTCAAAGAATCTGGAGAAATCTCTGCATGTAAGCTGCAACACTGAAAATCTGCATTGAATGCCGGTGACTTGTGGTCCTTCAGGTTAAAACCAACACCATTGTGGAAAGGAAACATTACTTTGTGAGCTCAGGAACACTTCAGAAAAGCATTGTCAGTTAACTCAGTTTGTCGCTTCGTCTACAAGTGCAAGTTAAACTCTACCATGCAAAGCCAAAGCCAAAGCTATTTATCAACAACGTCCAGAAAAAACGCTTATTCTCTGGACTCAAGCTCAGGAGAGATAAGGCCCTTTTCCATTGGCCCTAATCTTCTCTACTCACCTTGTGCTGCTTTTCCATTAGCCCCAGTCGCCTGCCCAATGGCGTGCAGTGTCACTTTAAACAGCTGAGCGGCACTGCGGTGACATCATTTTGAGCACGACACAACAATCTGTGGCTTTTTGTCACAACCGAGTAATACCCCTTGAGAAGCACAGGAGAGTTTTGGAAGCTATACAACAGAATGAAGCCGAGGACGAGAGCAATCGAGCTGCAAGGAAAAGACGTTAGAGGGTAAGCTAATGGTAGCTACTGCTAGCATGCTAGGTCATCATGACTCATCAATGACGACACTGTCTGACCAATCAGTAGCCGGTGGTCGGTGACGTCATCTTTTAGTATTGACTCTGTTCACTTAGAACCAGAGTGGAGTATGTACTGAAACTAGCTTGTTTTAGGAGGTACCAGGCCAGTGGAAACACGCTGCAAATTGAGTAGAGCCGAGTAGAGTAGGGCCAAAGCGTGCTTGTGGAAAAGAGACAACAGACTTTAGCAAAGTGGAAAAGTCTGCAGTGATCTGACCAGTCCACATTACAAACTGTTTTTTGGAAATCATGGACATGGTGCCCTCGAGGCTAAAGAGGAAAAGGACCATCCAGACTGTTAACAAAGCAAAGTTCAAAAGCCAGCAGCTGTGATGGTATGGGTGTGTGTCAGTGCCCATGGCATGGGTAACTTGTACATCTGTGAAGGAACTATTAATGCTGCAAGGTAAATTTCTCATTTTTTTCCCAGTAGTTTTCTAGGAGGTTACCACCTCTTATGGATGTCAAAGCTGCAGAATAATAATGCTCTCTGTCTTAGAATGGCAACAATAATATCTCAGTGACCAGATACTGCAGGTCCAAACAATGTCAAGTAAAATGATGGCTGCAATTAAACTGAGCACATATTGCTACAGCAGCCTTCAGTTTTGATAAATACGAACATTAAACAATCACTTGGTGTTTTTCCTCAGGGAGTCTGACACATTCAGACTCATCATCATCAACAACATGATGTCAGTATTTGAGAATATTAACCCAAAAAGCCGGTCTTATTGCAGCCTGCTGCTTTTCCAGCCATGAAAACCTGCAAAAATTGTCCATAAATGAGATAAAATCATTTCACAGATGGTTCCATCTCTTGTGTTCTGTGTCTAAACACATTTCACCTATTTTCTCAACTGAGTAGATGGAAGGCTAAAACACACAAAAAAGCCGCTTTTTCAAAAATGCTCACCTACGTATGTGTGGACATGGCCTGAGATGGGACCAAACCACTTCATGTCAATGTAATTAAAATAACACCTTGGGCATGGAACCAGCTGCTCCCATAAAAGCTAAAAAACAGTCTTTAAACTCATTGGGAATATATAAAAGGATCATAAGGAGTGTTGTGTCAGAGAAGTGTAGCTGTTTTTCATGACAGGTCCTTATAGATTTGGTAAGCCTGTCTTAATCCTTATACTGTGTTAACTTCCTCTATACATACTCCAATCTAGGGTCGGTTTTAATCAGCTGTAAATTACAGTAAAATCAATTATCCATCATGTCTTTTTTTCCATTATCTCCTGGTTACCTTATCAGGCTTCATTATCCATGGAAATATTGGTTTTAATATCTTTTAGTGTGGGCCTTTGGGTGTTTCTATGTCTGTATATCCTTTGTTTTTAATAAAAAAAAAAAATTACCCTCAAGAGAATCATATCAATAAATAAATAAGAGGTTGTATTGTTACCTCACTATTACTAAGGGGTGTTAGAACACACATACTAGAGGTAAATGTATATACATTTTTCCATTGTAATTTTAATAACTATAGTTATAGCTATGGCAGGGGTGGGCAAGTGGTGGCCCTGGGGCCAAATGCGGCCCTCCACATCACTAAATGTGGCCCACCATTCATTCCCAAAAACCAGCAGCTGTAAATATAAAGAAAACTCAGATATCCAATAGAAATAATTCTATATAATCTTATGTAAGTTACTTTGCTCTTATTGTGTCTAAATGTCTTTCATGAAGCCTTTAACATTATTTCAAGTATTACTCAATATTATATTTAAAAAATGGCAGCAGCAAAATATTTGAGCTTTAAAAAATTTGAAAAACACATCATTTTATTGTTTGAAAAAAAGCTTTGTTGGCTTTAATCCCATGTATATTAGCTAAATTTGCTTGAATTCTGTATCAAGTTCATTTGATTATGCATAATAACTTGTATATGTTGTAATATATGAATATTGGTATTCTAATTTTATGAAATTTTTTTAATTTAATTTGTTGTTTATCCAACATTCTTTTTCATTATCGAGAGTTTCTGTAAATTTGTAAGAATGTCGCCCTATGGCTGGGAAAAATGGTTTTATGTGGCCCTCTTGGTACTTAAAGTTGCCCACCCCTGATCTATGGTGTGATGGGTCTATTTGGATCCATATATTTACTCAAAGAAAAAGGCAAATCAGTATTTTCTTTTAGTAAGAGAACTTTATGAGCATGAATATTTGTGATTATTGATTTCTAATCTTAGTTTTATTCCTGGGTCAAAACTGACCCAAGGAACCCAGATGACAGAATTTCAACAGAGAACTCATAATTTATTATTTTTGTTTATTCTTTTTTTTTTTTTTGGTGCTGACCCTAACACAAAAGGTTAAAATGTGAGTTGTTGTGCTGACTAAATGTTTGTTGTTGTTTCTTACGTTTGTAACACTGTCTTGGCCGCTACCTTGATCTACCTTAACCTCAACGAGACTTCCTGGTTAAATCAAGGTAGAATAAAAGACAAAATCCTCTCTTTCGACTCTTAAATGTGTTTTTTATTGAGAAAATATTGAACCAATGTCTTTATATCTTTTAAGGCCAATGTTAGATATTTGGCAGCCCATTTCATCCTGGGGCTGGAGTGAGCATTTCTGCAAACATGAAGAAGATCCCTCAGAGCCATCTTAGGATATCTTGTTTAAAAGAGTGGAACAGACAAACAGATGGATGGATGGATGGATGGGCAAGCTAACATCTGGTGAAGAGATAGAAAAATATGTTGAGTAAAGTTTTCCTCTTTAGTCTGACATTTCAAATTTGTTCTGAAGGAAGTTATAAAACAACCAAAATGCCTAATTACTTTTGCATATGCACAAATGAGTCGTATGTTAATGTAAAGAGTATTCCGAAGCATTTTTATCTCTAACACTGCAGCCATTAAGCTAAAAAGCTTGAGCTAAATGTGGATAATGGCCTGGAGTTGTACTTCAGACCGGATGATTTTTGACCGTCCTCACACATAAAAATGAGTCCCTCTTAGCTCACCGCTTTCTCATAAATTTGTCATTAAAATGTGAGTCACGTCTTCCCCGGAGTGCTTCCATCCCAGCTTGGACACCCTCCACCCTCCTCTCCGAGTCTTTCCTCATTCAAAAGCATTCACCCCTGCAATGTGACGTCCTGGTGTTCCTCGGCCGGCACACTATGGGAGGCTGATATGACACAGGTTGGACAATGAAGACATCTTTTCTGTGGGCGGCTTCGTATCAAGAACACAATAACAATGTGTGGCTTTGTGAATCACTCAAGGAGTTATCATTACTCTGTGTTTGCACTTACAGACGCACTGTGGCCTACAGATTGCACCGTATTTATCAATTAGCAGGGGATCAACCATCATATAATTTCTATATTGTACTGTTTGCAATTTTCTCAATAGCGTTGCAATTGCTTTCAGTAATGCTCCTTTTAAGGTTGAATTGGATCACATATTTCAAGCTGCTGACATTTTGTAGTAAAGCTACAAAAAGGCCACATGGAAAACAAATTTATCATACAGGTGTTTGGCATGACATTAATTCTTTCATTCATTTTCTATACCCCTTTATCCCTTTTGGGGTCGGGGGGCTGGACCCAGCTACCAAAATCGCGTCGCCCACTGACGTATCGTAGCTCGTCCATACATATCTCATTTTGGTCCCTGTTGCTGTAGGCCATCACTCGGTGGCGTCACGTGCGCTCGAGTTTCACTGGGATCATATCATACAGTATATCACATAATAGGATGTATAAGCGGACATTATTCCAGCTGTATCCTACTCACTCACTTATCAACCACATAACACTGCAGCTGATGCCCTGCAGCAGCATTATTTGTGAGTTTCCCGCAGTCCGTCTAGGCCATAGGTGTCAAACTCTGGCCCGCAGTGTAATTATATTTGGCCCGCGAGGCAATTTCAAATTAATATTAGAGCTGGCCCGCCGGAAAAAGCACCAACCAACCTCCAAATGGAGCTGATTAAACTCCAGTGTGATCACACGCTGAAGTCAAAGTTTGATGCTGTTGGGGTCGCACAGTTTCCACAGTTCATCCCTGACACAATGCCTCAGCTCCGCACCCAAGTTGCTCAATTGCTCTCCATGTTTGGCAGCACTTATCTATGTGAGCAACTTTTCTCTTCAATGAAGATGACGAAAACGTCTCACAAGGGACGTCTGACTGATGAAAACCTTCGAACACCACGTTCGATAATGAGGGTTTCCTCAGCTCAAAGCCTGAGCCGTGACATTGATGAACTGGCATCCAGGGAAAAGATGCCAGGTATCTGGCTTGGGCGCATCAGATTAGATCAGAGTGTCGCAAAATGAACAATAAATTTTGTTTTCTATGCACTTTTTCTTGCTACTCCAAGGCCTGAATGGTTTGTTTATTTATTGTTGTTATTTTATTTTCAAATTTATTAGCCTGTGTAAGAAGCTAACTTTGATATTTACCTCAGAAGGCTGCAAACAGAAAAGAGGCATTCAATTTTTATTTAAATTGTATTTAATATGCCATTGATATGTTTTTTTTTAATTATTATTGTTTTTATTTGAAACTCGATTTTGCACGCCTGCACCTTTAAGTTATATAAGCCTTGCTTGTTCAATATTCAATGTTCAATCAAAACTTGTTTGGTTCCATATTAAAAGGTTAATTTGTTCAACCTTGGCCCGCAGCTTTGTTCAATTTTAAATTTTGGCCCACTGTGTATTTGAGTTTGACACCCCTGGTCTAGGCGGAACTAATGTCCTCACTGCCTATGTTTCCCAAACGGACATGGATTGTTTCCCTGTAGTCTGGATGAAAAACTGTCTGTCTAGGGTACCATCACACATGCACACACCTGCTGATTGATCAACTTTTTTTACTTTCACATCGCACGACAAGCTATGTGGTAGCGTGAAAAGCAGCTGTCGCATCACCGGAGGGTTAGCCCCGCCCCGGCTGTACATTGACTTTGAATGGAGAGTGATCGCCGAGGTAGTACAAGTAGCGTCCGGTGTGAACGCAGCTTCATACCTAAGGGCAATTTAGAGTCACCAATTAACCTAATGAGCATGTTTTTGGTCTGTGGGAGGAAGCCGGAGTGCCCGGAGAGAACCCACACACGCCCGGAAAGAACGTGTGCCACACAGAAAGGCCCCTGTCTGACCCTGGAATCAAACCAGGAACCTTCTTGCTGTGAGGCACGCGCACTTCCTGCTGCGCTACCGTGCCGCCCGATTGGCAAAACATGTAAAAACAAAACAGTTTGTCTCCAGAATGCTTTTCACACTGGTTTCTTGAATATAACAGTGAGTTCACTGCACTTCAGTGGCTTTTACAGTCACCAAATCTCAATCATAGGTCAACCGTTGGGTTGTGGTGGATTAATGTGTGGCTGACAAATTTGAATCAACTGTGTGATGCAGCATGTCAGTGTGTACCAAATCTGTTTCCAGCAGCATGAAAACTTATATATAATTAGATAATTAGAATTGGATAATGGTAATAACGAAGAGACAGGCAAAGATCGGCCACTTCTAGTTAGTTTAGCTCAAATGCTGATCCAGTAATAACGAAGAGACAGGCAAAGATCGGCCACTACTAGTTAGCTTAGCTCAAATGCTGGGAGTCAGCCATGGTGCTAGCATGTCTCCACCTTTAGTCTTAAGATAAACACTTTTCCTCTAACTCTTAACACTACAACTGCTACGACAGTCTGGTGGTTTGATCACAACTCTGTCATATAATTAGTTTTCCTAAATAGGCTAGATGTTCTGGCCTATAAGGTTGTCTTGTGAAGCACTAAAGGTTTCTGAGCATTTATACCTCCAAGTGCTGCGGCAGTAACACAGACAGCTGTGGAATGAGATACAATGATATATTTAGTGGAGGTGATTTCACCGAGCTCGAGCTGCAGCAGCCACAAACACCAGCCAATGGGGGTCAACACAAAATTAACAGCCAAATCAAAAACTAAAACCTTTGCCATCTGCAAGTGACCTGTGGTGCTGATCCTGTTGATTTGACAGGTTAATTTTCTAATTGTTTGAGTTCTATTTTCATTCAGTTTTCCCACTAGTTTGTTTTTTAAAGTTTCATGTTTTACCAGCTCTGGCATCATTGTTCTGTTTATTTATAAATGAGGCTATGTGCGTGTGGGTTTGTGCAATATGTGTAGCTCTGTTTGTGTGTGCGTGAAAAAGAGAAAGAAAGAAAAAAAGAATCGCAGAAAGCCAGAAAAAAACAAAAGACAGAGAGAGAAAGAGAGAGCGTTCAGGACAGAGAGCGAAAAAGAGAGAGAGAGAGAGAGAAAGTGAGCAAATCTGGAACCTGGAATAAATTATTAATACTCCTTCCACTCTCTCGTATCTGTTCTTCTGTTACATTATATTGCAAAAATACAGTGGAAAAGCACTTAAATCCTCACAGCTCTGTTTAAACCCTTTCTACACATACTTTTAATATTTTTATTTTTGTAATCATTTTTTTAATTTACAGTTACTGCTGAGTGTTAGATGCTACAATCTGCAGCCACCACCAGGGGGGCTGTAGTCCCGGCAGCACTCCCCTTCATACGCCACTGGGTATGAGGGAGAGAAGAGAAAAGGAGGAAGGAGGAGATGATCTGGAGTTTAGGGATGTAACAGTATGAACATTTCATATCACGGTTATTGTTACCAAAATTATCACGGTTATAATTATTACCACTGTATTTTTGCAGCGTGCTCAAAATGTTCAAAAAGTACTTTAACATAGTCTTGAAATCATTTAACCCCTTTCACATTATAATTTTAACCACTCTTTTGTCTTTTTTGTCAATAACTGTGTCAGGAAATGTCCTATAAGTATATTTGTTTAAACTTTTTTCATTATAGATAAAAGTAAACAATTCTGACCACTATTTGTCATTATTTTGTTGTAAATGCTTAAACAGTGTGTAATTACAAATAAAGAAACAATGATTTAAACTTTAAACTGGATTCCCTTTATAAACAATTGTAAACGAACATGTTCAAAGTTAATAAACTTAAGCTATTTTACACACGCTCAAACATTTTTGTTTGCCTACAGCATTAGTGTCCATGTTACAGCTTGTTTTATTAGACCATGTCCAGGCCTTTTTTTATTTATATTTTGTTTTACTATCAATAGTCCCTGAAGCAGTTAGCACCCTTCATCACTCCTCTGGTCTCCCCTTTCCATGGCAGACCTCCTCGACGTCTCCTTCTTTAATATTTCCAAATTACAATTGATTAAATCCATAAAACACAAACTATGACGGAAAAAGACAATCTACTACAACGAAAATACGGCAAAACACGGCAAATAAAAGGCAAAAGAACGGCAAGAACACACTCCAGATTGACACTAATGATGTTATTTACAACCTTTATACATCATTTACACAGAATGTACTGATAAACGGCCTATAATTCACTCAGCATGGCTCTCTGAATCCTCTCTGTCTCTCGGTCTGCTCGTTTACTCAAGGAGTTACAGCAGTATTAATCACGTGCATTTTTGTCTTTCACCGCAGCTTGGTGTTTTAGACAGGGTGACTGTCATCAATCAGTTTCCCCTCGACATCCTTGTAAAATCCAAACTTCGACCAGACTTTGGCCTTCAGCATTTTACGGTAACCGTTACTCCCTACTGGAGCTGCAAGGAAAAAGTCGAGTTGAGCTGCGCAGGTATGACAATCGGTGGAACATCACCCAGACATCGTGGTGAAACTCTCTGAAGGGTGTAATGGATCATTGCATGGAGGTGTTTCTATTTCAGACTATTCTGGGACATTTAGTTTCTGGTTTGAGAAAAAGAGGAAGATTGTGATTGCAGAAACATCCACCATTGTTGATCATGGATCAAGAAGATGGAAACACATGTTCTTGGGAGGCAGCTTTTGTCCCTTATGGGTCACAAAGGGAGAGCATTCACCTTGATAATTGTGAATCATTTGAACACACAAATGCATGTGCAAAATTTAGTGCAAAAACAGCTTTAGAGATTTTGTTGTTTGACTGGAGAAATGTCAAACTTAAGGGTCTTTGTTGGTTTGACCTATAACTTTCCCCGATTTGTCTTGTTGCTCTTTACAAAAGTCTCCGTCAAGGAGATGCTAGCAAGTCCCAAATGAGAGTTAAAAGACTTACAGCAAGCCAAAGAGTGGTTGAAAAGAACACAAGCAGATCTGGCTTTAATGTCATAATCTCCTCCCTGTAGTCCAAGCATTAAGTTATTCAGAGAGTGTCGAAAAAGGGCATTAATTATGTGGAAATGTTTATTAAATGAATTATGCAAAAACAGAGAAAAGAGGAGATCATAGAGGACATCATTAAAGTATAATCTCCTTTTCTTTGACACAAACTCATAAGCTCATGGCGATGATCTTCCTTTTGACAAAACAATATTTCATCATTCTTTTATAGAAACGTGACAAAGGAAGTTCACGTCCTGCTGATCAAAACGCACACATCCCTTCATGTTTAGGGCCCATGGTGGTGATGGAGAAGAGGGTTGTAGGCAGGCTGACACCAGAGTGAAACATAGCACTGTTGAATCTGGGACACCATACTGGGGCACTTAACGAACGGGCTGATCCCTGGAGCTGGGATCTGGAGACCGATGGATAAAAGTAGGAGGAACAGCGAGGCACGACAGAATTATCTCCGGACAAAGAGCTTGAAGAAGACCATAATTTGCATCTCAATTTTGGAGCGGGTGCTGAGTAGGCTTATGGGATGGCAGCATGAGGGCCTGGGCGTGAGTGCGTTCAATTTTTGCTGTACATTTCCTTATATGTTGTTTAATACGAATTGAGGGAGAAAGCTTATAAATCCCAGCTTGTCCATCTACTTCAGTGAGTGCCAATCAGAGCTGTGGCAGATTTATTCAGGGAGCAATATGGATTTGGAATTTATAACTGGATATGCATGAAGGGCTTTATCCCGTCAAATATGATCAAGCTAGAGGTTTGGTTACATACAGGACTGTAACAAACACGTGCTGGGCCTCGGTCAAAGCACATTTTCAGGCCATCAGCATTGCCTCAAGACAGAGAAGGCAACTCAGACTTAAGCTGCACCCAGCAGTGACTTGAGACTTTACATAGACTCCCCCTTCAAAGACCTTAGACTCAACTTGGGCTGAAGATTTAGGACTCATGAGCTGCATTTCCATCATTAATCCCATTTATTATCTATACCATTTATCCTTTCCAGGATCACACGCAGGAGCCTTTCCCAGTTGACATCGGGCGAGAGGTGGGGTACACACTGAACCAGTCGCCAGATGATTTTAAGGCTAGATCGAGAAACAGACAACCATTCATGCTCACACTCATACCTAAGGGCAATTTGGAGTAACCATTCAACCTAATAAGCATGTTTTGGTCTGTGGGAGGAAGCCAGTGTGCCTGGAGAGAACCCATGCATGTACAGGGAGAACTTTACAAACTCTTGCCCAAAGCCAGGTGGTATAGGTTCCAACCCTGGAACCCCAAAAGGCATAAGCAGTGTAGACGATGGATGGATGGGTGAACTGCATATGCTTTTTCCCTCATCCATCCATCATTTCTATGGGTTATTCCGTATGGGATTATGGGGGCTGGAGCCTATCCAAGCTGATGCAAAAGGCAGGGTACCCCTGAGCCAGTCCACATAGAGAGAAAGACAACCATCCCCACTCGCACTGATACCCAATCCCAAATTTCCAACAACTTTGCAGTGTCCCGTCCTCACTGTAGTCTTACTCTGACTGACAGCACATATGCCCACATATGCTCCCTGTGCACTGGAGCATAGTCCAGATTAGCTTGAAAAACAAGATCATACGATTCCAAGAAAAAGACGAACGCTCAAGGTAGTTGTAGTATCATGAGATAACGGAAAGAGCAAAGTGTAAACAGAATGTTTTATTTTCTGCCTGTATCAGTACTTTACTCACCGTTGTAGCTGTTTTTTGAAATTCCAAAACCCATAAGTGCTTGTTTTCCTCTTTTGGGTTTAATACTTGGTGGAATCTGATGCAGGGTTGGAGTGGATCCCACTGAAAATAGACTCAGCGTGTATTTCCAGCGAACCAGTGCGGAGCTGCACCACTAGCAACTGATTGACAAGACTGGGAGGAAATTGTTGCACATTGTGTGGCCCGTAAGGAACACTACATTTGAAGACTATTGTTTTAGAATCACTAATTGACATCAAAAGTATAGTTTTAGTCTGTGAAGGGGGACGAGAGTGCCCCAGAGAAGACCTACACAGGCACAGGGAGACCATAAAGAGGAACCCTGGGAGTTTTCTGCTTACCGTGAGGCACATGCTACACTATTCTACTGCCCTACTTTGAAAAAATGATCAAAAAAATAAAACCAAATGACAAGCAGACCAAACTAAAAGAGTAAGGGAGCTCCGTGTGACCCCCTGGTCACCAGATGCACAGCCCTGACCCAACGATACAGACAACAAAACAGCCTGTTCTAAGCAGGACTGAAACTAAGAGCTTTAGAGACATGCCTAAATCCAACATCTGAGTGGATTTATAAGCAAGAAACTGTAAAAGCATGTTCTGGTGACACAAAGGTGCAATGTAGACAAGCTCAGCACCGTATCAAAAGTTGAACTGCTTTCAAATGAGAGCTGTACTTGTGCAGTGACAGAAAAGAGGCTGTTTCTCATGGTGGAGAGTGATGAAAATGCTACTTTACACAAGTTTTCTATGGAATATGCACACCTGCTGCACTATTTCCTTCTTCTGTGCTGCTAATAACGCCTTCGGTTTGACATAAATCAGAAATACAACCTACCATGATTGGAGTGAACAGGTGTATAATGGTTCTTTGAAGTCCTAACCGGCGTCTCGTCTTTGGGTGACCCATCAATAGCAGCAATGTTTTCATGTTCGTACTGCGATATTGGAACCGGCCCTTGTTGCCTCAGGATGTCTGCCAAGGCTCTGAAAAAGAAATAACATAAGTGAAAAAAATGTTTGAACAGAAATGTTTTCCAATTACCAACATTTTCTTTTTTGTATACAATTCACAATCCCCCTAAAGGTCCCTCTAATTTATTTAGCTACAGCTCCAATTTGAATCAAAGAGGTCTGGAGCCATGCAGAGAGGAAATCCTAATTACACCCTCAGTCACAGGGGGGGTTAGATTTTCAATAGCGTGCTACACAAAGTACAGAGGAGTCCTATTTAAGTGTCCAACTCCAGCTCAAGGCCCATTTATTACCAGTTACATTACAGTTCTGCTCACCAGCCACAAATAAGAGCAGTATTTCACAATGTTTTCCACTTTAAGAGGCTTCGGATTCTTTCTGTGGGCAGGAAAAACACAATAGCATCACCGTTAAGGGTATGAAACAGCGAAGTAACTGTGTCAAAGTCAACCTAAAGCCACCGCACAGCCCTCTTTTCTATAACTCTGTGACTTTGAGAGATATACTGTATATTAATAGCATTTCCCTTCCAGGATAAGCACACTTTAGCCGTTTTCTTTCCCACAGATGGAGGCGACCTGGTTTTAAATTGTCCTAGTTGGCTGCTGGAGTTGGAGTTAAAGTAGTCTTCAGAAACAGGCCTGACTTTTGACAAGTATTTCAGTAGACAGCAAAATCTGCATGGACAAATTAACACTACTAAGCGTCTATCTGGGTCTACACCACAAAATATTGCTTTCACTCCAGAGTCGGTACTTTAAAGAGACATTTTTTTAAATTTTCATGTCTTGCCTCACTCCTGAGTCCATGACAAACAGATTGACACCATTCTTTCGACTGTGTGTGCAGTCACAAGGAAGGGATGGGCAGAGCTTGCCCACTGCTAATTAGCTTAGCTCAAACACTGGGAGTCAGTGGGAAGTGTTAGCCTGCCTCTGCCTACATTCAACAGGCTAACACTTCAGCATCTCTTTACGATCCCGTGTGCTTGTTGTGACTCCTTTATGTACCACGTTATGTTACGCTTTCTATCTTAAGACTTAGATTAGCGCTTAATGTAAGTTTCTAAAGAAACACATACAAACCTAAACCGCAGGATGCTCGACAAACCACAACCGATGTCCTTGTACGTGGGTCAACTGGTTACCAGATGACTGTATGCATGACTGTAGGCAGAGGCAGGCTAATACTTCCCCTAAATTCCCAGTGTTTGAGCTATGCTAGTTAGGGATGGGTACCGAATTCGATACTTTAAGAGGTACTGACCGAATTCTGTAGGTACTACCGAGTACCGATTCACGTAAAATCAAAAGGTGCCATGTTTAGGTACTTAAACGCATCCTTGTGACTGTGAGGGAGTGGAAGAAGCAGGCATACTATTGGGTAGAGGTGAATTTCCATACCGGACTTGAACACAGCATTAAATGTGATGCAGATTATGCTCGCCGCAATATTTGCGACGCCAAGTGTAAGACCAGCGGCGGAAATACTTCAAATCTGAGGAAGCACCTGGTGACACACAAAATCTTCCTTAAACCTAAGAGTGCACAATTTTTGATAGCCTCAGATCTATGACAACAAAAAGATTCATTCAGCACTGTTAGCACGCCAATGGCATCCAATGGCGACTAGTCGTCTGCAGCCAGATACACAGGAAAAGAAATGGTCTTCAACATTTGGTGATGGCAGCAAATACGTCAAGGAGGATGCAAGTGAAGCATCATCCTTTTCGTTTGGCCCAGGTAAATAAGCATTGTGTTTAAGATGGTATTAGCTTTGCATTACCATTATCAGGTCGGCTCCTCATACTTTGTAACATTATTGCAAATGTTTTTATTTAAAGCTTTATCGGACCCATTGTTAAACTAAAATGAGGGCTGCAGTTGATTTATTAAGTTGTGGTTCATTTTAGCTACTGGTTTTCATGTTGAAGACATTTTATGGACAACTACAATGTTACAATACAAACAGTTGAATGTTGCTTGATATATATCTGTCAAATTTTATATATTGAGCAATAAATTTACATTGAAAACATTTGAGATCTTAATATTAAACAAACTGATATTTATTACCCAATAAACACACGTAAAAGGACCCAAAATTGGTGAGTACCAATTCCTACCGGGCATCAGTACAGTATCGGTTCAAATGTGAAAGGTACCCATCCCTAATGCTAGTTAGAGGTGGGTGAGCTTTTTTTTTTTTTTTTTTAAAGTTATTTTTTCGGGCTTTTGTGGCCTTTATTGATAGGACAGCTGGAGAATGACAGGAAAGCGGGTGAGAGAGGGGGGAAGACATGCAGCAAAGGGCTGTGGCCGGGATTTGAACCTACTGCCGCTGCTGGGGTTTGGAAGTCCCCGTACATGGGCGGACGCTCTACCAACTGAGCTAATGTCCGCCCAACGGTGGGTGAGCTTTATCCGTCTCTTCCTTTTTACTGCATGCACTGTCAAAAAATTGGTTTCAATCTTCTTTTCACAGTCTCAGGAGTGAGGCAAGACATAAAAACAAAACAAATGTTGGCATATTCCTTTAAAGTCCTCTACTGTTCCCATCCTCCTGTACTGTGCAATTAGGGGTGTGTGATATGACAATATAAAATCGTTAAGGATTATGACGTGGGGATGATCTCATAATGCAGAAAGATCGTCAGATCGTCTGTGTGGGCGCAGAGACTTTGATGCGCACCCGACTAGCCATTCGTAGCACATTACGCGCAGTGCATGGTGGGATCTCCTGTTTGGTTATGTAGCGTGAAGCCATGGTGGAAAGAGAAAAGGAGATAAAAGCTTGAAGATGTCTGAACAAAAATCTGTTCTAAAGCAGCTGTGTTATTCACTCAGATTATAGACATTGCAGTTAGATAACATTTGTTTTGAATTGTTGCACTTAAGAGATAATGTTGATATTGTTGTTCATTACCTTTTATGTTTTCATTTATTGCACATTTTTATAAAAACTGCACTATTTAAATTAAAACCTGTTCAGAAAGTTTCTTTGGCTTTAATTGTCTTTTTTTTTCTTTTCGGATTTTACATTTTTTATACGTTAAACAAAGGGAAAAAATGGTCAAACATGCAAATTAGTCTAGAAAAATCAAAGTAAAAAAGAAGATCGTGATAAAATCGTGATTTTATTTTTAAAAAATCGTGATATGATATTTTTGCCATATCGCCCACCCCTATGTGCAATAAAGTTTTGGTTAGAATACCTCAGATATCGATGGGTTGATACACCCATTTGCCTTACTGTTAACATCCTTCCTAGCTGTCTTCCTAGCACAGTGCTGTTGCTTGAAACCTCTTCACTTTTTGACCCTGACTAAGGGTTAACGCTGTTCCATTACTCCTCAAATCCTCCAGTAAAAATACATTTCTGATAAGTGATGAGTTGGGAATCTTGATGCCAAACTCAAACCATGTCCTGTGATTGCCTTGATAAATGCTTTTGTCAAACACAAATAAAAGTTGTCTGACTGCATTCGAAGCTACAATTTCAGACATTAAAGGATAAAAATATAAGGTTTGGCCAAGAAAATGAAAGTAAAAGAAAAAATGGATTACAGTTTTTGTTGTTTGCTTCCTGATACAGAAACACTCATTTTACAGCAGCCTCTTCAGCAAAACCATTTGAAACTTCTTATCAAAGCAAATAAATGCCTTGAAGTGAAAAACAGACAAGTATAAATTATTCATGGGAATAGTGGATGATAAGAAAAGAGGAGATTAAATATTGACAAATGCTCGCTCAATAGACTGTTTTAAGATAGTAAATGGAGTCTTTCTCAGTGTGGAGATGCTAATAATGCAACAACCTTTTCATCTCTGCCATGAGGTCAGAGTTAAGAATGAGGAGCACACACTGGGGTGAAGTGGGGGCACAGAAAGATGCAATAAATAAGAGATATCCTCTGGTCAAAAATCAAAGTAAAGGTGCTTCAACAGCTCAAACCTATACCAGGGGTTTTCTTACATGTTTGGCAGAACTATTAACAAAAATGCGGAAACCTGCCCTGCCTACAAACACTTTAAAGGTGCTAAGAGGAGAATCTATTACCGGCGACATAAAGACTCTGCCACACATGAGCACGCGCGGCGACTGTCGTAATGCTGCGTTCCAGTAACCTCAGAACTGGGAGTGACATCATCTCCAACTTATCGGCGTTCCAGTTGAAGTCGGAAAAAAACATGCCAATCTACCAGGCTATTTTTGGCTGTTGTTAGCAAGCCCTGGGTTGTTGTTCACAAATATCACATGAAGTATGTGATTATCACTATGGCAGCATTTTTGTAAATATAAGTCTAACAATACTACGTATACAGCTGATCTAGAGCGACACACCCCAGTCAGAAGTGCAAATAAATGGATTATTACAGGAGCTAAATAACTGTTCACACTGGGGGCATCCATCTTCGATTGTCAACTCGGGGGTGGCGAGGTTTCACCGAGTTCCCAGTAGGAAATTCCAACTTCAGGGGGCGATCCAGTTGTAGTTTCCTACTTCAGACTACAACTGGAACGCACCAAAGGACGTGACGTGAAGTGTGCGTTTGTTGTGATGCTAATGAATGCAGCTCGGACCTTCCTCTGAACTCTGCATTGCTTTACAACTTCTTTTTTCAACAACTTACAGGATGCAAAGCGACGAGGTGATGTATCTCTTTCTAGTTACATGGCGGTAGTTTTTGATGTGTGACAACAAGCAATTTTTGGAAAACTTAGTAACGTAGTTTTTTAGCCGGCTATACATTGCTGCTTACAGCCGGTGCATTAAGACGTGTCTGAATAATATACATTTGCTCTAGTTTTAATTGTCTTGTTCTTGAAGTTGAGTATCCAGGCCAGTCCAGCCCTGTCCAACCCGACCGAAAGGCTAAGGAATAGCATTTATAGATAACCTATTTTGATGCTATAAAACTCATCTCAAAGTGTGTATTTTGATCAGGCATATATCGAAAAGTGAGACTTTTTTGTTATTACTTAGAAACTCCTCACAGTCCATTTAATAAACCCTGGGTCTGCATGCAGAGTCCGATCACTTCCAAATGCAATCACTTATTCCTTGTGCCATAATCAATACAACCTGAAAATTCTATCAAAGTCTGTTAAGAACTTTTTTAATTATTGCCAAAAAAAGTAGAAAACTGCCCTAGCTAGCAATGCTAATGGGATGCTCTTGTGTCAATATGAACCAAAATCTTGGAGAGTCTTGTTAATCCATGTCATGAAGAATTGAGAACGTTGTTGAAGCTAAAGAAGGTCCAACCTGGAACATTTAAGAAATGCCTTATAAAGTAGCAAATTAGCATATTTCTTAGCTCTACATAAACCAGATCACCACTTTGGCCTGTATTCAATGTGTGACTTGCTACTCAGGGCTCGATCATGATTGTCTGAAAACTTTGTCTATAAAATCCAAAAAGGAGATTTCCTGAGAAAACTTTGACTTTAACTTTGCTTTTCCTCTAAAGCACGCAGCCTTTTGCCTCTTTAGTCAGCCTCTGAATCCTGAGATTGGAAAACAAAGCATTATCCTCACCGCCGAGCCGGCATAAATTGGTTTGCTCTGCAGAAGTTGATCAATACGGCCTGTTCAAATCACTGGCTGTAGCCCTCACTCCACATTTCTTCTGTTTCGGTGAAGGTCACAGACCAAACAGCAAAGGTCTGCCAACAGCTCAGTATTCTGCTCGCGGCCCTTCCCCTCAGCCGCAGAGTGAGGAGTCTAAATTACATTAAAGAGGCACTGGAAATTTACACAGACGCTCCAAACATTTTAGGAGGAGCAGAGCCATGACAAATACAAAGCTAATCCCGTGTTCCAGCTCTTCTTTGCAGTCATGGTTTGTCAGGGCGAATGTCTGCTGCCAGCCTCTGAGGTCTATTCCAGCAGACATCATTATGAATGCTCCATGTGCCAAAATAAGGAACATTTAGAGAGCAGAAAACACCACTGAGCACCCAACAAGCCAGACGTCCATCTATCATCAGTATCATCACTGTGCTGGAGCCCTAACCTTGCATAGCAGCTGGATCAGCCTGATTCAATGTCTGTAATCAGGCTGATCCATCTGGCTGAGCTCTCATCTCCAACGATTGTGAGCAGCCCAGAGAGTCCTCCAGAGCAGGAAGAAGTACAAGCATGATGAAATCAGAAAGTTACTACTCAAGGAGATAAGCGTATGTTAGCAGCTTCTGTAGCAGTTTTATCTGTCGTAATGCTGCGTTCCAGTTACCTCAGAACTGGGAGTGACATCATCTCCGACTTATCGGCGTTCCAGTAGAAGTCAGAAAAAAACATGCCGATCTACCAGCCTATTGTTAGCTGTTGTTAGCACGCTCTGCGTTGTTGTTCACAAATATCACATGAAGAATGTGATTATCACTATGGCAGCATTTTTGTAAATATAAGTCTAACAATACTATGTATACAGCTGATCTAGAGCGACACACCCCAGTCAGAAGTGCAAATAAATGGATTATTACAGGAGCTAAATAACTGTTCACACTGGGGGCATCCATCTTTGATTGTCAACTCGGGGGTGGCGAGGTTTCACCGAGTTCCCAGTAGGAAATTCTGACTTCGAGGGACGTTCCAGTTGCAGTTTCTTACTCGGAACTCGGAAAGTCCTACTTTTGACTACAGCTGGAATGCACCAAAAGACGTGTGCAAGCCAAAGCGTGTGTTTGTTATGATGCTAATGTAGCAATGAATGCAGCTCGGACCTTCCTCAGAACTCTGCATTGCTTTACAACTTCTTTTTTCAACAACTTACGGGGTGCAAAGTGATGAGGTAATGTTTCTCTTTCTAGTTACGTAGCAGTTTGATGTGTGACAACAAGCAATTTAGTATTGTAGTTTTGTAGCCGGCTATATATCCCTACTTACAGCCCAGTGCTCTAAGACATGTCCGAATAATATGAATTTGCTCTAGTTTTAATTGTCTTGTTCCCACAGTTGAGTATCCAGGCCAGTCCAGTCCTGTCCCACCTGACCGCAAAGCTAAGGAATAGCATTTATAGATAACCTATTTTGATGCTATAAAACTCATCTTTAAGTGTGTATTTCCATCAGGCATATATCTAAAATTTAGACTCTTTTGGAATTACTTAGAAACTCCTCACAGCATCTTTAACTAAGTTTTTGGACCGTTTCTGGACATTTGGAACCCCAATTATAACCCTGACTTGGACCAAACTAACTCTGGTTCACGTTTATGGAAAGTTTGGTTGATTTTGGTTGGTTGGAAAGCTCCACTAACAGTGTTGCAGACAAAAAAAAAAAGAACTCTGGCTTGAGGTTTGTTGGCAAGGGTGTTTTTCTTTAAACAGCGATCAATTGCTGTGTTTGTGTATTGGTTCAACTCTACCAAATGATCCAGGTCATCACCCAAGACAGCAGTAAATTAGTAAATGGACTTGAGCCTATACCACGCTTAACTATACTTAATTCTCTACCATTTCATCATCAAATTTGCTCTAAACTCCAGCGGCGACCATTAATACCAAAGCCATTAAGCACTTGTTTTACACCCCATTGCTAGGACAAAAACGCCTTTATTATTACCTTCAAAATTCCTCAGTTTAACAAAGTTCAGTTAATGAAACATTTCCTGAAAGTGAAAGTCTTTTACAACCTTAATCTGAACCAAACAAACTTTGAGTTGCAATTCTAGAAGGTTTGGTTGGTTTGGGCTGGTAGAAAAGCTCAAATGATCTCTGGTGCAGACCAAAGAACCAAATTCTGGTCTGACTCACTTCCCACTTTCACATTTTTCCAGCAGAAATCCATGACCCTAGACCTAAAGGGGCTGACCCTCATCTCCTTTATTTTATTTTATTTTGTTATTATTTGATTTTATTTATTTAGTTATTTTTAATGCAGTTTTATGTTTGTATGCTTTCTTAGCTTTTATTTTGGTCCTCATGGTCTCTATTTATGTAGCAGTGTTCTCGTATTGTCTGGGTTGCTATGCCACCGACTCTCTCAATTTCATTCTGCCTTTTGTGTTTGTCTTAAATGTTTTTTGGTTTTAATTTCTCTTGTGCTTTGCTGTCTTTATGTTCCTGCCTGTCAAAGCACTTTGTACACCTCTGTTTTGAAAAGTGCTATACAAATAAAGTTTATTATCATTATCATTATTATTATTATTATCATCCCAATTAATTGCACTCTGCCACACAGCACCCCAGTGCCTGTTGAAGGTCCACAGATGAAGAAGTCAACAGAACATCATCACAAAACCAGGGATGGGAATCAAAAACCAATTCCACTCGAGAATCGTGAACAGCTCCATGAAAGAATCAATATAATGAGTCTTTTTGCTAATCAATTCCCGTATCAATTCCTTCTACTGACAGGGTTCAGAGGAGTCATAAATGTGGCTTATTTTTTTTTACAAAAGGCGCCTACTGCACAACCTTAAGTAAGTGGAAACACCAACAACTTGCAGAAGCAGTTATCTATGCTGTAATGTGTTTGACATTGTTGACACTGAAAAAAACAGGCTAATCTGCAGGAATCAATAAGGGAATTGTTAAAGACTTGGATTGATTAGCAGGATTGTTAATAGCACCTGTATCGATAAAATCTTATCAATTCCCATCCCTACTGCAAACAGCAGCGATGAGACTCTCCAAACCTAACGCCTTCCCCTCCCTGGTGGCTCCCTAAAATCCTGTCCATGTTAGAAAACTGTCACTGTTTGGGGAGAAAAAGTAAACAATCTCAGAGTGAAATTCTCCGTCAGATTTTGTCATCAACTTTGCTCCAAACTCCAGAGGCAACCGTTGATACCAAAGCCATTAAGCGCTTGAATGAACGCCCCATGGCTTAGGACAAAAGCGCAGAAAAAAAACTTCTTCATTACTGTAATTCTCAAGGCAGAGACAGAAAAGTGCTGCATCATGAGCTTTTGTTGTTTCAAACACAGTATTATGAAGTCTCACGAGTCCATATGGATATTAAAAAGCTGACTTTGCCAAAAAATGATAACTTAGAAGACACTTAGAGCAATCACTGGAGCTTAAATTTAATCTGATGTGCTCAAGGAGTTCCTTTGTGTTGTCGTCAGGGCCGGAAGTTTAAATAAAAAAAAAAAAAAGACAAGAAAATTAACAAGAACATGTCAGAGTGTTTTACTGAGTAATCCGTCCTGACATTTTCGAAGCAGCGAGTGCCAAAGTTGAATGGCCGAGGCATAACAATGCACAATTATCTCCGTGTCTTTAAGTCCATGCCAGACGTCCTCCTCTGCTTACAGACTCCTGATAATTGTAGGTGACTCAAGTGACTTCTGGGTAAAAGCAGTGACTAACTCAGTATGGGTCTATTTTCACCGGTGGGTGGAAACGTGTTATTCTGATTCAGAATACAGACGCAGATAAAACGCTGTTTATCACTTTATACATTTTATCTCCTGCTGCAGGGGATTCACTGGAGTGCATCAACGTTAGAGAATGATATTCACTTCTATTGGCTGTTTTGTTGAATGCAAAGCAAACATCATAACCCTCAGTGTCTGACAGGATGAGGGTAGGAGGCTTTGTTTTAACTCAGCTGACCGTCAGAGACAGAATTGACAGAGAAATAATAAACTCTACAGATACTTTTAAACAAAATAAAGTGACAAAGCAAAACCTGAAAACCAACTTTTTTAAAAAGGCATTTTGCTAAACATCTTTTATAGGCTCTGTTTTTAAGTATCCATTTATCTTGACTCCTTTTTTAAATTGTTTTAAATTGTATTGATTGTTCTATCCTAGGGGTGGCACAGTGGCGCAGCAGGTAGTGCACGTGCCTCACAGCAAGAAGGTTCCCAGTTTTGGACCTTTTCCACTAGCACACCTTGGCCCTACTCTACTCGGCCCTACTCGATTTGCAGCGTGTTTCCACTAGCCTGGTACCTCCTAAAACAAGCTAGTTAAGTACCTACTCCGCTCTGGTTCCAAGCGAGCTGAGTCGATACTAAAAGATGACGTCACCGACTGCCGGCTACTGATTGGTCAGACAATGTCGTCATCGATGAGTCATGAGCGCGACCACCTAGCATGCTTGCAGTAGCTAACATTAGCTTACCCTCATACAGCTTCATTCTGTTGTATAGCTTCCAAAACTCTCCTGTGCTTCTCAAGGAGTATTTCTTCTTGCCACCTGCAGCCTTCTTCTGCTTTCCTTTTTTACTCTGCTTGTGACAAAAAGCCACAGATTGTTGTTTCGTGCTCAAAATGACGTCACAGCAGAGCTGCTCAGCGAAACTGCACCCCGCTGGGCAGGCGACTGGGGCTAATGGAAAAGCAGCACAAGGCGAGTAGAGTAGAGCCGGGTAGAGTCCAGTAGAGTAGAGTCGGGCTAATGGAAAAGGGCCATTTGATTCCAGTGTCGGACCATTCTTGGCCCCATGTAAACAGCCCTTAGTGACCCCCTCGGAGCATTTTTCAGAGAGATATGTTTCTGTGTGGAGTTTGCATGTTCTTCCCGTGCATGTGAGGGTTCTCTCTGGGCACTCCAACTTCCTCCCACAGACCAAAAACATGCTCATTAGGTTAACTGGTGACTCTGAATTGTCCTTAGGTATGAGTGTGAGCGTAAATGGTTGTTTGTCTCTCTATGTGGCCCTGCAATCAACTGGTGTACCCCGCCTCTCGCCCAATGACATACCCCCAACCCCGAAAGGGATAAAGGGGGTATAGACAATGAATGAATGAATGAAGTCTGTGTTGTGTGTATTGTGATCTGTAATGAAATTGTGTTTTGTATTTGTTTTTGTCTTTTTTGTTTACATTAAAAAAAATCCTTTTTTTTCCATCCTGGTGCTCAGTTTGAACTTACTGTCATGCCTGAATATACTGAGTTTCTGCCAGGTGATTGGCTATTTGCATGAATTTGAACAGGTGTACCTACCAAAGCAGCCAGTGGGAGTATATTTATCATGTTCTGTCTTTTTTAACTGGCTTATAAAACAAATTCATACATCTTTGCACATCTTTTATGCCAACATTATACAAAGCCATAAATGTAGAAGCAAAGTGTTATGATGGCAGCTCATATGGACTTAATTTAAAGCACTCGGCTTGTGTCCTTGCTCTAAAACTGGAAACCCTGTGCGGCATTTGTAATATATAGCAAAGTCTAATGGATCTAATCAAGAGAGCAGTGCTCCTCAGAAGCCATTAAACAGCGTAAATCTACAGTAAAGGGCACACACCAAAACACCCAGCGCTTTCCGTGAGGTTTGTTTCAGGACACAGGAGCGTAAAGTAGCAGAATGTAAAGATTATAGCCAACATTCAGCACATCTCTGCTTGTTTTATGACGGCGTTAAGATTCCCTGCATACTGCCGTTTGTTCCTCCAGTGACGGAAACAGCCACAGGACGTGTTTCTTTATGCCTCTTTCACGCTCATCGAGCAATTCACTGACCACTAACGGCGCCCCCGAGGATTTCAAAATACAGTCAATGTGGAAGCAAACACTCATATCAGGACAATCACTCATTATGACTTTCTGTGGCATTTACTGGGAGCCTCTGGGGACCAAAAAAAAAAGAAAAAACACTTCCCCGTCCACTGGGACTGGCGCAGAGTGAGGTTTCTGTTGCATAGAAAGGTGTACAGTGTGACATTTGTGACAGGAGAGCTCTGGGGAAGGGAGTAATGGCATGTGTTAAAGGTTGTGACCCCGTGTGAACCCATGAATGTGAGGCTGAGTCACCTATAGGTATAAATCATTGGTGTCCGCGCAGAATGGATTTTCATTTAAAGGGAAAAGGGGGATGATGGTTTAGATTTTAGAGGTCATATTCGAACAGAAACATATTTTTTTAGGTGTAGAAGTCTGAGGTTTTTTTAAATTATGAGACTGTGCTTGCGAGGATGAACCACGGGGGAGATGAGAGATTGATCACAGCAGGAACAACTATAAAAGAAAGTTTTAAGGACAAACTGATAAATCAAGACCACAAGCATCAACATCTAACAATGTGTGAGGCTGAACAGACACAAACCTGACAGACACATTCTTCTTAAGGAGTCGGGAATCAAGGAATAAGTTTGGTGTTAAGAATTCAGCTGGTGACGGTGTAAATTGGTGACTTGGCTGACGCTGTTACCTCCATCAGGGAGGTTATGTTTTCACCAGGGTCTGTTCATTGGTTTGTTTGTTTGTTAGCAAGATTAATGCAAAAACTACAGAAAAGATTTACATTAAATTTTTACCAGAGGTGTGGTTTAGTCCAAGGAAGATGCCATTACATTTAGGGATAGGAATCGAAAACCAATTCCAGTTTAGAATCGTTAACGGCTCCATCAAAGAATCGATATCATTAAAGGAGACATATCATGCTGATGCATGATTTAATACTTACATATAATATAATAAATTTGAAAACAAGACCTTCACCCCCTTAATTTTCAAAAAATTAGATATTGTATTTTTTCTGATATCCTAGAACGAGATTTGATGCCTCTGAAAATAGGTCATTGCGAGATGTCCGCGAGATTTCAAACGTCATGACATCACGAGGTACCTTTCCTTTTATTGGAATAATCTGATAAAACACTTCCTCCTCTGTGATGTCCGTTAGCCCCAAACCCTCACCGAGGAACACATCCACCAGCAGGGGTATAAAGCTCCCTCGCTCACACTCACTCATTACCAGCTCTGGCCTGTAGGGGGACTCAATACGCAGTCGCTGCTTTGAGCCTACCAGAAAATACAGTAGAAGAAGAAGGACAGGCTGGCTCAACCCCCGATAGAACTGACCAATCAGAGGACAAAGGGCTGTGACGTTGCGAGGTAACTTTAGGTCATCCTTGAGACGAAGCATTTCAACGAGAGCTTGATGATGGCCTAAAATGAGGATTTTGAGAACGCTATTGTGGGGCAATGAAGGAACTAAATGACTTGTACTGAGGGCAGAAATGCTTTACAGGCATCCTAGTCTGGCATAGTGAAAAGGAGAAACAAGCATGATATGTCCTCTTTCATCTTTTTGCTCATCAATTCCCTTATCAATTCCTTCCACTGACAGGGTTCAGAAGCATCAAAATTGTAGCTTAATTTTCATTGCACCTACTACACAACCTTAAGTGAGTGGAAACACCAGCAACAAGCAGAAGCAGTTATGTCTATGCTGTGATGTGTTCGACATTGTTGCCACTGAAAATCAGACCAACATTTGCCCTCATGCAAAATCTGCAGGAATCGATGAGGGAATCGTTAAAGAATTGGATCGATCAGCAGGATCGTTAACAGCATCGGCATTGATAAAATCGTATCAATTCCCATCCCTAATTACATTTTGATGGTTGATCTGCATATTTGTCCGGGTGCAAAAAAATCCCCAAATTCCCAAAGTATTTAAAAAAAACATATCTCTGACATCACTTGGCTGAGTCGCTCTATAATTTACAGGAGGAGGCTTTTGATAATGGTTTATTAAAAGGGTTTATTAATGTATATAGATCAGATTCCATGCGGAAGGTCATTTCTAGACTCTATAGAGGACTAGAGGAAATAAAAAACAACGACTACCCTATACAGTACAGGCCAAAAGTTTGGACACACCTTCATATTTGATGTGTTTTCTTTATTTTCATCACTATTTACGTTGTAGATTCTCACTGAAGGTATCAAAACTATGAATTACCACATGTGGAATTCTGTACTTAACAAAAAAGTGTGAAATAAATGAAAACATGTCTTATATTCTAGTTTCTTCAAAGTATCCACCCTTTGCTCTGATTACTGCTTTGTAGACTTTTGTCATGAGCTTCAACAGGTAGTCACCTGAAATGGTTTTCTCTTCTCAGGTGTGCCTTTCCAGGGTTAATTAATGGAATTTCTTGCCTTTTCAATGGGGTTGGGACCATCAGTGTGTTGTGCAGAAGTCAGGCTGATGCACAGCCGACATCCCTATTAGACAACTGTTAGAATTAATATTATGGCAAGAACCAATCAGCTAAGTTAAGAGAAACAAGTGGCCATCATTACTTCAGTGAGAATCTACAATGTAATTAGTGATGAAAATAAAGAAAACACATTGAATGAGAAGGTGTGTCCAAACTTTTGGCCTGTACTGTATATAAAACAAAAGTGGGACAGGGAAATCAACATTTGCTTTCCAGAAGATATTTGGCTAGAATATTGTGAATTTCAATGGAAGATATCAAACTCAAACTCATGGAGATCATTCGACTGGAAGAGTCTCACTAGGTGTTTCATTACGCCGGCTCAGTACAGCTACCAAGCAGGCTCTTCTGGCTGCTGGGGGTTGTGTTATTCCCAGGAGGACAACCACTGTCACTTGTTTTGGGCCTGTCCAAAGATTAATACTTTTTGGCACAAGATCTATTTGGAACTGGTTACAATATTTGGAACTGAAATTTCATTCAACTGGGATGAACTTCTTTTTGGACTTGTGGGTTCGGACAATTTCCGTGTGAAAAATAAATATTGAATTGGAATACTTAGTCTAGCTGTTAGAAAGGCAATCAAAAGAAAATGGCTTAAGCAGAACATCCCGTCTGTAGATTAATTGTATGATATAATTTATGAGGTTTTCGTTATGGAAAGACTCACTTACCCGATGAGACATCTGGAAGCCATGGAAGATGAATATTTCCCTGAATCGCCCCTCTTGTCTTGGGTTCCTCTTTTTTTATTTATGTATTCCCTTTTTTTTCCTTTGATTTTGTTAATGGTCTGGATATAAAGACGCACTGGATATTTTTATTTTTTCATGGTAATATTTAAACAGAAAGCACCCCATGTTCCCTTGAAGACTGTAGCTAAAGCCAAACTGTTGATGTATTGAAGGTGTAGGCATGTAAGCATGGTAAAGACCTACCTTCTTATCGAGCTCATTTTACCTAAACTGTTCAAATATTCACTTTTCTGTTTTCAAGAGAATTCATCACTCATACAGAGGACCCCTCATGCTGCTGTATTCTCTCTCTGTCTGTCCTGCTCCCTTTCCCACATGGATCCTGTCAACTCTGATTGGTTAACAAGTCAACTCCTTGGTGATCGGTCAGTTTAGTGCTCTTCAGCACCATATTGACAATGACTCTGCATCAGTGTTGTGTGTAACGCGTTAGAAAGTAACGCGTTACAGTAACAAAACTACTTTTTCGTGTAAAAAGTGAAGTAACGCGCTACTGTTGAAAATTTGGTAATGAAACGTAGTTCCTTTTTTAATGCAGCGCTACGTTACATTTCCCTCGGACAGATCTGACACTGAAGCTGCCTTCTCAGCTGCTCGCACAGACACGAGCAGCGTTGCCAAGTCCGCTCGTTATAAGCATCTAAAGGCCGAAAATCTCGTGAGTCACGGCTGCGAGTTGTGGTTTTTTGGGTTTGTTTCTAGACGTGAAGTTGCTTCTTGGGGCTCTTAAGTCTGTGTGTATCCCCATGATTATCTTCCAGCTCCTAACATAAAGGAAAACACGCCTGCGGTCGGCAGTTTGTCCACTTCCTTGTTTCCTGGTTATATGCACGCCCCCAAACACAGTCACGCACATGGCGCATGCTCCAGAGCCAAAGTTGCCAGGTCTGCTTGTTATAAGCGACGGTCTTTTCTTGAATAGATACTTAGCACTGTGATATTGAAATGTAATGTAGACAAAAATTAACACACTTTGTGTAGATTTCTCCTTTTAAAAAGTAGTATATCACATTAGGAAAGGAAATAGCTGGAGGTTGCTTATTTTGGGCTTATTTTTATTGACCAGGTTGCTTATTTCAGAAGCAAAATGTGGAAACACTGGGCAGGAGCTCTCATTCCACAGGGTATGTGACATTTTGTAAAATAAAGAGCACAAAAAACTGTTATGTTCTCTGTAGTAGAACTTTTTGTAGGCCTTCACATTTAGGAATAGATATGGGGTTCTGTCCATGATCAAGCAATGTAAAAGTAATGGAAAAGTAACTTGAGAAGTTACTCTTCATAGAGGGTAACTAAGTAAAGTAAAGAGTTACTTTTTTCAGATGTAACGAGTAACGAGCAAAGACTACTTTTTAAAAGTAACTTCCCCAACACTGCTCTGCATACATTCTTACATCTTCATTCCACAAAGGGCTTACTATCCTGAGGAATCATGAGAGCTTTAACTGATGATAAAACATTGGTAAGATGTCTTTGGTTTAGTCATAGAAGTGCAGAGACAACTTAAAGGGCATAAGAAGGTCAATAAAGCACATATGGGTTCTTTATGTTCAAACTAGGCATCAGAATGTGAAAGGAAGGTGATTTAAAGAACTGTGAATGTAACATTGGTGCTGGATGGGCTGGTCTGAGTATTTCAGAAACTGTTGATCTTCTGGGATATTTAATCAACCTCCAGGGTTTAAGGAGGTTAAAGAGAGAATACACAGTAAGATGCTAAATGTCATGTTGAAACGACATCACAGTTCTGCACAGTCTCTCAAACCAAACATCTATCAAGCAAATAAATAAACTGGAAAAGCATTCAGAGAGCGAAAACCTCTTTAAGCAGCTCAATCTCCAAAGCACCTGGAAAGATAATTCAGGATCACCAGATCGAGAACAGTGCCAGGATCTGGACCAAACTCAGCACATACATTGAAGTTGTTATCCTGTATGAACACATTAAGTTTTAGGAACATCACTTAATATTTTGATTTTATTTGAGTTATTGAATGTTGTCAATGGGATATGCCATTATAAAGTTCAATGTTTTTGTGAGGTCAATCTGAATTGGATCTATATGAAATTTACCTTGATGATGGAGACATGGACCTCATATTATTCAGCAAAACTGGAAGTGAATCTGTTAAAAAATGTTTTTTAATTACCTCCAATGTTAATTTATGAGATTTCTGGAAATGTGTGGATTTTTTTTGCATCCAGACAAATATACATATCACCACCAAACTCTAATCCTTTTTATGGCTATAACCATCATCTCCTGAAGATCTATATTATCTGTCCTGTAGTTATTGTGTAATCTTGCTAACAATCAAACGAACCTTGGTGGGAGTAATAAATGAATCAATTAAAAAAAAGACTGCTGGTTCAAACTCTGTGTCAGTCAGTGTGCATGCTTTGGTTCGCTCTGAGCACTCTGTCTTCCATAATAAACATAAAACTTACTCATTAGGTTGATTGGTGACTTTAAATTGCCCTTAAGTTTGTGTCTGCCTTTCTATATGGCTCTGTGATTGGCTGGAGAACAGTTCCACTTGTCTCCAACTCTTGCCCAATATCAGCTGGGACAGGCTGCAGCCCCCTGAGACCCCTAAAGGGTTGAGTGGTATAGACATTGGATTAAAGGTTTTAAAAACAAGGCAGTTAATTAGACACTGGTGTAAACTTGATCATGTACTTCCCGTGGAGTGAAAGCCTCTGACGCACCAGATCTGGCACCATGAAACCAAAACCCCAACACCACACAAAAGTCAAAGTAATATCTTAAAAATCTGTAAAACTACAAAACACTACATAAGAGGAAAAGGTCACCAGTCTCACCTGTGCACGTTCATCTCCTGCGGCGGTTTGGTGGCTTTATCATAGGCAACTTTGGCACAAATCCCAATGGCGATGATCAGCGCGATGACCCCGCACGTGATGTACACCGTCGTGTTGGTCTGGTCCAGCTCGGGGTCATAGGTGTCCCCTGTGGGCGCGGGTGACGGGGGCTGCGTCTTGATCCAGTCTGGGGTGTTGTAGTTGGTGCAGGTCCTCTGCTCCAGCCGGCCCCCGCGGTCCGCGCAGCAGAAGCGCAGGAAGCAGCTGCCGCAGCAGTACCGGTGGTCGGTGTTGTTGCACGCGAACTCCTTGTCGTACTGGCCGCTCACGTCGTAGTAACCCAGGCAGGTGTCGTGCTGCACAGTGGGAGCCTGGACCTGCGTGATCCTCCCCGGGACGGCGGCGGCCAGCGGGATGGCGGTGGTGCTCCCGTTCACCTCCTTCACCTTCGTGTTCCTCCGCGGCGGAGTTTTGCTCTTTTTGTTGGCGATGGCGGCGCACAGGACATTCAGCGGGTCTAGGTAAATCAAAAGCAGCAGCAGGAGCTTTATCCCCATCATTTGAGGACGCGCTGGTGTTTGTTCTTTGGCCTCCACGCTCTGGTTTCTCTCTCCGAGTCTCCTCCACTTCTTACCGAGTGGAGTTGCCTTGGTGTTTCTTCATGGCTGGTACTCCTTTACGCGCCAAGACGGACTCTGACGGGCAGGTTTCCAGCACAGAGCGCATCCTCTGACTTTGCTGTCCACTATGGGCTCCAATATTTCATAAAAGTTCACTCTGACCAAAACTTCTGGTGGATTTTGGTTTCAGAGATGCGTAAAAGTCCCTCAGAGAGCCCTTTTTTCTTGATCATGAGCTGCAGATCTGGATTGGAGCTTGGAGTTTATCTGCGAACAAAAGCATCCAGAGAACAAAAGAGTGGGTAAAGCACGATTTAAAGGCAGAGGGAATATCCAGAAGTAACTCTATCCATGGTAAGGCTGTGCAGAAGTGAAATATGTATCGAGAAGTAGGAGCAAAGAGGAAGGACACTTTGAGCACCATGGAAAGCGCCCACGATTCCACCTGGATGTTTGACTCATTTTCCTTAAAAGTTGCTCTGTTAGCTTTATGGCTGGTTCAGCTTTTTCCTTGATCATAAATTTGGGTAAATAAACTGGAAAGTATTAATCCAAGGCCACACTGATGAGAAACAATAACATTTGGAGTGTTCTGTCGTTATTTTACGCACAACAATGTTAATAATTGAACTTCAAAACCAAACAGTAAATGTTTAAAGCATATGTCTGTTTCAATTTCACCCCAAAACCTATTCTGATTTATTGACTCCTTTGGAACATAATGTTCCCAAAGTCCAAAGTGTTGGTATTACAAGGACTTTCGTTTTCTTTATCGACGAGTTTGGTCTCATTTTACGCACGATTACAAAAAAAACAACAACAAAAAAAAACATTTTAGATGCGATATAAAAAAGACTGTTATGATTCAATTATGTTCACATGTCTCCTAAAAGTAGTAAAACTCTATCTCTAAGATCAGTCCATTTGGAAGTTGATTAATGTCATTTTAAGTACAATAATAGCTTTGCAGTTCAAAAAAGTTCATGTTTTAAGTTATTCAGTTTCATTTAAACTGGAAAATAAGATAAATTAACTTACACGAGGTCAAATTTGGAAAAAAAAAACAGTTTTATTGCCTCATTTGCCCTCGTTATGTGTAAACTTGGATATTTAAGCACCGAAATGTTAAACTGTTAAATGTTAACTTAGAACCTATTTATGTTCAAGATTGGACTTAACTTGCTAATAAGACAAATTCATTAGAATAAATTATTTCCTGAGTTAAATTTGATGGAAAAACAAATTTATTGGTTGTTATTTGCTTCCACCGCATCTAATTTACACAAACTTGTGATTTCAGTATCATTTTAGTGCGAAATAGTTACGATTTTAAGCTGTTTTGTATCACCTGAAACGTATACCTAATATGTAAAAAAGCAATGTCCCTTTGGTCCAGTTTACAGTTTCTGACTCTTCATTTTGCTCATATTGTTGACAACATTACTGCACTTGGGCGAGCAGTGTTCTTAAGATATAGCTCTTTGTCACATAGACCATCAACATGAAAGTTGTTAGAGTAGAACTCTAAGGTGGCATAATGCAATATTGTTATCCTAAATCTGTTCAGGAGGCCTCTAAAGTCCTTAACTGTGGAAAAACAAAGTCATTTTGAAATGTTTTCCGAATATCCCAGCGTCATTTTACGCACAATAGCGATGAAAACACAAACATTTGGCTCAAAATAGCAAATTATTTTATCTAGTTCTTTGAGCTTCACTCTTAGCTCAGAATGGACTCAATTAAGTAGAGAAACAATGTTTCTAAGTTCAAAATTTGTGGAAAAACTCGTCATTTGGCGGGTTTTCACACTACATCAGCATCATTCTATGCACATTGATGATAACAATGAATCACTTTGGCTCAAACAAATGTCAACATTTAGGATTATATGCTGCTGTATTAGAAACGTGACAGTGGGTTGATTTAACAAAAGAACAAGCTGTACTGAAGTCCAGTTTGGTAAAAACTCAGCTTCTTTGGATCGGTTTTGCCTCTTTTGCCTACACTTTACAAACAGTCATTATAGTGGCAATATTTTGGTGCCAAAATGTAAGTGTTGCAAGTTCTTCTTTTAACTTGTGAGTTAATTAGGTGGAAAACAATGTCTCCTGGATCTGACTTTGTGATCGATATGCCAGTGTTTTTTTTACATGATCCCCTTGATTTTAGGCACGTGATGATAATAATTCAAAACTAAAGTGTGAGCCTCTTTTAATGTCTGGATCTGTTTCACCTCTGAAACCGAAAATAGTCATTTTTCTTGAAATTGACTCATTTAGTTGAGAAAGCAAGCATCTTTTAGGCATTTTGTCTACCCTTTACTCATAATAATGATAATGAAAAAAACTTTAAAAGACAAAAAAATGCTTCATATTTTATTTTCTAAAAGTTGCACCTTCAGGGTTGAAATGACTTCATTGAGATGTAAAACAATGCTTTTAACTTTCTACTTAAAAAAAGATAATTTCAAATGGTTGATTCCTTTCCCTTCATGTTACGCAGTGATAAAAATACCACAACACTTTTGCATTTTTATCACTTTTATCATGATCTATTGTTGTCTCAGTTGCTTCTTAAACTTGTCAAAAGTGATGATGAACACTTCTTAATCTTACTCATTACAACAACGAGAACCCTTATCATAATCATAGTGGAAGTAGATGCTGATCAAAATAATAGAATGTGTAAAGAAACTTGAAAAACAAGATTTAAAAAACCTACACAATGCCAACAACCCTTACATGGAGAGACCCACAAAAAGCACAAGGACAACCTGAGCCTCACAAGAACCCAGAGGAGCAAGAATGTGTGAGGCACAACAAATCAAATGAAGAGAAATCATGGAATAAGAAGAAATGAAGTCAGAAACTTTTGAATACAGGTAAACAGGACTTAATCTGGCTGTTGAAATGCGTCCTGAAAAGAACAGAAGCATCCTGAAGTTCGTTTTTGAAGGATGGGAGATTGAAGAATGAAGAATTTGGATCAGTATGAGCAGAAACATGAATGGCCACTTTCAGCACCATGGACAGCGCCCATGTGTCGAAAGCAGCCGTCGATTCAGTGAATCTTTTGGACATAATTCTGTTTTAGTCTTACTTCAAGGTTGAAAAACAGTTCAAAGAGTTTAGAATATATCCTTGAAGTACAGTTTAATAAAAAACGATACTCTTCAGAGCGAGTTTTACCTGTTAAAGTGATAATTATGTAGTTCTTCAGCATCAAAAAGTCAAATTTTTAGATCTACTTCTGTCTCATCTTACCTTAAAATGAAAAAAGCACTTGAGGTAGGTAGAAAAATCATCCCCTTCGAGTCCAAATTAAAGAGGAACAAGATGATTCTGTGATTTAACCTTCCTTTTTCTCATGGCAATGACCCCGTTGTTACACAAGTGTCAGATAGTCAACCTTTTGGAAGAACGTCTGTCGAGTTACGCCCAAAAAACGAAACAATTAGTTCAGAAGATGGCTAAAATTGAGTCCTTTAAAGGTCATTTATCTGACAAACAAGACTCTTTGGAGCGTTTTCAACTCGTTTGCAATGATTTTACGTGTAACAGGAACAATGCTCAAACACTCAGACGCCAAAAAGTCAAGAACTTGAACCTACTGTCGGCTTTTTTCCACCCTAAATAAGATTTAATTGGATGATAATTTGCTTTAGAATCTACATTTAGGGGTAACTGTTTCGATACACTTCTGTTTCAGTTTCACCTCAAACTTTAAAATTGATGAACAAGTAAAAAAATAAGTTACTGGAATCTAACTCGATGCGGGAAAAAGCCTCCACGAAGCGTTTTTCCCCTCTTTGCTTCACTTTATGCAAAATAGGGGCCAACATATATGGTCAAAAGGTGAAGAGGACGTTCTGCTAGTTGGATCAGGAGACAAAATGTTCTCTGTGGACTTCAAGTTGTAGAGAAACAAGCCTCTTTTGTGGGATTTTCGCCAATTTTGCGCGTAATATTTGAAAAACTTAATGTTTCAAAAGTCTTTCTGTCTCATTTTCCATAAAACATAATCTCTTATTGAAAGAAAAATTATTAATCAGTTTCCTTGAGTCCTCATTGATGAAGACAAGCCACCTTGGGGCGGTTGTCGCCTCTTTTGGCTTAATTTTACGCACGATAATGACATCAGCGTAATAGCTCAGCGTCAAAAAGCCAAGAGTTTGGCTCTATTTCCACTCTAGTTTCACTTTAATCTTTATATAATTTGATTAAGTCGATACATTTTGATGTTGAGTCCAATGTAATGAGAAACACTCCTTTTTGGAGCGCTTTTGCCGATATTTTACGCATGATTATGTTTAAACTGTAGCACCCCTGCATCAAGAAGTCAAGGGTAAACGTCAGAATCTTTATAAATTCTAGGTATAATGATGTTCTGTTGATAAATGTTTTCCATGGAGTACAAGTTGCTGAGAAACAACCAGCAATTTTCTCCTCTTTCAACTTTATTTTACGCACGATTATGGTGTTAATATAGACAGTTTTCTAACCTGTTCCCGGCTCATTTGTTTCAACATAAGTCCTTGTTAGATAAATACTTAAAGCCGTTTCTTTGGAGTCCTCACTGATGGGAGACGAGCCTCATTGGGGCGTGTTGGCCTCTTTTTGCTCCATTTTACGCATGATAACGATACTTCTGCAACACAAGCGTCAGAAAAGTACCATTAAAACGCGAAAGCTGGTTGGGTAAGAAGATATACTTGTTTCCTCAGAGTCCAAACTGAAGAGAAACGAGCAATAGTTGAGCCTTTGTAATGCTCTGTTATGCGCATAATAATGGTAATTACACTTCACTGTAAAAAGTTAACATTTCTGAGCTCTACTTGTTAAAGATTTGATTCAAAAAACTAGTGAAACAGTCTAGTCGTAAGCTCCAAATTGATGACAAGAAGCCACCTTTGGGGCGTTTTAACCTCGCTCTCCTTTACTTTACGCACGATAGCGTTAAAAAAGTAGTGACTGCGCCAGGTTTTAGATCTTTTTCTACATCAGGCAGATCAGTTTAAGTCAAGAGACAGAACAACAGCGCAGTCCAACTTGGTGAAGAACAATGAAGCCATTTAAGAGCGTACCTCGCCTCCTTTGCAGGCATTTTACGCACAAACTTACTTTAAGTCCGAACATTTGGTTTTGCAGGCGAGCACGACCTTCTGTGACTGAAAGATTCTTCCATTTTAAGAGAAGAAGAAGAGAAGGAGAACTCACCAGGGTAATTGCTGCCGGTAACCGTGTTGCCCAAGCTTCTGCCACTGAATCAAAGAGCCTCAGCAAGACAAGAGGCGAGACCCTCTCTCTCCCTCTTCCTCTCTCTCTCCTCTTCGGACCGCCTCCCTCCATCTCTCCCTCTTTCTGTCCCCTTCCTCCCTCCCTCTCTCTCTCCTTCTACGTCACAGTATTAGGTGCCTCCGCTAATTACCAATCGGCATGTTTCGGTCGCGTGCCTCCGGGCTGCAATCGATAACCCTGGGAGGTGCAACATAAACGAATAGAGAGAAGTAGTCCGCACGCGGCGCTCCTGCCGGACATCAGAGCTCACAAAGTCACCAATCACGTCCAGTGTGTGAGTGTTTTTAAGGGAAGCGGAGCAGAAGCACAGCTGGTTTATTTCAGAGTGACAAATCAGGAGGCTGGCAGCGAGGAGCAGACTGATTATTACGGGATGTCAGTGTGAGGAGATGGAGGAGAAGTCCGGTGCGCAAAGTTTGGATGATTCCAACTTTCTTCTTGTTTAACCCTGATTTTTTTTTATCCACTGCCTTTTAGTTTGGACACTGACTCAAGGCAAAGTTGGATGTAGTTTTGGCTGTTAAACGGGCTCAGCAGATGGACTGTTTGGCATATCAGTGGGATACATTTCACGTCCCATACAAAGAGACTGAGAGTGTCAGGAAGAACTGAAGGGCGAGTGTAGGAATTTTTGTCTTTAACTCATTTTGAACAAGTCAAAGCCACAAGGTCCCTCTTGGCACAACTACTCTGTCCACACTGAGATGAAAATGAAAGGTGTTCATCCACATGAAGACACAAAAACCATTGTAGTACATATGCCAGGCCTGTACGTGGCGCTCTAGCTGCTGCAGACGTACAACAAAACAAGAGAAGAAGACATTGAGCATGCTCACACATCATCAATCCATCCATTACTTACTCTGCTTATACCTCCAAGCTGACATTGGGCAAGAGGCGAGGTTCACCCAGAACTGGTCGCCAGCCAATCACAGGGCCACATAGAGAGGAACAGTGTTCACACTCACACCCATACCTAAGGGCAATTTGGACTCATCAGTTAGCTTAAATGGCATGTTTTTGTGTTGTTAGAGTAAACATGAAGCACAAGGGAACACAAACTTCACACTGGGGCTGCCAAGATTAGTCGACTAGTCATGACCATGCTGACGATCAGTATCGTCGATTACTCAAACAGTCAACGGTGCCATTTGTTTGTTTTTTAAGTGTTTTCTCTCAAAACTGCTGCTGTGCCTTCTGCTGTCTTGTCTGCATTTCTGTCCTTGACATACTGCACATGCTCAGTAGTGGTGACTGAGGTTAGCAATGATGCCACTGGAAGAGTTATACCTAAACAGTATCGTGACTAGCAGGCAAAGTTTGGGAACATTTTACCAAAACAAAAGAGAAGAATGTGCAATGCACAATCTGCAAGGCAGAACTTGCCTTCCATGACAGTGCGACGGCGATGCATAAGCATCTGAAAGTAAGCGCGTCATGACTGATTCAATTTCTGACGAAGAGGGACAGTCATCTCGGTAAGCTAGTTGGTTAGTTAGCTGCTAACATTAGCGTGTGAATTTTAACATTAGCGATGACGATTTCATTAGCCTTAGAACACAGGTTATGTGTTTGCTGTAATGTTACAACAGGTTCAGAGTTAATTAAAAGTTGAATGAACTACCATCTTAATTGTTTTTATTTTTAGTTAGCACATACTTTAAACACTTAAAGCTGGAGGCTAAGATGGTTACACAAGAGAAGAGCAGCAATTCATGCATGATGTGATTAGTCGACTAATAGCAATAAATAATCGTTGATGAGTTGATTATCAAAATAGTCGTTTGTGGCAGCCCTGCTCCACAGAGAAAGGCCCTGATCATTTTGGGATTGAACCAGCAACTTTCAGTAGCACTACCTGCCACTGCCCTAACAAAATTTAGGGCAGTAGCTCAGTCTGGAAGGACTTGACTTAATCGTGTTTGGAAGTTGATTTGTTCGCTGGAGAGGTGCCAGCTGACTTCCTGAGCAGTGCTGAAGTACCCTTGAGCAAGGCATTTAACCCCAAAACTGCTCTGAAGCTCTTCTCCTGGAGCAACAAGCCATCACTCTGACATGTCTCAAGTAATGCAAGATTGTAGGAGCTGTTTGTGCGTGTGTATTTCAGTGTATGCGTGTACAGCATGTTTCAACAACAGCGATAAGAACTAAAAGGGTTAGTTAAGTATGTCCCCTTTTTCTTTTTAAGGATGTAAACAAACTGGGGTCTGCTGGCAAGCTCAAAGCTTTTGCAGCATGAACATGACACTGTTTTTTTGCCATGTTTTCTGTTGTCAGGGTTTGTTCAACCTCTACATCCCCACTCAGTACCTGATTTCGGGAATGGTTGCATGCTCTTTAACAAAAATCTAGAAAAAGTGAACTGTTTTACAAAATTCTTCAATCACCGGATTGTTATAAAACCTCTCCAATTTTGCTCTGGATCACTTTATAACAGTAGTCATTTGGGGAGATAATGTAAAAATACTTTTTAGAGTTTAAAAGCCGCATCATTTCCAAGAGATATTTACAGTAGTGTATTTATTTTTTAAGGCAAAGATGAAAATTTCAGGGTGCTGGTTTGGCATAGTGGTTAGCACCCCATGTACATGCTTCTGCCGGTCCAGGTTCAAATCCCGCCTGTGACCAGTTTGCAGAGTGTCTTCCCCTGCTCTCTCTCCCCCTTTCACAAGCCTATCCACTGTCTCTCTCCTATCAATACAGGCACAAAATGCCCAAAAATATACATTTAAAAAAAAAAAAAGATGAAAATTTCAAATCGTTCTCACTTCTTTCTTCATTTACTTATACTGACAATCACACATCTGGACAAATTATCAAGTGTTACTTTTATTATGGCACCAAAATAATTCAAATAGACCTTGTGGTTGCAGAGATACACTCTTATGTATGAATGGGTCATTTTCAAGCAGAGGGCTTAAAAAAGGGGCTGGGTCTGTGGAGGTTAAGGGAGAAGTACAGCTATGAGGTCATAATATCTGAAAATATCTAACTGTTGTACACATGGAAACACAAAGTAACTATATATTTAATTTGTTTAAGAGGCTGAGAAAATAAACCTGCTATTTGGAAAAATGCAATCCAATGACCTCGACATTTGAGCTCCAAAATCCTGTTTTTTAATTCTTTACTCAGGGTGAGATTGGTGCAAAGTTATGAGAAACTCTAAAATCATTATCAAGATATTGCCATAAAAGATGGCATTGAAAGGCTTTCCTGTTTGATGGTGTTCACTGATCTGGTCTAATCCGGTCACAGCAGATGGTGAAACATTACAGACAGGTAATGTGGCAGCATTAAGGCTTCATTCCAGACTGACTTTCAAATACTTCCCTGTCATTGCCTGAACTCCACTGTCCTCGTTTTCTCGGCTATTATCCGCCATGTCAGGGCTCATCCATCTGGTGTGTGGACTAAAACCTCTGCCAACATTTATTTGTCTTCAGCAGGCTGAGTGCTGTTTGATCAAGGTGAACTCTGCCGGACTAAAGTCTGCTGTTATCACTTTAACGGCAGGGGTTTCAGCCGGACCAATATCATTAAAATGATCTGAGCTGTTCAAACACACTGACAATAAAACCGTGACCACAAACAGCCAGAAAGCAGCTGTCTCGCTCATGGTGCACTGGAAGCAAAAGCTGCGTCCCATATCAGGGGCTGCATCCTCAGGTGAGTGTGTTTGAACATAGAGTGCTTAATGGAGGCTGCGCAGTTTTGCAGGCAACTTAGAAGTGACTCCATTTAACTTTAATTCATACTTTTAAACCGGTTCGACTCAATCTGAAAGGCAGTTAAGCTAGATGACGTTCCCACTGAAGTTGATAGAAACTCCCGTCACTTGCAAGGTCAGCCAATCAGACCCTTTCAAACTGCCGACAGGAGCCGACTGTTACTGGGTTTAACTAGTTTTTTGGCCAGTGTGAAAGGGGTTTTAATCACTTCCTTAAATTTTAAAGTTTTGATATCCTTATCGTAACATTTTTTGCCCACAACAATCGTGAAGTGAAAATCTGATATTGTGAAAGCCCTAGTATGTATGGGTATATACAAATATTTACAGTGCCCAGCATTAATGAGTACACTCCATATTTAAAGTATATATTATTCAATATTTAAATGAACAACAGAACATTTTACAAAGTTGAGTTTAACATAACATTTTTTTTACAATAAGGGTAATATGAAAACTAAAATGTAGCTTTGCTCCCATCCTTTTGATTGGTGTGTAATCATTTTTGCATCCTGATCTGTAGAAGTTTTCGTTACCGTTTGTAAACACAACATTAAAACAAGGGTGCAACGCTGACGTGACCGCATGCGCAGTGCTCTTTTGGCCGTCTACCGTGTCAAATGTGTGCTGCTTACTGCGCTCGGTTTGTTACCCAGACCAAACTATCCAGCCAGATTTGTTGTCCAGACAAGAAAACTTCAGTGTCTATGTGCGTCCACTTGCCATTGTTGTTTCTGAAAAGTTTTCCGTCTTCATACGTGCGTTGTAGCAGCGCTGTTTCTCTGCAAACGTACATTGCCATCTACTGGACTGGCATGCACATTACAGCAATTTTATACATTTCTTGTGTGTCCGTCTGAACTTTTTCATCCGAAGGCAGTCCTTCAGAGCTCGTAAGCAGTTGAAAGCCAACCCTTGGTTCACTCTGGTTTTAGACTGAGCTTTGTCTGCTTGGCGTTTTGCTTCTGCCTGATTGTATCTTCTTTTCTTCGTTGTAGGGTCTGCCATCTTTGCCGGTCTCCGTAGCGTTCTGTTAGTGCATTTTGTAACACTTAAAGTCACTTGGGCACTGGGCGCACTGCTGAATCTATAAAACGAAGCGTATGTCTTCAGCCTTCTATGACATAAAATGCCTTGAGATAACACTTGTTATGAACTGTCGCTATATGAATAAGGATTGATTGATAGAAATTTGTCTCTCTCTATAGACATACATTTTCTTTAAAATTTGTTGTATCCTTCACTGCAGCACTTATCCCAAGATTCATTATGTATACATTATTTATTTGTTTATTTAACAGGGGCCATGCAAGACAAGGGGTGTATTCGAAATGGCGTAGTACTGCTACACTGCCACTCGGTTTGTGTCATGCAGCTGTTAAAAATGAAAACACTTCGCAATAACTTGGAAACGTGAAGGGGGGGCTGCTGCTGCCCGGTGTTTATGGTACATGGACGGAAACACCGACCAAGGGGATGCTTCGGTCTCCGAAAACGGCGGGACAAATTAAAAACAGTTGCTATTTCAAACAACTGGGCTCATAATCGTGATGTAAATACTTACTTTCTTGCTAGATAATATATTATTACTGAATGAATTAGTATTTTTTGTGGAATGCAGTCGTTTTCTGTTGCTTGTGGTTGGACTATTTGAATTTTCCTGGCGCTGCTTCCTGGCCGGCACGAAATGCATTCTGGGGTATTGAGTATGCATCTGTGTGTAAATGCTCGGGCAGCCGCTGCATACTGAGATCATCTTTGACTATTCAGTATGCAGTATATACTGATTGAGTAGGTAAGTAGATAGTAGGCAGTACGCCATTTCGAACACACCCAAGGACTGTCAAGCCAGAGTTAGCTACAAGCTAATTTACATCTGTGGTCCCTGGGCAGGACACAGAAAAATATACAATGCAGTAATAAATTATACAACACAACAATAAAAAAACAATAATAAAATACAAAAGTTATAAACCAGATAAATTAGCATTTAAAAACAACAACATTCAATAATAGTCCATGGTTAACAGCACACTAATTGTTCTTGTCTGTGTTCAGATATTCCATCAATGGTCACATGATTGTTTTTGCTGTAGCCATGACTTCAGTTTGCTTTTAAAAACACTGAGGGTAGCAGAGTCCCTAATTTGTGTAGGCATTAAGTTCCATTACTCTGCTGCTTTAACAATCTAACAGCTGTTTTGATATCAGTACAACATACACTTTAAAAACATAAAGGTTGCTTTAATGAGTTTGAACATTATATATAGTCGTCATAGTGTGATTTATTGAATATAGGTCATAAAGGATTTGCAAGTTGTTTTACACAATGTCCCAACTTCATTGGAATGAGGGTTGTATTTTCTCCCTGTAAGAGTTGCTATAATTCTTCATATTCAGACTCTTTTCTTTTGTGATTCTTCCTCAGGTCATCAGGAACAAGGTGTGATGGACTCCCCTGTGGCTCTGGCAGAACTGTACTGATAAAATGACAAGCAGACAAGAAAAAGAGCACCGAGCTCTTGATGAATGCCCCTCCACACTAAACGCTCTGGAAGTCAGCATTTGCAAATTGGCCCTCTGTTCCTCTGTCAGTCAAAGCGGCACATCAGATGGCGTGTGGAGCACAAAAGGAAAGAGGGATTGTCCATTAGCGTTAAACAGCTCCGAGTGCGGCACGCTGGCCTCAGCGAAAAGTGCTGACAGGTAACGATGGGGTTGACACCAGCTGACGAGTAATGAGGCCGTTTTTCAACAGAGGAATGAAATCATGAATAAAAGTCAAAGAGATCTCAAGCTCGGAGTTGACAGAACAAAACAAACACACAGGGAAATTAATCAAGTTTTAATTTTTTTTTTTTAAATTATGACAAATTTCATTACTTTTGTTGAATGAAAAAGAGGTATCAACATTTTGAATTGATAACAAAACAGCTTTAGGGTTGGGAAACAGTGTCCAGAATGCCTGAATCTGAAAGCTTTTGAAACCAGGGTCTGGAGTCAGGGCTGTAGCCAGGATTTTGGAATAGGTGAGGTCCATGATGCGCGCGCACCGAAATATTTTTTGGTGTTTTTTGTATTTATTTATTTATTTATTTTTTAGGCTACAAGTCACACAAGATGCTTATTGTTTAAATATCTTTCTGTGTTTCTCTGCCCTCCACTCTCCTCTCTGTGCTCCACCTTACTTTCCCTATTCTCTTTTCCATCCTCCTTGGTTTCATGTTCCTCTTTGTCAATTTCTTTCTTTTTCTTTGCCAGAAATGCATCCAGTGTATTCTGTTTCAATCTCTTGGACATGTTTGCCCTGCTCTCTGTGACTTGTTCTCTGTGAAATGGGTATATTAAAGGAGAAATATCATGCTGATGCATGATTTAATGCTTACATATAATATAATAAATTTGAAAACAAGACCTTACACCCCCTTAATTTTCAAAAAATGAGATATTGTATTTTTTCTGATATCCTAGAACGAGATTTGATGCCTCTGAAAATAGGTAATTGCGAGATGTCCGCGAGATTTCAAACGTCGTGACGACACGAGGTACCTTTTTTTTTATTGGAGTAATCTGATAAAACACTTCCTCCTCTGTGATGTCCGTCAGCCCCAAACCCTCACCGAGGAACACATCTGTCCAGCAGGGGTTTATAGATCCCTAGCTCACAGTCACTCATTACCTGCTCTGGCCTGTAGGGGGACTCAATACGCGCTCGCTGCTTTGAGCCTGCCGGAAAATACAGTAGAAGAAGAAGGACAGGCTGGCTCTACCCCCGATAGAACTGACCAATCAGAGCACAAAGGGCTGTGACGTTGTGAGGTAACTTTAGGTCAGCCTCAGATCTGAGCATTTCAACGAGACCTTGTTGATGGTCTAAAATGAGGATTTTGAGAACGCTATTGTGGGGCAATGGAGGAACTAAATGACTTGTACTGAGGGCAGAAATGCTTTACAGGCATCCTAGTCTGGCATAGTGAAAAGGAGAAACAAGCATGATATGTCCCCTTTAAAATTAATTTGAGCTGAAAACAAAGCACGCGTCACGTGACTCGAGGTCCTCGAGTAGTTGCATCATCGTGTCGCGTGCTCGGCCAGCTGATGAGCCAGGCGCTTATCGAAAAAAAAAAAAAAAAAAGCGCTCTCCGCTGTGGATAAAAGTAAATAAACTGGCTTTGATCAGATGATTTGACAGGCCGAAATAGCGCCGAATTATCTAAAAAAATATATTGTGGTCACCTAGGTGTAGATGGGTGGGGGTGTGGACTACAAAGTGCTAATAATAAAAACACTCTAGTTTTTGAATGGGGTTTGGCCCGCTGCCAAGTGCGTCACAGGGCGCATTTGCGGGTACGTGCATCAGATCAAACAGCTGTTCACTGCAACATGCACACAGGCACAAACGGAACACAAAACCCATGGATGTTTACCACAATTTACAATTTACAAGCACGTTTCACAGAGAGGTTTCAAGTTTTTAAGAGTTTATGTTTTATTCAGTCGGGCATATTTGGCGGAAAAAAAAAACTCGGAAAAGATAGGTGAGGTCCGGACCTCGCTGACCTCATACCTGGCTACGGCCATGTCTGGAGTGAAAAGTCTTGAAAACAGTAACAACTTTGAACGATGACTTAGCAACATGTGCAGTGCTAACTGTGCTAGGTTTGTTATTGCTCCTTGAATAAAATGTTGATTTGCTGCGTAAGTATTACTAGCATAGACGCATTTGTTATATTCGCCAAGGCCGAATTCCAAAAAGCCGAATGATGGAGTTGAATGAGGTTGAAATTGAGAACGCTCTGCCTGGACACAAGTCATCTGTCTGGCAGTACTTTGGCTTTCTCATTAAAAAAGACGAAGACGGCGAAAACGAGCCTACCTCTGGTTAGCATACACTATCTCTGATCTCTCTAGGGTTAGAGAGAGTGTTATTGTTTGAGTTTGGCCTGTTATGCTGCGTTCACACCGCAAGCGACCCAGCTACCAAAATCGCGTCGCCCACTGACGTAGCATTGCGCGTCCATAAATACCTCATTTTGGTAACTGCTACCGTCGGCCGTCGCTCGGTGACGTCACGTCCGCTCGAGTTTCACCGCGATCATTTAATTTATCATATAATAGGACGTATAAGCGAACATTATTCCAGCTGTATCCTTTTCACTCACTTATCAACCACAAAACACTGCAGCTGATGCCCTGCAGCAGCATTATCTGTGAGTTTACCGCGGTCCATCTCGGCGGAACTAATGTCCTCACTGACATTAGTTCCGCCTAGACGGAACTCATCCGCCCTGTAGTCCGGATGAATAACTGTCTGTCTCGGGTACCGTCACACACCGCTGATTGGTTGTTGCCGCACAGCCACACACGACACCGCCTGAATAGATCAACTTTTTTAAACTTTGACATTGCGCAGCGAGTGAAGTGATCGTCTTGTATGCGGCTGTCGCATCGCGGGAGGATTGCCCCGCCCCATCGCGGCTGTACATTGACTATGAATGGAGAGTGATCGCCGAGGTAGTACAAGTAGCGTCCGGTGTGAACGCACCTTTAGGCCTTGTGTTTTCCTGTGTGCAACTCAAGCAAAAACAAATAAGTTGTAATTACACAGTAATATTTTTTCTTTTTTACTTTCTTGATATTGTATCGTGACGTGACGTATCGTATCGTGACCCGGGCATATCGAGGTGCAGCGTATCATGAGTTTAAGTGTATTGTCCCATCCCTAATGATCACCTTGCATGATATCTTATGTTTTGTTTTGCACAAATAGCCCTTATGCTTGAACAACAAGCTGATTGCATTTTGGAAGTTACAAGCCATTCCTGCAGATGACATTTTTATGAATCACATGACTACAGACATCATTACAGCCCTTCCTCTCACCCCGCTGCTGTCCTCTCTCTGTCTGGCTCTTTTTTCCCTCCGAGAAGCATCAAGCTGCCAGACGGTAGTTTTAGTTTTCAGTGGCGTCTGTTAGTTTTAAGTGAGTGACGTATAAACCTAAGTGCAGCATAAAACAATCAGACACGGAGAGGAACACGGCTCTTCGTGGCACCACGGGAAGGCTCTTGACAGCGCTTGCCTTGTAATTGTCACGTTGATTGGTATCATAGATGTTTGCCCCACATTCTCGCTCAAGTTGCTCTATATTTTGTCTTTCAATCAGGGATTTTATGTGGGTCTTGATTTGGCTTAGCTCAGAGCACCAACAGAAATGTCTGCCCCAGTTCTGGTGCAGAGGGGAATAGCTCTCCTCTGACACGGGGGCCTGTTGGAGGGTCCGCTCTGTCGCCTTTGCTAATGAGCCAGGCACTCTCAACATGTTTCATAAGCTCAGCTCCTAATGCAAAGTGAGTTTTAACATCAGTTTGGTGCAACGTTAAAGGGGGAAAACTGCTCTTATCCTGCCGACCTTGTAGGCGTCTCATGCTTCATACTGTGCCTCTTGACTTAAAGTACTTGCATTAAAATCTCAGAGTATAAAAAACTCCAGAGATGTTTTCAATGGCCATGAAATATAAAGCATACAGTGATGCTGAAGGAAATGTGAGCAGTAAGAAGTAGAGAAAGGCTGTTTGGTTTATATGGAGGCCAGAAGTGACGGCATAAACATGTAAACGAAAGTAATCTGCAAAATAAGCTAACTACCTCCAAAGCTATGTTACGATATGTTACTATTTTTATTTTGCTGTTATATTTTCATAATTTCTAGATATTTAAACCTTTGCTTAGTATCTTTAATAATGTTGTTAATTCAAATATTTAACCTTCAGTGTTGTGTGTAACGCATTACTTTGTAACACGTTCCAGTAGCTTAACTACTTTTTTCGGGTAAATAGTTAAGTAATGCACTACAACTGAAAAGTTGGTTACAAAACGTAATCCCTTTTTAATGTGGCGCAACATTACTTTTTCCACAGACAGATCTGACACCTGTGCTGCCTTCTCAGCTGCCCGCATAGACCCGAGTAGGGTTACCAAGTCCACTCGTTATAAGCGTCTAAGGGCCGCAAATCTTGTTAGTAATGGCTGCAGGTGTCATATTTTTGGGCTTCTTTCTAAACGTGAAGTTGCTTCTTGGGGCTCTTCTGTCTGTATGAATAGCTTCCAGCTCCTAACAATAAAGCAAAACACGACTGCAGTAGACAGTTTGTCCACTTCCTTGTTTCTTGGTTATCGCACACGCCCCCAAACACACTCACGCACATGGCACATGCTCCAGAGCCAAAGTTGCCAGGTCTGCTTATTATAAGCAACGTTCTTTCCTTGAATAGATGCTTGGCACTGTGATATTGAAATGTAATGTAGACAAAAATTAACACACTTTATTTAGATTTCTCTTTTTAAAATGTAGTATATCACACTAGGAAAGGAAATAGCTGGAGGTTGCTTATTTCAGAAGCAAAATGTGGAAACACTGGACAGGAGCTCTCATTCCACAGGGTATGTGACATTTTGTAAAATAAAGAGCATAAAAGAAATAACTGTTATGTTCTGTCCAAGATCGAGCAATGGAAAAGTAACGAGTAAAAAGTTACTTTTCATAGAGGGTAACTAAGTAAAGTAACAAGTTACTTTTTCCAGAAGTAACGAGCAAACACTAATTTTTGAAAGTAACTTCCCCAACACTGTTAACGTTCACACATATTTATATTCTTATTCATGTACTCATTTGGTGTAATCACCCTCAAACCATGAAGAAAATATTTACACTCTTTAATAACCTTCAGTATTAAAAGTGACTATAACAAAAGGTAAAGAAAAAGGACACTGCCAGATGGTTTTCCGTTAGTTGAAGCACTTTTTTTAACATGCCTAAAGAAAATTAACAGCCCAGGCCAGGGACAGGGGCAACTTTAATTACCAAACAGGCCACTTAATCTTTGTTCTGCTGCCTGAGGGCCACAGTGAAAAAAATTGAACGACAAAAAAATGTAATCTATTTCCTAATAGACAAAAGATAAGGCCTGTACCAACATTTTTATACACATTTTGAATGAATAAAATGCATTATTTAATAAGCCTAACACTATGAGGCAACAAAACGTGTGGGTAGCAGTTTTTGATGTACTAATATTTGACCTTTACTGTTTATTTCCAAATGTAGCATGGACTAATTCTTACATTTTCTATTAACACATCATTAAATATATTTAGAAACTCATTTGGCTTGGTAGGTCTTTTTAATTACTTACAAAAAAAGCATACAGCAGCAGTCTAAGGTTTCTCTGAAAAATGTCTGCTACGTAGCACTGCTTTCAGGCACAAACTTAATTTCCTAAAACTTCTTGCCAGAACATGAAATGAAATGTCTACTACTGAATGATGATGTATCTTATTATTCCACTTTCAAGTGATTTTTTTCTGCACTTTAAATTGGTTGAAAGTGTATAAAAATCCACTTACCAACATGGACCAATAGCACTATTTTATGGACAAAAGAAATTCAGTCAGAAGAAACAAAGACAGAAGTTTTGGCCAAACAGTGACTATGTACTGTTGGGTATGGTGCTCACAACCATATCAAAATCAACTTATCGTAATTATGACGTGATAATTAATTGACAAAAGAAGAAAAAACTGATTTATTTAGAATAAAAACATATCTATATTAAACTGACAAAGCAGGAATTACTTTGGATCAAACCCATTAAAAACTGATATTACTTGTGCTAAAATGGCAAAACATGTCCATAGGCTATAAGTTTTTTAAAGGGCTAGCTATGTCACGTTAGGAGTTAGCTAACTCTTACAGGTACAATAGTTAGCCTGAAGATGTGTCACCAGTAAAATTAAAAATATTTGTTGTTTCATGGGTATATTTTCTGAAAAGAGTATACCATGTGAAGCCTAACAAACATTTAGGTTGAACTTCTAATCACTAATCAGCTGGGAAAAAAAGTCTCTTTACAAGTGAGACTCAGAACTAATGATTCAGTGAGTCAGCTAGCTAGGAAGCTCGTAACTCCTTACATATCAAGACAGAGACAATGGGAAATTTGTAAATATATATTATGTAGTTCCTATCACCAAGCTAGCTCACAATCTCTTCAATTTCATATAAGCAACACTCCAAGCTAAGGTTTTAGCTAGATGCTTCACTGTGAATCAAGTGACATGCTACGCTTATGACTGAGCCATTTAGCTAGCTAAGAAGTAAGTAACCTTGTTTAGCTTAGATTTAGGGCTCTTTATAGTCCCGGCATTTATCATTTACTGTTAAAAAACACAATGTTTTGTGTACTGCATAGATTGTAGCTGCCAATAGCTGATTCATGGATGGATTATTTGTCATTTTATTAGCTCACTGTTAATTTCAAGCTTTATAGCATTCGGTTAAGTAATACAGGGCTTATTTGAAATCTGAGAGCACCATTGATTCCACATTACATAAATATCATTTACTATTGTCCACCATTGTTAAACTTTGTGAAAAAGAGCCAAGGTTTTGTATTCCACTTCTAATTTGTCTCTAAAATTTCATGTTAAATAAGCACTTTTCTCTGTTCTAATAGAAAACATTTTGACCGACAGTTTAACTTGCAAAGAGTTTCTAACTAATAAATACTCTCAAGAGGCATAACAAAGCATTTCAGCTGATAGATCAGCTTTAAAGTGGTGACAGGGTCCCTGTGCTCTCTGACTGTTGTTGTCTGCAAACCCACCTGTCACCAAAACTTTCATTCCCATGTGGGAGACCTCCCGATGATCTGATGAATTATTTACCAAATATTATGCAAATGATGAAAATATTTGTCACCCTGTTTTCATGGCGGATGCTCCTCACATCCTGCTGGGAATAAATCAGTTAAGGCAAAGTGAAGATAATGTTTTTGTAGTCCACTTCAATCTGCTACTTTTAAAATAATGTATGATGCAAAAGGTCTGTGCCTTAAGTTTTAGTAATTTAAGATAAACCAGACTCATGGATGAATAGATTAATGGATGTATGGACTTTTATTAGCTTAATAACCTAGTTGAGAGGGTGCCAATAAACTCTATGAATTTAAGTTGAATAGATCTGTGCTGATGCACTTTCCACTGTTATGAAATGACCACAAATCATATGATAGCTCCCAAGCAGAAGATTTAGAAGAAGAGTTTTAGAAGCAAAAACTAAATTAGGATTACATTAGGATTACATGTCCTCTAAATGGTGCATCTTTTGGTGTTTTTCAACAACTTTGGATTGGTCCAAGTTGTCACAAGAACATAACTAAACAGGTTTGGCACATGGCAAAAGGGGCCTTGAAGTGTCTGGAGCTCCAATATATCACCCAAGACTGAGTAGGAATACAGCTGGATCAGGGTTAAAACTAGTGAGTTTAATATGTGATTTAGTTAACATGTGTACAAAGCATTTTTTATTTTATTTTTTTAAATCAGTTCAGGCATTTCTCGAGATGTCTAGTTCACAGCTAAAATGAGAACAATGATCTTGACCTCTAAGGGCACTTTCACATGAGGCCCACTTGATTCGAACCGTACTGCGGCGCAGTTCGCCCCCCCTCCCCCTCCCGAGCTGGCTTGCATTCACACTTGCAACACTGAACCGTATCCGGGCCCACTTGTGTACTCAGTTTGAAATAGCAGGGGGCGATATGAACGAAAGTGGTTACCAAACCTGCTACGGAGGAGAACGAAGAAGAGGCTACCATGGTAACCATTTCCTACACCAAACAACCAATGTTTACGTTTCGCTCTCTTCTACATTTTCCTTCAAATGTATTTTTTTATCGTGTTTGAGACTGCATCAGCAACCTACTGGACCCTCGTAAATCATCGTAATCCTCAACCAGAATAAACTAATCGACAAATTGAGTAAGCAAAAGATTCAACCGTGGAATTAACAGGAAGTGAATAATGAAGGACTTTACCCATAATTCAGTGCTTCCAATACCCATAATGCGTCAAAAGTAAATTGGTTCGGACCACTTTGTTTCACACCAGTGAAACCACACCACATGTGGGGAGATGGAGCGGATCGAGACCACCCCTTCATGGAGGTCTCGGACCGGCTGATTTGGTGAGCACCAAAGTGCGGTGGTTGCATTCACATTGATACTAACGCACCAAATCCTGGGCCAAAACTTCTTTGGGTGCGCACTAAATATGGTTGGTGTGAAGACACCCCAAATCAAGTTAGATTGGCTTTCAGTTGGAGTGGATAGAGTGGACAATCAGGAGGGAGGTTGGACATTTGTGTCCACTCTGTTTAAATGGTTGAAAACTTACTTTTTTTAGATCTTGAATGTAAAAGTAAACATGAGCCCAGAAGACTTTGAATTTCATTGTTTGACATTTAAAATCTAACTAGTACATCATATGGTCAAGGTGAGCACAGTTGAAGCAGTATCCCATGAAGCATTCACAAGATAATGTGTTTACAGGGATGAAAAAACAGAATCTGACCTCTTTTGCTTGCTAACATGTTGTTTTTCGACACAGCTCACTGCTTTGAGATGAACAGTAGAGGATTAAAATAAAACAAACATTGAATTTGCACTGTAGTGGCCAGATTAGTCTCACCTTATAGAACTCAAAATTCTTTAAAAACTAACCTGGGGTCAGGGGAAATTAAAACATCTTTGTTTCTGTGTTTCCAAGTCTTCGCAGAGCCACAGAGCTGAAGTGAAAAGCTGCCAAAATGTTCTCAGAGGAAGATTAAGGACTGCAAAGTAAATACCAAAACAGAAAATCAAGGAGCAGACTGAATCACATGCATTTATGAGAGGACATCTGCCCATCAGACTTGCTGCTGTTTAAGATTAACACCCCAGAATTTAAGAGAGGCATTAAAGAGAGAATGATTATCTCTGCTCTACGTTAAAGTCCAACGCTGATTGAAAAATAAAAGGTTTGATTGTTGCAAAGTAGCTGCTTGTTTGTGTGAGCCCTCACTCCTTGTGTCCGTTCGCATGACTGTGAGAGAAATTGGAGTGTGATGAAAGATGCCAGAGGAAGAAGAGGCCTCAGGAAGAGTCCATGATTCCTTTCGCTTCATCAGTTGTGCAACTCTAATGATCGAGAGGGCGACTGGATTAGGGGGTGCAAACTGTTGTACATTACTTTTGATTTGCTAAGATTGTGAGAGTGTGCTGCCATGTTGAATTTATCTCCAGTTTAAACCAGGGGTCCCCCACCACATAGCTGTGGACAAATTGGTATAATAGAAATAAAAGCAATTAAAGCAGCAGTTCCTAATTTTTTGACATGCAGCTGTATGAAGCTAAATTGTTTATGAATATAAAGCCCACGGTGATTCTGATCAGCTCTGCCTCTGTAAGTGAAAAAAGGAATTAAAGTTAGGCTTTATTGTGGCAGATGAGGACAAGAGCTCTATAAATGACTAAATTATAATCTTTGTGGCTTTTATTAACAGTTAAGAGTCAGTGGAGAGTAGGGCTGCCACTGTGGTAGATGAAAGTCAAACAAATGAGCCTGCAGATTTATCATGGTGGCGCAGTTGTTTTGACTAGTCGACTATCAAAATAGCTTCCACACTGTGCTTCTAATTCAGTAATGTCGATCTTATAGTCGCTTTGTCAGTTTTTCATTTTTAGGTGTGTTTTCTCACAAAACTGCCGCTGTACCTCTGCTGTCTTGTCTGCCTATCTGTCCTGTTTTCTGGTTATCACACCTGCAGGAATCAACCGTAGATGAAAGTCAAACAAATGAGCCTGCAGATTTATCATGGTGGCGCAGTTGTTTTGCACATAATCAACACACAGAGGAGCCCAAAGTGCTTCCACACTGTGCTTCTCACATTTTGGTAATAATGTCATCTTATAGGGGCTTTGTCAGTTTTTCATTTCTTCGAAGTGTTTTCTTCTTCTGTCGGTTTCCAGCAGACAAGTTACAGCTGTTGTTGACACCAAGACTGGCCCAGCTTTAAAAAAATGTTGGTGGTAATCCTTGAACTAAAAATGATAATAACATGATTCTGACTGGGTTTTCAGGTTCAAAAAGTCATGTTATGATGGTGAATTTATCATGGAACTATTGTTTATAGATGTAACAGCAATATCTGAGCTACCTTGGTAGAGGTTTGCGTTCTCCAAGTGTTTTGAGTATGGATTTTTGCCACCATGCTTGAACTGATATTCGAATATCAAATACAACCTGACAGCGCTACTAATTAATGTGTCAACAGGGGACTTAGAACCAAAATGAGCAGCTGGTAAAAAACAAAAGAGTCTTCATGAATGCCTCTTTATTTGGGGATTAGAAAAAGCCTGTGGCACCCTCTGATCCTTGTCGCCAGTTGTGATATGCCAAACATGTTTGTTGCTGTTGCAGCTGCCCCTGCACTCCTCTGGTTCAATGTATTACATAAAACTGAGCTTTCGTACCAAAAAGATTGGAAGCCCTGATCTTGTGTTGTTCAATACAGTGGCCAACAAATCATACGCAACACAAACTGCCAAACGCTGCAAACACAGGAATGATGCAAAACCCCAAAAAAACACAAATACAAAGAAAACAAATGCAACAGAAAAGCTGCACACAAAAATATGCAATCACAGAAACACAGCAGAAGCAAAATCATACAAACCTCCAAAACAACTGCAAGAGAGAAACACTGTTAATTCACAACCAGAGGGATGGACCAGTAACCTGACAAGCCAGATGGACAGCTCAATATATCTGCCACAGAAATATTTCACTAGTCCATCTGGGTAGGAGCCCAGATGGACCTGGATAGGAGCCCTAGCTTGTGATGAGACAATCGTTTGGCTCGTCCAATCCACATCAAGCAGGGTTGCCTCCTATAATGTAGCATACATAGCGGCTAATGGCTAACAACAGTTAACAACAGTTCATGGACGTTAGCCATAGTGGTTAACTTGGCCGCTAACAGCTAACAACAATTAATGACTGTTAGACGCTACCTTAGCAGCTAACAGCTAATGGCCTTATACCATCGTCTTAAACTAAATTATACCACACAGATGATTCATTTAACACTTATATGTGACATGAACCTCCACAAAGACAATCCCTACAAGTAAACTTAAGAGGAGGGCAGATTTCGCCAAGTTTCACTTGGTGGCCATGAGGACAATAGGCTAATCGGCATGTCCATTCTGAACTTCCGGTTCACAACTTCCGGTTGTCGTCACATCCGCATTCTCCAGCTCCTGTCTCTCTTCCCTGATTGGGCCGTTAAGAATACAGCTGAGTGAATTTGTTGGACAACGGAGGCTGGCAAGACAGACATGCAGGATTTCAGAATCAGGCAGGTCCATCTGCTCTGCAAGGCTAATGGACCAGACTCCCGTTACAGACAGGAGATACCTGGGAGAAAGTTGGCTAAGAAGCCGATCAGAGCGGAGTGCCTAGCAACAGTCAGCTAGACAGAAGCACGTAAGCATTAGCTACATAAATGTGCTGCAGTTTGATAATACTGTCAGAGATCATGGCCAAGTTTTTTTTAAAAAAGACATAAACAACAGCAAACGCTTTTATTCTCCTCTTCAAATGTTTGCTAACTTTATTCCGAGTGCCTGTGTTTGTTCATTTGCGGCACACTTGTTCGTTTACAGCTCGTATGGCCTCATCCACCATAGTTCACTTGGATGATTATAAAATCAAGATACTAACCCTAACTGTCTTATCGCCATGGTCTCTCTGGCTTGAACATCTTCTATTGTGCAGGGGAACGTTAAACTACATTTTTAAACTTTGTATCTAAGAAAACGTTGGACAGAGATAACAGCACACAGACTGACTGGAGTGGAGTCTGAAGTGTAAATAATTGTTGCAGTCCTTGGCCGGAGCTGTTTTCATGAGTGACAACTGCACCGATTTCGGGAGTCCTTCAGCTCGTGGATGTGAAGCCATTATTTGTGTTCAGCAGGCCTGACAGTATCTTGGGAGGATTACTGCGGCGTGTCGCTCCCTCGTGTCGCTGCTTTTGTTGTAGCCATTGTTGTTGTTGTTGTTGTTGCTGTTCGTGGCTCCTCTTCGCAGGTAAGACGCACCAGTAAACACAGCCTGAGAGGAGAGGAGGACTGCCTGTGACAAAGTCCATTCTGCTGGTGGCATCCAATCAATAACAGCCTCAGCAGCATCCCCTTCTGCACAAGCCGAGTGTGTATGTGTGTGAAGACGTGGAAAAACAAGCCTCTTTTCCAATCTTTTCTCCCATCTCCAGGGGGGGACAGCTGCTTAAAACACTGAAAACAACAACAAAACAAAACAAAAAAAACCTTGTATCTCCTTTTCAGGGCTTGATCCGCCCCCCCTCCCCTGAGAGGTACGTTGTTAAATTGTAGCTGCATACTAACAGCTTCCTCTGAATCAATTACCATTTGGATATAAATGTCAGAGTGCTGGAATCTGTCAGCGGGCAGAGACAGAGAGGAAAAGGCTGCTTTATTAAGAATCAGATACAAGCTGAGTGTTTTTGTACACACAAACAATCACACTGGACATATTTCCAATTAGACGATCATTTTTTACTCGCAGATGCATCGCAGAGGCAGAAACTAGGAAATGGAAAACCCACACCGGGTTGTTCATTTTGAAGCTCAAGTCTCTCCAGAGAAATGTGAAATCTATATGTTATCATGAAACCCACTATAACATGACCTTATAGATAACCTTTACTCCGGCTGCATGAGCTTTGCATGTAGCCGAGGACGAAGAGGAAGAGAGTTTCCTGCAATCCGAGTGGTCACTGTCAGGTTCTCACAGAAAGCAATAAGACAGAGTGATTGAAAAGTCAATATAACATTTACTTTTAATAACCGGGAGGCAATAAGGACTTGACGTGCATTATGAGAGGAGGAATCTCTTAAGCCGTCTTGGAGAGTGGACAGAGTTTGTGAAAAAGAAGGCGGACCAGTGCTCAGGTTAAATAAGATCACACATCTTTGGCTTCATTCACAGATACTGTGTCTGAAGTTGTGTAACTTTGTTTACAGGGTTATATCTCACTGAGTGTAGATCCTCTGACTCTAAATGTGGCAGGGTGGAAGTTGGGGATTTTGTAGGACTGTAAATTTGAGAACACGCATGTTGTTATCAAGATGCTTCAATTGATGAAAAATGCCTATGACAAGACTGGAGGTTTATCAGAGTAGTTTATCGTGGCCAGTTCAGTACAAGACTGACAAGAAGCAAGTCATTTCTTCAGTTTTATAGGCAGGTGTGCAACAAATATGGCAGCAGTAATCTAATGCCACGGCCTCACCGGACGCGAATTGGCGTATTTAAATGCGCATAGCAGACAATTGCCCAAGTCCCTCCGATCCGAGTCCCAAGCAAGTCTCGAGTCATTTGATCTGAGTCTCAAGCAAGTCCCAAGTTTTTTCTGTTGTGGGCAAGTCGAGTCGAGTTGAGTCACAGGTTTTGTCAAGTCAAGTCGAGTCGAGTCACAGGTTTTGTAAAGTCAAGTCAAGTCGAGTCACAGGTTATGACAGGTCAAGTCCCTCACCTTTGTTCCCCATTCCACCCAAAAAGGACTCAGATTTTTTGTCTTGAAGATACAAACCTTATGTTCCCAAGGTCAACATAAAAAACCGCATCAGACTAGTCTGCCTGGATTAATGCAGCATAAAGCTGGTCATTTACCAATAAGATATTGCATGTCTGATTATTTAGACCTAGGTAGAGGAGAAAGGCTACATTAAAGAAATGGCATGTTTCATATAAAAAATACTTTTATCTAAAAAATTTTGCAACAGTTATTTGCAACAAATAGGGGGCTCAGCTTGCAATTCAGCAAACATAAAACTGCATGCACGCACTCACTTTGACTGCTGAACCTAAAAAATAAGAGAGAACTCCTGATATCTTATTCTGACACACCTGGATAACCCAGATCTAGTGTATTTAAATAGTGCCATTTTCAGTCAATAGTAGAGGATTTCACAAGGTGAAAGGTAGTTAGTCGCTTATGTGTGTGTCACACACATACACACACGCACGCCCCCCCCACCCCACACACACATATATACGTGGGCTAAAAAAATACACTTAAAATCATTTATCCTACGCCGTTTGGCCAATTTTTTTTCACTTACTTGCACATGATGAAGTTCGATGTTGTGCCCTCTTTTTCGCTTATCGAAGCGTTGCAGGTCGTACACTTGGCTATCTTCGTTTTCCATCTGAGTGAAATTCTTTATATGCAAAGAAAATAACTTTGGGCACAAAAGACATAGCAGCTGAAGCCTGCGTCCCGCGCTATCTGCCCACTGATCATCACTGTAGCAGGAGCGGGTGTGTGGTAGGAATATACGTGTGTAGTGCTGTGTTGTGTGCGGGACCATAATAGTTGACGGACATGTGTACTGTGAATGGAGCATCAACAGCAGCGTATATCTCCTGTCTGGCTCTTCATATAAAGCCTGAGTGAGTGAAATTTTCTGAATCATGTTGTCACAAGTCAGGTCGAGTCTGGAGATATTTTCTCCCGAGTCCCAGCCGAGTCTCAAGTATTTATCTCCCGAGTCAAGTCGAGTTCCGAGTTTTTACCTCCCGAGTCCAAGATGAGTTGCAAGTCGTCTCATTAGCCGCTCGAGTCGACTCGAGTCTGAGTCCTATGACTTGAGTCCAATTGTCTGGCGCATAGTGCCTGTGACACGGCGCGCGTAACACCCAAGGCTGGACACTGGACCATTTTGACAAGCTGAGGAACAACGCCCGTCACTGCCCAGGCGGAGCAGAGAGCCGGAGCCAGTCGGACTCAGTGATGACCCGTGCAGGAAAATCCAGCTGGAAACGAATATTTACAGAACTTACCTTCAAAACCTGTCTCCTCAGCGACTTTCACCCAAGCCTGCTCCTTTTTGTTCCGGTCTCTGTAGAGTACACACCTCGAATCGTAAAGCTCTGGATGATGGCAAACAGCGCAGATCAACCTCTCCTCCATCTTTCAGAGGGGTTGGAGCCGAAGCAGGTGGCCGGAGCGTCACACGTCATCAAATCAATGACGTCGAGGGGGGGATGTCATCGCTGATTGGCTGCCGTGGCACAGCGTCACATGAACTTGCGTCGAAAGTTCAATATTTTCAACTTGAGCGTAGAGGCGTTTGACGCCCCAAACACACTGGACGCTCCATATGTGCCGCGCCGCCCAGGGGAATCTGCGTCCAAACGCGTCTTTGCATTGACTTTGTATGTAACCTCAACACGTGTCTTTGCGAATTCGCATGCGGTGTGGCTGTAGCATAAGACAGCAGAGGTATGTAAATGCATACAATTAACACTTTAAATATGATCAGGTCCTATAGAGTTTCTTCAGTGGTTCTTATTTATGGATGATAGCCAGATGTTCTATATGTCCAGAGACACTCTTGGAAACAGATGCAGGTTGTTTATGTCGGCTGGATACATAGGAAACTGAAATCTGGGTGCATGGATAGTAAACTAAAAAGATATATTTTAGAGGACAATTCCATGATCAAATAAAGATACACGATACATGAATAGGAATAAAAGTCATGCTATTACATGGTCATAATGACCACTTGTATTTAAGACTTGTTTTGATTGTCTGTCTGTTTGTAAGATTACATAAAATCTACAGTATGAATTTACATGACAGCTTTACCAGAGGTGTGGTTTGGTCCAAAGAAGAAACCATTAAATTTGGATTGTGATCCGCATATTTGTGTGGATACAAAAAATTCTCAAAATGTGCAAAAAATCCCATAAATTAACATTGGGCCGTACTTAAAAAAAAAAAAAAAACATATCTCTGACACCACTTGATGGATTCACTTCAAACGTTAGAAGAGTGTAGCTTCTGTTCTCAGTTAGAGCTCAGGGAATGACCTCTATATGACTGACATCCAGGACATTCTTTATTTGTACAGTCTGGTCCAGACTCTAACGGATATGCCAACTTTTGTTTGTTTTTATGTCTTGACTCACTCCTTAGTCCATGAGAAGCAGATAGACACCATTCTTTCGACTGTGCATGCTGTAACAAGAAAGAGCTCGCCCACTGCTAATTAGCTTAGCTCAAACAGTGGGAGTCAATCGGTAATGTTAGCCCGCCTCTGCCTACAGTCATCAGATAAACTCTTCAGCAACTCTAATGCTGCGTTCACACCGCAAGCGACCCAGCTACCAAAATCGCGTTTGCCCACTGACGTAGCGTCGAGCGTCCATAAATACCTCATTTTGGTCAATGTTGCCATCGGCCGTCGCTCGGTGACGTCAAGTCCACTCAAGTTTCACCGCGATCATGTCATATATCATACATTATAATAGGATGTATAAGCGGACATTATTCCAGCTGTATCCTCTTCATTCACTTACCAACCACAAAACACTGCAGCTGATGCCCTGCAGCAGCATTATCTGTGAGTTTTCCGTTGTCCGTCAAGGCGGAACTAATGTCCTCACTGACTAATGTTTCCCACACAGACATGGATTGTTACTCTGTAGTCCGGATGAAGAACTGTCTGTCTAGGGTACCGTCACATGTGCACACACCTGCTGATTGATCAACTTTTTTCTTACTTTCACATTGCGCAACAAGCTTTGTGGTAGTGTGAAAAGCGGCTGTCGCATCGCGGGAGGGTTAGCCCCGCCCCATCACAGCTGTACATTCCCTTTGCATGGAGAGTGATCACCGAGGTAGTACAAGTAGCATGCGGTGTGAACGCAGCATAACGGTCCAGTGTGCTTGTTGTGACTCATTTTTTTCACCACATTTTTGCACTGAAATTAGACAAAGCACATTCAAGCTGTTTTGCGCATGTGCGGTTTAGTTTCATATGCATGTCTTTTAAAAATTACATTTAGTGCTAATCTTAGTATAAAAATAGACAAACAACAAAACGTGGTAAAAAAAATGAGTCACAACAGGTTAGGAACTGATTTGGTGACTGTAGGCAGACGCAGGCTAAAGCTACCAATTGATTCCCACAGTTTTAGCTAAGCTAATAAGGGGTGGGCTAGCTCTACCATTTTGTTCTTGTTACTGCTGAATGGAGTCTATATGCTTGTCATGGATTCAGGAGAAAGGCAAGACATGAAGACAAAAAATATTGGAGTATCCCTTTAAAGTGACAAAATCAGTACAACTTAATCTCAACCCAGTATGTGAAGGAGAAACTAAAATGACTTTACTGACTTGTCTCATGAGCCCTTTCCGTGAGCTTTAAGTAGAAAAATGAGCAGTAAAAATGAAACTATCTTCACTCTGTCTCTCTCTGGTCACTCCTCTGTCGCCTTTTACACGATGTTCCCTGTTGAGTAACACGTCTCATCCTCATGTCCGCACTCATGAATCTATTTTAATTCTGTTAGGTGTGAGGATTAGCATTAAGTTCTCTCTGCTGTTATAATATTCCCTTTTTTCCAGGCGAGCCATGCCTCCTGCTTACCCGGCATTAATGAGCTAATTCCTTATCAGGACTGGTGTCCTGAAATTACCCTGAAAGACTGGCAGTGTTCTGACATGAGCCTCTGACAGAAAAGACATGCTCCACATCTTTAAGAACAAGATCATCTTCTTTCAGTTTTTTAATTCAGTGTTTCCACAAAAACAGCAGCTGTCGTTAATCTCCATGTTAGTGCAAATAGCTAGTTGGCTAATCACATGGCAGCAACTCAATGCATTTAGGGACACAGAAATGGTCAAAACAATGTGCTGAAGTTTACATAAAGCATCAGAATGAGAGGAAAAGGGATTTAAGTGACTCTGAACTCATTGTCAGTGCCAGATCGGCTGGTCTGATCAACTGAGATTTTCAGACGCAACACTCTCTAGGGTAGTGATCACCATCTGGCGGCCCAGGGGCCACATCAGGCCCTTAAAAGCTTTCCATCTGGCCCTAATTAGAAGAGCATTAGGGCCACTGCAAAGACAGTTTTAAAAAGATTAAACTTTTATTGTAAATGTGAAAAATCAATAATTATGAGATATAAAGTAAGAAAATGTCAGAATTCCAGGATTAAGGTAAAAAATATTGAAAAAGTTTGACACCTAATTTTGTATAAGATTATATTAAAAATAAATAACTTATGTTTTGCTTTCAAGCAGATGCTAACTTTAAGGTGCTATGAGGAGAATGTATTTCTGGGGACATAAAGACTCTGCTACCCATGAGCACGTGCGGCGACTGTCGTAATGCTGCGTTTCAGTAATCTCGGAAATGGGAGTGACATCATCTGCGACTTATCGGCGTTCTAGTTGAAGTCAGAAAAAAAACATGCCAATCTACCAGGCTATTGTTAGCTGTTGTTAGCTCGGGGGTGGCGAGGTTTCACCAAGTTCCCAGTAGGAAATTCCGACTTCGGGGGACGTTGCAGTTGCAGTTTTCTACTCGGAACTCGGAAATTCCTACTTCTGACTACAACTGGAATGCACCAAAAGATGTGACCCAAGGTACGTAGCGGTAGTTTTGATGTGTGACAACAAGCAATTTTTGGAAAACTTAGTATCGTAGTTTTGTAGCCGGCTATATATCGCTACTTAGAGCCCAGTGCTCCAATTAGCTCCAATTAAAATATAAATTTGCTCTAGTTTTAATTGTCTTGTTCCCGAAGTTGAGTATCCAGGCCAGTCCAGCCCTGTCCGACCCGACCACTTAGCTAAGGAATAGGATTTATAGATAACCTATTTTGATGCTATAAAACTCATCTTAAAGTGTGTATTTCGATCAGGCATATATCTAAAAGTGAGACTTTTTTGTAATTACTTAGAAACTCCTCATAGCATCTTTAAGAAGAGATTGTTAATTTGACTGCAGCACACAGAATAGAAAGAAATTTAGGTATGACACAAATGAGCAACAACAGGCATTAATGGAAAGCCATGTTAAACAGGAAGATAGTAATAAAGCACATTTCCCATCTCAGGTATATGATTCATTACATTCATTCTTGTTTATGAACATTGCATTTTGAACATTGCACCTTGAACAGTGTGTGTGTGTGTGCGTGCATGTGTCACTATTGCCTAATGTCGGTAATTCACAACAATCTGAAAACTTTAAAAATATCCGTCACAGTTAGTCAACACCAATATTTTAGCTGTGGAAGCTAACAATAAGCCGACTTGTATTTTTTTTTTTCTTAGAGCAAGTTCCCACAAAAAGCACAATTTCTCTCTTTTGGCTGTGTGTATGCAGTCGCAATAACACCAGAAGTGTCTGCTTCTTTAGACTGGATGTAGTCTCAATCTTGAACGGTCCCCCAAAGGCAAAATCACTTGCAAAAAGTCCAAGGTGCGTATCAAACACGGATGAACCAGCAATGGGGGAACACAAGCACGATGTTGCATGCATTCTGAATGGAAGTGGTTTGAGCCAAATTTGTGACAAAAGGCGTCAAGGGTTTAAGTCTCAGAATTCCTCTTTTCCTCATAATTAGATTAGCAACCACGACAGTGGAAGCTAATGGGGATCCGAATCTGAATAAGAATAAACAATAATTCAGACTTTGATTTCAGAGATCTAATTTTTTCTACATATTTCTACAACAATTCTCATAACTTTAACCCCCCTCGAATACTAAATTTAATCTCAGAAGAATTTTTTTGACTTTCCCCTCCAGTAATCTAAATTTTTAAACAGACTTCCATACAAAATTAACCTTTATTTTTCTTTTTCTTTAACTTTATTTCACTTTTTTGTGGCTGTTATGGTCTTTAATGTTACCAAAATGAGAAATTATGCAGGGTTAAAAAAATGTCGTTGGTTCAAGGCTAGCTTTGTCGTTGAAGTCCTTCAAATATGAATGAAGCCTCATTTGGCAGGACTGATGATAGGGACCAACAATTAATATTTTTAAACTGGACCAAAATCTTTCATCAGAATTTCATCAGAATCAGTTTTATTACACTCTTAAGAAAAACTGGCCTCTTTTCAAGAGTAGTTTTTGATCTCTGCTCTAGGGTGAGCAGAGAGTGGTCCAAAAGAAGATAAAATATCCAGTGGGAAGCTATAATTTGACTAAATAAGTCATAGAAGAATGGCTGTATTGGTTCAAAATCATAGAAAGTCAAATTAAACTGAAGAAACCACTCATGAAAAGATTGAACAAAGATTATTTCTGAACACGTTAAATGCTGAATGTGAGCTACAGCAGCAGAATATCAAACCCAGTGCCACTCCTGTTGGCTAAAAACAGTAAGATGAAGCTAAAATTTGCATGGCATCATTGAAATTGGACATGAGATTGGAAATGTGTTGCCTGTTGAAATGGCTCTTGATGTCTGCTGGGACTAATAGGTGGTAGGGTTTAAAACTGGTGTCAGCGACATGAAAACAATAATCCATCCTGACTTATATGAATGGCTTAGGCTTGTGGTGATGATGTTTGGATGTTAAGGATGATTTCCTTTTTTCCCCCCAACATTATTTTTATTGAATTATTCAAAATATTTCCAATAAAATGAAATACAAAAATAAGAATTCTCCCACATCAATGGGAGTGTCAGGGGCAGCTAGATTATTGTCCAGCATTCAAATCATCCTTCTTTGCAGGTCAACGAATTATGAAATAACAGAGCTACACTCAGGTGAGAGTAGGAAGTACATAGCCTGGTTAAATCAAATATAGAGAAAAAGAGAGAGATATTATCATAAAAAAATGAACAACGACAAAAAAGAACAACATCAAAAAAAAAAAACAAAGGTTTCTCTGTTGTTTGGATTAGCCCAAATTATGTCACTGTATCGCATGGTTCAGAATAAAAAAAAATCAAAAAACTTAGATGTACAGTTCATACTGAATAAAGAGATTACTTCAAAGTTTCAAAATACAGAAAATCATTTTAGGAAACTGCAGAGGACCACTGATGACTATGCATCATCTGTCTCACTCCCCACAATACTTAAAGGTGTAGTCAGCGATCTTCTAATCTTCTTATCTAATGCACTGTTTGTCAAAATCACTGTATTTCTCCTCTCCATCCACAAGATGTCACCACTGACAGCATGTTGAAACAAAAGTCAGGTTTCAATACACAGCCTTGGCTCTGAATTTCAGCAGGTAAATACTGTGGCCCGGGCAGAGTCACCAAAACAGAGTACACTCCCCCACATCCAGGGGGCGATCATACTCATACACAGATCAGACAGAGGGGGGAGGGGGAGTCGTAGGTTGCGTAGCGTGCACAGTTAGCGTAAGAGAGATACAAAATGTGCAGTAGCAATGGCTGAAAAACAGCCCAAAAGAAAAAGGTCAGAGGAGTGAAAAGTGAAAAAGAAGGGCTATGACCATGAAAGAGCGAAGACCCGGGTCAACATTGGTGTTGCTTTACTGACGGTGAAGGGAACTCCGCCTATTGAAAGACCTGAAAACAGACGTGGATGTCACCGTCTTTCTGCTGGATAGGTAAGCAACATTAGCTTTGTGGTGCTTCACATAACAGTAACAGCCGTCAGACATTCATCTTATTGTCTAATCTGCCAGAATGTACTGTTGTTGTGATGTTATCAATAATGGCAGTCGAGTTGTCTGACGAGTCGGGGTTACCTTAGCTAAGTTGGTCAGCTACGCAGTTTCTACGGCCGTTTCCATGACGATGCACGTCCATCAGCTAACGGGGGTGGAGCCAGGGGTGAGGCATGAAGGGAGAGGCGGGTCTAAATTCGTTTATCAACAACCTCTACTCATTTTCTCCCATATCGCTGACTACACCTTTAAATCTAAACTCTCTATATATTTCATAAAAGGATTCCAAATGTTTTGAAATAGTGAAATTTTTCCTAAGGATGTTTTCTTGGCACATTTTGGGCCCCTAATTACCAACTGAGCATCAACCAAGTGCCCGGGCTCGCCTGAATATTGGTGCTTGTAATGTCCATCCTTTAAGGACCACAGTGTGCCCATCTCCTGGTGGCTACTTCTACCAGGATAACAATCTACGTCACACAGATCAAATCATCTCAAACTGGCCTTTTGAGCATGACAAAGTTCACTCTCTTCCAGTGGCCTGTACCGCCACTGAATCTCAATCTAATAGAGAACATGAGAGGAATGTTTCCAGAACTGTGTTGAATCTGTGCCACAAATAACTGAGACAGTTCATGAGGAAAAAAAGGGATCGAATGTGGTACTTGCAAGATGTACCTGTGGCTATACAATACGCTGTGTTGAGGCATCGCAGGTGTATATTTGACATGTCGGAGTGAGCATTCTAATTTTGATGCAGGGAAAATCTGTCAAAGCTGGAGAACAGAAAGCCAAACACCAGTGAAGAAGAGAAGAGCAGATTTGCTTCCGTGCTTTTGTAAAACCGAGTAAAAAGCAAACACCCTGCAGAGCTGAGCAGATGCCTCCTTTATTGTTTTTAAACTGAATTTTAGCATTTTTGCGAGCCTCCAAAAGAAAAATCAAATCACGGCACTGAGCGCACATTAAGGCTAGATATTGAGCTGTGCATACCGCAGGAAGAACAAAAAAACTTCGAGCCTGGCAGCATGAGCATGAAAAATGAAAAAGGATGAGATGATTAAACGTCACCTGCAGAGGAAAGTGTAAAACTCCTGAAATTGTCTTTTTTTTTGCGCTCGGGTGTCAGTCTGTGATGGGCTGCAGCAGGACGACGCAGTGAGCCGTCGCTGGCACAAGATGATGAAGGATACGGTCACATCTCAGCGGCCTGGAGACAAGATCCTGATCCAGGCAGGAGTGAACTTTGCCTCATTTTGCCCACTTAACGCCTCAGAGCCCCCTGCCAGTGGGCCTTTATCGCTTCCATCACTTCACTTATCAGAAGTGCTGGCTTAGGACTCCCTCTAATCAGACCAATTAGACTTTAAAACCTTGTCTCTTCAGCGGATGTCCTCTGCTGCCTGAGTGAAGCCCAGACAAGGTTTAAGGTGTCAATTTTGGGCATCCAATTGTTTTAAATTCTAGTTTTTCTGATTTTTAACAGTAAAATTTCAGCTGAACCTCAGTTGTAGAAAAAAAATGAATCAAGTGTAGAAGTACAAATAAAGCTGGAAGTCCTGTACAATTACAAGAGGTTGTAAGCATGCCCCATAATGTAAAGCAGGGGTGTCCAAACTATGGCCCGGGGGCCAAATGCGGCCCGCTGCCCATTATGAATTGGCCCCCTGAAACAGTTGAAAGAATACAGACATGTTGATTACAGCAGCAAATACCATCAACCATACAAATTGTCTGCCATATTTACTTTGCCACAATGTCTCAGTTTAAAGAAATACAGCAATATTCATCTTCAAGCACCAACATTCTTGCAGTTTACTCTTGTTTTGTGTCTGACATTGAAGATACACCATCAGTTTCTCCCATCTCTGCTGCCCAGGTCATTCTGGCACTGACTAGGTGTGAATCCAGTGATCGCCCAGGGTAACAAGGGCCCCTTGACAGGTGATAACCCACCCCTTAATCCTAAAACTTAAATTTAATAACACTAAAAGTGCAGCAAAAGTGCAGTCGTCCATGTATTTCTCTTTATGTGGCCCCCGATGTAAAAAGTTTGGACACCCCTGATGTAAAGGTATGAAAATTTCATATCATGGTTATTGTGACCAAAATTATCATGGTTATCATTATTATTATTGTTGCAGTGTACTCAAAATTTTCAAAAAGTACTTTAACACAGTCTTGAAATCATTTAATCCGTGTAATATTATAATTTTAACAGTTCAGGAAAAGAAAAACATGAATCGTACTTTAAACAGATTTCTCTTCATAAACAATGAACATGTTCAAAGTTTTGTGAGGTTATGGTCATGGTCGTTATATTACATCATTATATCAGAGGCCTTTTTTTAAATTTATTTTTTGTTCTACCAGGATAGTCCCTGAAGCAGTTGGCCCCCTTCATGACTCTCCTCTGGTCTCCCCTTTCCATGGCAGATCTCCTCGACATCTCCTTCTTTAATATTTCCAAATTACAATATCTTAAGTTCATAAAACACGAACTATGATGGAAAAAGACAATCTATTACGATGAAATACAGCGACACACGGCAAATAAACGGCGAAGGAATGGCAGGAACACACTCCAGATTAATACCAATGATGTTTTGTACAACTTTTATACAGTATTCACACAGAAAATCCTGATAAACAGGCTATTATTCGCTCAGGTATGGCTCACTGAATCCTCTCTCTCTCAGTCTGCCCGTTTACTCGAGGAGTTACAGCAGTTTTATTTAACTTCTGGTCAACTTCTTAATGAAAACAAATAAAAATAGTTCTTTTTTACTTTACTTCAATCATATTTATTTTCTTTTATTATTTTTTTAAACTTGGTTTCAGTGATAGAATAAATCAAAACTACACAAGGATGTATTATCCTGACACACCAGATGGAATTATCATTATATTTCACTGGTCCATTTGGGCAACAGCCCGTAGAAAGTGTTTGGGAATGGGCAGAATCATTCAAAATGATATCCAGCAGGTTATTGGATGATGGTTCTGTCAGTCACATTCATTACAGGACAATCAGACAATGTAGTAGGCAGCTGTTACTGCTGCAGTGCGAAGAGTAAAGAGAAAATATCCTTTTCATTTAAAATGCTTTCAACGTTATTTATTTTTTATTTAACAAAGAAATGTGGTCTAGATCTGAAAGAATAGCCACTGAATTTGCTAGCATCTTCCTCGTAGCTCTCACTTCTTCCTGCTCTAAAGGACTCTGATTGGGCCATGCCACTTTGGACTGCTCACATTCATTGTAGATTGCAGCTTGCCAAGATGAATCTGTGTAATGACTGACAGTGAATCGGGCAGATCCAGCTGCAACGCAGGGTTACATTTTCCTCTTCAAACCGACATAGTTTTGTAAGATGATGCAAAAGCCAGCTGGCTAACAAATAAAATAGCAATGTGAAGCTTAACTGCAGTAGACAACATTAATAAATTTTTAATAAGTTTGTTATGAAGCAGTCTTATAGCTATTTATCATTACCAAAATATCCCATGACTGCACATGTTTAAGCCTTAAGCCTCAGTCACACTTCCCTCTTTCTCATGGCGATTGTGCACGACTGTACACGATTAGTAAGGCTGTATTTCTATTTATTAATCATTTATTAACTAGGATTACCATTAACTGCCCATTTAATGGCCACTAGTCTTCTTGGGGTCCTTTAAAATACTTCATTTAGAAAATTTACAATAAAAAAATTGTATTAAAATGCACAAAATAACACAAATAACAATACAGTTAAGAAAATTAGTAATAATTACAACATGACAACGTTTTTAAATAATTTCGTTATAGCAATGATGCAAAAATTTGAACATGATTTTGTTTTCACATGGTCATCTGCAGTAACTCAGTTGTACAAATATTTTTAAATGTGTATTTATGTTGTGTTCTGCGTGAGTGCTTATTCCAATTAAATATTGCTCTGTAAAGCACTGTTGACTTCAGTGAATTTGTTTTTGGGCAAGAAAGTTTTAAATCGCCCCCTAGTGTCTGATTGGCATGATACAGGAAGAAATTACTGTCTCCACCAGACACATCCCACCGTCAGTGATGCTTCTACAGCGCTTCAAGAGTGTTCTTCCCACTTTGGTCAATACAACATATGTCACGTAAAACCCAATTAAGCCCTGTCGGTTGCGTTTTTGTCGCGTTCACTTCCTGTATCAGATACATAAGAACAATGCTTTGAAACCGCCTTGAACGTGACACAGGTGGAGTAAAATCGGGTATGTCCTTGTCAGTCGTCCTCAGAAAGCTTTCCAGATTGAGCCATGATCAGCCCTATTCAGTCCCATACATGTCTTGCTAATACTGTTTGCTTTAGCGCTACATTAGGCTTCCACTCCGTTACACTGAGGCCTCATCCACACGAAGACGAAACGCTTAACAGTTTCCAAAACGATTGTCATAAAGACGAAGGCATCTCAGAAAATGTGTGCGTCCACATGAATGCACTCCATACGCATCAAAACGCTGTAGAAACACATGCCAGACCTCTTGGGGCGCTGTAACGATATGACGGAAACAAGCGGAAACAGACGAAAAACAGTGGGCATGCGCACTTGCGGCAAAAGTTGTACACAGAGATTGTGATAAAGTGATCATAAAGTGCCGTAATGTGTCCTCGATAATTGTTTGTTCAACTCGGTGGTGATTAAGAAGGAGATTTTGCTGCAACAGGGATAGTAGGGTCACTAGCTTCATTTGCACATATGCTACACCGTACGCCACCATTGTTGTTGTTATTGTTGCCGCGTGTGGCGCATGAGTGTCAATGACGATATGAAACTATGACGTAAGCGTATCAGAAAAGTTACGGAGAGCCAGTAAACACAGATACGTATACGGCGTTTCAAAATCTTTCCACTCTGGAACCTGGATTCAAAAATGTTTGTTTACAGACCCCCGAAACGCCGTCTTCGTATGGATGATACGCAGATTCGGCAAAAAATGTATGCGTTTAGACCTCGGTTTGGCTTCGTGTGGATGGGGCCTGAGAGTGGCGATTCTCAACATGTTTTGAACAGTCCCAAAAATCAGGACCCTTCCCCATTCCCCAGCGTTCGTCCGTGACTATACGACACGGATCAAATACCATGACCAAAGCACGTTTCATCAGGATTTTGACAGTCGTGTACAACCACCACAAGAAACGGGAATGTGTGACTGGAGCTTTAGTTGGTACATGTCATAGCCGATGCCTTGTACTGCCAGTGTGTTCCTCTAAAGAGTTGAATTTAAAGAGAACACTTTTTGTTTATATAATTTAACACTGGTTTGGGAGCTTGATTAAAAATATTCCTGGGTTGGGATGACTATATCTTTAGTTGCTTTTGCAGACACCCCAAAACACTTTTGCAATTATGTCAAAGAAATTAATTTAAGGTCACAATTTCACAGTACTGCACAGAAAAGATTGGTTTGGGTGAAACTTAGTCTAACCTGAAATAGCAAAGCAATGGGTGCATTAGGAGTGAGGTTTGTGGTTGATGTGTAAGCAGCCAGTAAAGACATAAATAAGGGACCAGCTGTGATTAATTCCTCTACGGTTTCATGCCCAACAGTATATGTCATCCTGCAATATTATTTCTCATCCCTCCATTTTGTTTCCATCACACAGTCACTAACAGCAGCCTCCACGTCATTGGCTCTGTCATCGTGCCTATAAAACATCAGTCACGGTCCTGGCAGGCCTCAGTCGGTCGGATAAGCCTGTGAAACCTGTCTGACTAAACATCAGATGTGTGTGTTTTCACACTCCACACTGTGGCAGCCACACTAAGAGGATTAATCATCACAAACAAGGCACACATGGTTTAGTGGGTACAAATGACACATTCACACACCCCACTCATCAAATATGGCAGTGTGGTCAGTGGAGGTGTGATTTAAGATATGATGATTTATAACCTTTTTTTAATCATCTGGACACACTCAAAAGATTAGAAGTTTAATGAGTTTAAGTAATGGTATTTTAAGATTGAAGGATTTACAATTTATCATAAAGGTGTTGATTAGGAAACCAGCTCTGCTTTGAAATAAGCTAAACTATCAACCACATGAATGGACTGGTTCGTATGTCCATGCACTAGGATTACAACATCAGCTCATGAGGCCTAAAAAAGGTCATAAAAAAGGCCTGTTATGTGTTTAACTTGTATAAAAAAAGGCTATCAGACAATCAAAGCAGTCAGAAACAAATGAATCAGCTGCAAAGAAGTAAAAAAAATAAGATTTGTCTTGGACTTGACCTCAAAGCTCTGGACTTGTCTAAGATCTGCCCTCACATACTTGATACATGACATGGACTTGGCAAAAGCATCAAGTCCAAAAAATTCTGTCATGTATCAAACTTTGAACAAAAACAAATGGACCATCAGAGAAAAAGATTTTTAGAAAAAATGCAGTCAGAAAAAAAGACATCGTCATAAGACTTTTAAAGACTTGATACTTGTCTTATGGCCCTTTTCCATTAGCCCTACTTTACTCGACTCTACCTGGCTCTGCTCTACTCGCCTGCCCAACAGGGTGCAGTGTCACTGTAAACAGCTGAGCGGCACTGTGGTGATGCCATTTTGAGCGCGACACAACAATCTGAGGTTTTTTGTCACAAACAGAGTAAAAAAGGAAAGCAGAAGAAGGCTGCCGGTGGCAAGAAGAAATACCCCTTGAGAAGCACAGGAGAGTTTTGGAAGCTGTACAACAGAATGAAGCCGAGGACGAGAGCAATTGAGCAGCAGAGAAAAGACATATGTAAGCTAATGGTAGCATGCTAGGTCGTCACGCTCATGACTCATGGATGAAGACATTGTCTGACCAATCAGTAGCCAGCAGTTGGTGACGTCATCTTTCAGTATCGACTCAGCTTGTTTGGAACCAGAGCGGAGTAGGTTCTAAAACTAGCTTGTTTTAGGACGTACCAGGCTAGTGGAAACACGCTGCAAATCGAGTAGAGCCGAGTAGAGTAGGGTCAAGACGTGCTAGTGGAAAAGGGCCATTAGATTGCCCTCAAAGATTCAAGTCTTTGCTTTGACTTCTGTAAGAGACTAGGGACTTGACCTGGACTTTCCCTTTGACACCTCTGACTTGACTAAGGCTAGCCCTCAGAGACTTCAACCAAACATGCATTAAAGGGTTTAAGACTTGACTTGGACTTACCCTCAGAGACTTGGTGCTCTAAGCCCTGCATTGAGAGATTTTAAACTTGTCCTCGACTTGCTTTTGGTGACTTCAAACTGGAATTTTACTCTTCATCATCAGGCACATGAGACTAAGTTTGGAGACTTGGCTTGGGATTGTCATCAGAGACATGAGACGGGACTTGGTCTTGCCTTCAAGGACTTGGGATGTAATTTGTACTTGCCCTAAAATACTGAAATTTGGCTTGGACTTTCCTTAAGAAACTTGAGACTTGCGCTTGGTGACTTGTGCCCATCTCAGACACAAGGACACATTTGCTATGTGGTAGGCAAAACAAAGGTGTTTGCAAATGGAAAAGAGGATCTTTTTTATTATGTGAATTACAGTTTAAAATTACATTGACACTGGATTTTTTGGCTTTTCTTTACCCAAAATCGTGAAATCACACAATACTCTTGGCCCCTGCTCCAGTTTCTGTTCCAGTTTCCTGATTACAGGACCAGAACTGATCGTCATCATTGTGGCTACTGTTCCCACCTCTAGTAATTGCAAGACCACTTGAAAACGGCATAGCTTTTCTTTTAATCGATGAACACCTCAAAAGGCATCTTTATTTGTGGTTAGAATTAGTAATACAACATACACTGAAATCCAAAGAAGTAGAACAGAAGTTTTTTTGTGACCATGTTTTCATTTTTTGACATTTGGGATCCCTGAAACATGTTTAATCTCAGCATAATCACAGTAAAAGTGACAGCACGATCCATCATAGCCATTTGTAATTACCTGCGTATAGATCACTGTCACATGAAAAAGGCCCATTAAGGGGACTCCTGTGTGTGAATAGAAAACATTCAATCAAAATGCCACAGGAAACACGAGCAGCAGCCGGGAGCGGTGATTGAACAAGAATCCTAACTGGGACATCCCGTGCTGACGGCATCACTCCCAGGTGGGCCCAGCAGCAGTGACAGTCACATAAACAGGTCTATCAGTGTGGGGGAGGTTTTTAATTCTCTGTTTGACCAGCTTGGTTTAGTCCTGATGGAAAACCAGCCAGCCTAAAGAAAACAGGCTGGTGTTGCAAAGGTCTGTGGACAAGTTGGCTTGAAAATGCAGCTGTTTATGTTGAAAGGTCTGTTTTCCATTTTACGGCTGTGATGACAAAGTTAAACCAAAGAGACTAAACAAAAAACAGTACAATTAAAAGCAGATTTGACAGTCTTTCATTGGCAAGCAGGGTTTACAATACTTCTATCACTGGCAGGATGAATCTGAATGCGCTTATCACGCAAAATATGTTTAATTTTGTTGGTCATTTAAATAGATGCCACACACACACGGTCAGATCAGCGTACATAATACATCATCCTCAGTCAGGCGAAAAAGCATCAGGACGAAGGAAAATCTCTGCCATGTGTCAAACTTTGTATGAAAAGAAAGGAGGCCATCACACAAAAAAAGCCTTTAGAATAAAATAAGTTAGAAAAAGGCATCAGATGCAAAGACGTCAGAAAAAAATAATCAGTTTAAGACCTGAAGAGACTTCAGACTTGTCTTGTTTTGCCCTCAAAGATCTAAGCCTTTCATCCAAGACTCTAACTTGACTTGGACTTTTCACCAGAGACTAAAGTTTGTCTTGGACTTACCCTCAAAGCCCTGGACTTGACTAAGACTTGCCCTCAGACACTTGAGACATGATTTTGACTTGGCATCAGGTCCTAGTAAAAATCTGTTGTGTATCAAACTTTAAACAAAACCAATGCAGTCAGAAAAAAGACCAACATCATAAGACCCTTAAAGACTTGAGACTTGTATTAGCTTGCCCTGAAAGAAAGGGATCTGAGCAGGAGCCGTTGGCTGGAGCATCACACGTCATCAAATCAATGACGTCGGGGGGGAATGTCATCGCTGATTGGGTGCTGCAGCACAGCATCAAGCAAATTTGCGTCGAAAGTTCAATATTTTCAATTCGAGTGTAGAGGCCTTTGAAGCCCCAAACGCGCCAGACACTCCATATGCGCCTCGCCAAACGTGTCCAACACGCCGCCCGGGGCAAATCTGTGTCCAAACGCGTCTTTGCATTGACTTTGTATGTAATCTCGACGCGCATCTTTGCGAATTCGTGTCCAGTGTGGCCGTAGCATAAGAGACAAGGGATTTGACTTGGACTTTTTCCCAAAACTTCAGACTTGAAATGGACTTTCCCTCGAAGACTTTGGATCTGTCTTAGACTTGTCCTTGAATTGACTTGGACTTGCCCTCAAAGACTTGAGATTTTATTTGAACATGCATTTAAGGAGTTGAAACTTGACTTCCACATGCCCTCAGTGACTTTGAGACTTGTCTTAGACTGCCCTCAAAGACATGTGCCTTGACTTGGACTTGGTGTCAGAGACTAGGAACTTAACTTGGACTTTTCTCTTAAATACATTAGACTGTCTAAGGGTTGAACATCCTGAAGTGTTTTGACCAAGTCACTCTGGTATGTCACCAAATTTGACATCATCAGCCCTGAATTTATACACCTGTATCCACAAGTAACCTGGGTGTTCTCATGTCCTCCAGTTCCCATTGAAGTTTCTGCCATTTCTAAGTCAAACCAGCTCAGTCTCCATCAGCAGGCATTTTTGTAGTCTGTACTCAGCGTACATACAAGTCTCTCCTTGTGGTCATAATCCCTGGAAAGATAGCCAAAATTAACTCTCTGGGCAGTGGTTGTTTTTCCTCTTTTGAACCTTCCCACGAATAGCTGATCCACATGTTGTAGTGGCTGTTTCAGTGTGGTCTACACTGGTTTTTCTGTTTGATTGACTCATTTGATTGATTCAGTGCCATATTATTCCGGTGCTAATGCCACCTTTAGTTACTTAAGTGACTCAAAAATTAATTTCTACCCATAGTTATTAGCCAAAATGCACTATCGTCGATTGATAACAGCGGTAATGTCAGTCAAATGTCTGCAAATGGTCTATAGTGTGATTGAGAAAAAATTTTGATTATCAACCCGTCACTCCAGAGAACTTCTTTTTTTCACATTTTATTTCAACATAGAAATTGAATCAATGTTGTGCCAAGTTAGGCTGAAAGGTTGGAAGAACCAATAAAAATTTAATTTAAAAAACACCTCTCCTCTCCCAATTATAGGTTTACTTATTTTCGATGTGATCACACAAGCAGTCAATGCCAAAAGGTTCGAGCCCTCTGCTATAGATCATCAGCTTTAAACGAAGACCTGACGAAACCTGTCCTCCTTGCTCTTGTTACTTCCTGAATCTATGATGCTACACTTATGAAAGATTGAAGGTTACTGCGCAGGTTGAATAAAATCAGTTCATAAAAAGCCCTTTCACAGATATTTCACAGACTCTCACAGTGCAGACCATAAATTAATGAAAGAAAACCCCTCTGTGGGAGAACAGAGACAAAGAGAAGGAGAAAGTAGGAGGAATTTTTAAAGCCATAGATGGCACATACACTCACTGGCCACTTTATTAGGTACACCCATTCAATTGCTCGCTTATGCAAATGGCTGATCAGCCAATAAAATGGCAGCAAGTCAATGCATTTGGGCCTTAAGACAGGGTCAAGATGACCTGATAAAGTTCTAACTGTGTATCAGAATGAGGAAGAAAGGTAATATAACTTTAAACATGGCGTGGTTGTTGTTGGGGTTTAAAGGGAATAGTCGGAAAAATTGACATATCCACTGAGCTGCAATTATCTGGGAAGAACGTGGTGTTGATGCCAAAGATTAGAAGAGAATGAGAGTGGTTAGATATTACGGAAAAAATTACTAGTTGAAACCATAGACTGTAAAAAACATGGACGTCATGTCACTGGGCTCGAATTGAAGTCGCCACAAAAACTGCTCCCCCTGGTGACTGGCTGCAGTATAGGTCAACTCTCCGTCTCCCCTATTCATCTGAACGGGCCGTAGTGAAACTTCAAAAAATTAATACACCTCGTAAAAATATTTCTCCCATCCGTAAGCTGTGGTGATATGAAAGTATTATTGGGCTGCATTTTTTCCAAGTCCTCTTTTTTCTGAAAAGTTTATTTTTCATCAGTTATTAGAGTTTAAAAAATAACCACGGTTTACGGCAGTTTCACAATGATTGTGTACGCTGTATGCTGCAGAGTTTTGCGACCGTTTACGACAGCTGCGTCCAGATATGGTCCAGATTCTCTACTGGCTGCACAATGGCGGTGCCCTTACGGGGGATATTATGGCTTGAAAACCGTTACATGGTAGAAGGCGGAGCCACGCTATCCAGTTCTTATAACTCATCCATGGTCGAAACCAAGAAACCAAGATATGCACAACATAATGCGGTTAATAAAATAAGTACAACAAGCACACAGGACCGTTTAAGTGACATGATGACTGTAGGCACAGGCAGGCTAACACTACCATTATACTCCCTTCCTGAGTGGGGGAACTTTGCCGTCTCTTCGCTGTTGCTGGATGCACAGTAGAAAGAATGGTGCCTACCTGCTTGTCATGGACCCAGGAGTGAGGCAAGACATGAAAACAACAAAAATGTTGGAGTTTTCCTTTCAAAGGTTGACCTAATAAAGTGGCAGTAGTATATTATAAACAATTCATTAGATTAAATGATAATAAAAGATTTAGGTGGCCATAGGCTGCAGTCATGTTCGCCATAAATGAGAGTATAATATTTTTGGGTTGGTTGGAACAGAATTCTTCATTTTATTGCTGTTTGCAGCTCAAGTTTTGGAGCAACAACCGGGGGAATCTAAATGGCATGCAAATACAACGGTACTCTGCAGAGATTACACTGAAAATTTGGCACATTTGGTAATAACCATTTTCAAATCATTCCCCAAGCACCCAACAGGCAAATAGTGTTATAAACCTAAACTGAACAGATGATGAGTTTGTTATTGCCTCAAGCAAAAATACCCAGGAGGACACTCCTCCCTGGGATTATGGGTGCAGCACCACGGCACCCATTATCACCGAGAACGAGCTGAAGGTTACTGCGGTTTGAATACAGAAGCTGCAAAAGTGTGTGCACTCCACAAAGCTCATCCTAAGTATTAAACACTTTAAGTTGACAATAAGCATACAGAGGAGCGAGGTAGTACCTTACAGAGAGGGATACAACCTGGTTGACTGTCCGTTTGAGGACAAAACAACATGGTTCACAGTCTGGGTGCTTAATATAACATCACACATTCATTCTTACAACTAATTCTTCTGATCTCCTCAAAAAAGTCTTACTTGAAGAGCAGCATTAATTCTCACAACACCTTTTTAATTAAGTTATGGTAATAGCCTTCTGCCTATCACATCTTTTAGTTTTAGTCATAACTGAGTCATTTAAATTGTTTCATTTTAGTCCGAATTTTTCTATCTTATGTAATATTTATGTTCATTTTCTTATTATTTCATTGTTTTTAGTTTTTCATTATCTCTACAATAACTAAGAAACGATCATACACCCCACACTCACGAATTCTATTTAAATCTTTTCCATCTTTTTTATAATTGACCCTTGGCTCAGCTCCGCCCCCCTTGGTTACTGTTGCTATGTCTGTCAAGTTTTCCTCCTAATGAGAAATATGGAGTTTTAGCGATACCAGCGAGCGATATTCCTCTGTAAATATCTGCAAATTTCTGGGTAAATTCCATATTTTCCGCCATGACAACATCTCATATAGCTGATAACATTGAACTTTCAACTTCCTCTTCTTGTTTAACCCTTTAACTCCCAGCTCAACCACTTGGTAGACCAAACTTGGAGGAACTGTGTCTTATTCATAAATGCTTCAATCTTCTTAAACCTGATCTATTTAGTGGGCGTTGAACATAAGAAAAAGCATTATGTCTTATCAAAGAAGGGAATTTCTCAGATAGGTAAATGTAGTGTTTAAAAAATGGTCAGAAAAAGGAAAAAGGGCTTATATGAATTGGATATGACATCCATAAAGTTATAAGCATTTTTCAAAATGACATTTTACCTGGTTTTTGATCTCTTTTCACTTTTACAACGAAAACACTTCTTCGACTCTAAACTTCCACTTCAGCCATTTGGCAGAGGTTAATGGCTTGTTCATATTTAGAGTGTAAAAAAATGTTGCATTAGTACCCCAATATGTCAAAAAAAGACATTTTTTTTCCCCAAAGTTTAGCCTTCACCTTGAGGGGAAATGTGTATGCCTACAAGCAGGCAGAGCAGTACAAAGGTGTTGTTTTTTAGTGTTGAAGTGTTCCTACCATCCACATCAGAGTTATAAAGTACCAATGAATCTGATACAGACGCCCTCAGACCATGACAGGTGTCATTTAACCTGTTGTAAGGTGATGTACCATCACAATGGACATTTTTGAATTCGCCTACCATACTAGCAGTTGGTACTGATTCGACCAAAATGCAGTATACAGTATGCGAACAAAAGCGAAGTTGCAGTATGCAAAAAAAAAAAAAAAACCCGGATGATGTACTGATTCGGGAAAAAATTCACAGTATGCATCAGACCAGTCTGCTTCGCCTACTGTTACCCACAATGCAAAGCGGCTGAATTGGAAATGACTGAGAGCAAAGCTTCAACAACCGGGGCAGCAGACGAAAACAAATATAAGAGCCACTACCTGTTATCTTTACCTTTTCAACACGTAATAGTGTGTGATAAGGCCAGTTGTTGTTTTTCCGTTAATGGTTCGTAAAGGCTGGACAGGGGTGTTTAGTCCATCCTATACCTGCGGCATTATTAGTGTAAACCACTGACCAGTGTAAACCACCTTAAATTTTCCAGCTTCTCCTCATTCTTAATACTGTACTGTGCATGTGATGTTTATTCTTGATTTGATGTGTTGTTTTTTTCTTCTTTTAAGTGGCCCTAATATACCGTCGTACGCCGTAATACAAAAATATACTAAATAATTCCTCTCCGAAATAATACATATTCTCCACCATTGACTGTTTCACATAAAATGCTGCTTCTGGCAATATCTTTGCAGATTAATACCTGAAATGTCAACATGTACTCATGGTTTGTTTGTTTTGTACTATCAAAATTAAGTTTGGAAATAAATCAGCTGTAGCCTACTTCTGCTTTACTCGAACTGGAAACCAGCGTAGCATACTACAAAATAAACCTAACAGAACAGTCATGCTACATTCAAGTGTAGTAGGTAGTATGCAGTGCCTACTACATACTACTTTCATACGCAGTATGTAGTAAGCAAATTTGAAAACGGCCTTGCAAATGGAGCCCACAGTAATGGTATTAGTCCACAGTAATGATATTAGGCCACAGTCCTGTATCAACAAGTTCTTCCAACGAGTCATGTGCTTGTTGGATGTATTAGTATGCTACTCATGATGTTCCAGGCTAACATACAGAGTTTTAGGAGGGCTGAAGATTCGGAGCAGTGTTCAGTGAGCTCGGAGCCCCTCAGGTTTGGTTTTCTTGCTGGGTTTCTGCTCCCTGCTGAGGCTGCTCTGGTGACAAAAAAGTCTCTGAACTGGGTCACAGCTGTGCTGCACACAGTGGCACCGTGGCACATTTCTCTGAGAGAGAGGCCTATCTGCCGGCCGGGGGAGTAAAAGAGAGAGAGAGAGAGCTTGTTAAACTGCCCCCCCTCCAAGTGAGATGAGAAGGAGAGAGAAGCCAGAGCAATAAATCATTAATCCTCCTCAAAGGAGCTGTGGGAGGAAGAGGAACGTATGTCTGTCCTTTAATGTGAGGTGGATGTATGGATCGTAGCTCTGCCACCTCAGTGCAGCCCTCTGGAGAAACAGACAGAGAGGCTGGGGAATAACAACAAAACACAAAAAGGTCTTTGAAACATCCTAAAGGCTCTTCGGGAAAGGCCAAAGGCAGCACACAGCTGTGGACCCCTGGTACCAAACATTAGACTCTCCAGAGCTCAGGAGGCTGCTACGAGGCATTATTAGAGATGGGTCACCTGTTGCTAGTCCCACTATGGAAGACATCAAAATGTGAAAGATGAAAGATAATGTGAACCACAATGAGACAGAAACCTGAATGAGCTGCTGAATACTAGCAAGGAAGAGCTGTAGCATGAATATTGACTTTACCATTCAGCTTCTCTGGACTTTGTAGTTTGGTAGGATGATATTTTTTTACCTTCTCTCTTGATTGTAAGAGTTTTGAATCTACAAAACACAAGTCCAAGGAAGCTTGTGTAAATCAGAAAAACAGAATACAATGATTAGCCAGTACATTTCAACCCATATTCCACAGGAACAGTACAAATATATATTATGTCCAAACTGATAATGTCTTGATTTTTGTAAATATTCACACATTTGAGACCATTGCTGACCAAAAATTGATGATCACGTTACTGTTCTTGATTTAGTTTTTACTGTTGGTTGCTAAAATAATCAGTTTAGTTGCTTCTTGATGTTGCTGTTACTTATTTTTGTTAGCTGTTGCTAGTAGCTAACATTGGTTGTTGTTCTTTTTGTTATTGATGCTGGTCTTCATTTTTGCTCATGTTGTTGCTGATCATGTTTATTGCTGTTGACTTTTCCAATTAATGTTGGTTGTTGATTGTTGTTCAGTGTTACAGTTTGTTGTTCCCTGCAGCAAAACACAAATTGTTTTGTTTTGGTTGGTTTTTTTGCTGTTGTTGGTTTATCTTTTCGTTGTGCTGCTGTTGATTTTTAGCAATTTGTTGTTTGTTGTTCTCATTTTGTACTGTTGCTTTTTTTTGTTGCAGTTGATATTGCTATTAGTTGTTGTTTGTGGATCGTGTTTTTTAAGGTTGTTGGTTTTTGTCGTGATTGCTAGTTTCTGTCTTGTTTCTTGAATATTATCGTTGTTGCCAATTGCTTGTATCTTTTCTATTTTCAAATTGTAATTGTTCATGTTGTTAGATTTTGTTGCCAACCATTTTGTTGGCGTTTCTATTTGTGTTTTATTATTTTTAGTTGATGTTTCATTTTATTTTGTGTTTTTTGATGCTTGTTGCTGTTGTATTTGTGAGGATTTTTTATCTTGTTGTCGTATTTGTGTTTATAGATTTGGTTGGCTTTGTTATTGTTTTAAGATATTGGCTGTTGTAGGTTTTTGTTATTTGTTGTTGATGTTGGTTGCTTGTTTCATTTGTTTTTGTTGGTGGTGAGTTGTTGATTGTTTTTTATTTTTGCTGTTTTTGTTGTGTGATTTTCAGAGCTGATGTTACTTGTTAATTCTGGTTGTTTTGCTCGTTTTGTTTGTCGCTAACTGTTGTTCCTAGTCATGTGTTGTAAATGTTGGTTATTTATTGTTTTGCTTGTTTTCGTTTTATTTTGGGGTTTTTTTATGCTTGTTGTTGTTGTATTTGTGTTTATTGATTTGGTTGGCTTTGATATTGTTTAAAGAAATTGGCTGTTGTAGGTTTTTGTTATTTGTTGTTGATGTTGGTTGCTTGTTTCATTTGTTTTTGTTGTTGGTGAGTTGTTGATTGTTTTTTATTTTTGCTGTTTTTGTTGTGTGATTTTCAGAGCTGATGTTACTTGTTAATTTTGGTTGTTTTGCTCGTTTTGTTTGTCGCTAACTTGTGTTGTAAATGTTGGTTATTTATTGTTTTGCTTGTTTTCGTTTTATTTTGGGGGGTTTATGCTTGTTGTTGTTCTATTTGTGTTTATTGATTTGGTTGGCTTTGATATTGTTTAAAGAAATTGGCTGTTGTAGGTTTTTGTTATATTTTGTTGATGTTGGTTGTTTGTTTCATTTGTTTTTGTTGTTGGTAGTCATTCATTGTTGTTTATTTTGGCTGATTTTGTTGTGTGATTTTCAGAGCCGATGTTATTTGTTAATTTTGGTTGTTTTCCTTTTCTTTTTTGTCACTGACTGTGGTTTCTAGTCATGTGTTGTATATTTTCATTATTTATTGTTTTTCTTGCTTTTGTTTTATTTTTTGTTTTTTTGGATGCTTGTTGTTGTATTTGTGAGGATTTTTTATCTTGTGGTTGATGTATTTGTGTTTATTAATTTGGTTGGCTTAATTATTGTTATAAAATATTGGCAGTTGTAGGTTTTTGTTATTTGTTGTTGATGTTGGTTGGTTGTTTCATTTGTTTTTGTTGTTGGTGAATTGTTTATTGTTTATTTTTGCTGATTTTGCTGTGCGTTTTTCAGAGGTGATAATGTTGATTTTTGGTTGTTTTCCTTTTCTTCTTTGTCCCTGACTGTTGTTTCTAGTCATATGTTGTAAATTTTGGTTATTTATTGTTTTGCTTTTTTTTTTTTGTCTTATTTTGTGTTTTTTGATTCTTGTTGTTGTATTTGTGAGTATTTTTTTATTGTTTTTTGTTTTTTGCTGTAGCTGTTTATTGGTTTTGGTTGTTGTTTGTTGATGTTGTGGGTAATTGTTGGTTCCTCCTGTTTTGGTTTATCATTTTCTTTTTGATTGTTGTTTTTCAATGTTGGTTTTGGGTTAGTCAGTGGTAGTTGTAGCTTTTTGTTGTGTGTTTGTGCCTGCTGCTGGGTCATTGCTGCTACTGTAATGTCACCTTGTTATTTATTTGATAATGTTTATCTGCAAAAATAGATTCTTGATTTATGTCACCAAAATCTTTAAACTCCCCAAATCAACTTGCAATGACACTCTTAACTTTTGTGTTTGTACTTAAGAAAAAACAAAGAGTACACAATGTCAAACCAAAGCCGCATGAATTGAACTCAGGATGTTTAAATGTATGTATGCAAAGCTCATTTATTTTATCCCCTTCAGCCCTGACTCTCAGTTGCAGGTCTGCCTTTAAGTGACTTTGTGTCGCCCTCATTAACTCGGGGAATAAAGATCAGCGAAGTGGCGCAGACGCCCAGGTTATAAATTTGTATAATCTATAACTCTGTTGGCCCTGATTGTCATTAAGTCATGCTCTTGTGCACTCGCTGTGTTAATGGCCAAATTGGAAGCGTGACCACCTCGCTGCAAAGGCGGTAAAGCAATCTTTAGGATCAGCATTAACGTGGAGGTCGGGTCCAGAAGGTCTTTAAAGTGGAGCTGAAGGTGTGAGGAGAGAGTCCGGCCCTGCTTCATCACACCGCTGAACTTTTATTTCCTTTATTCTTTGCTCTGGTGCTCTTTTAAACCACTCTGTGTGGTCTTCTCGAAACACTCGAAGGCCCTAATTTGATTCATGTGCTGTGTTTTTGTTTGTGTGGAAACAGGGAAGTGTAGGTTTAACAGGATAATGAGCCACTGGGGTTCTTAATGAACGAGTAAACAAACTGCTTGCGAAAGCTTTGGAGACTTAAAGAAAACAAAATGTTCTGTAAGGTTTGCATCAGCAGGAAAGAATAAAGTCTGTATGAAGAGATATTGTTTTCAACAATAACAGGAAAGTATTTGGGGTTTCTCTTTAAACACTGAAAAGATCGAAAAGCAAAGAGCAGGACTTTCAACAAAGCATTCAGGACTGTTCCCCTCTGCCTCTTTAATGGGAACACCTGTTCGACTACCTAACACAAACAGTCAATCCCATGGCAAAGACTTAACGTATATAGGGATGTAAACATTACAAAGACGACATGCAACTGAGCATCAGAATGGAGAGGAAGGAAAGATAAATTAAGAGACTGGAGATGCTGCGTGGTTGATTAATCAAAGTATTTCTCTTACCAAATTTCCCAAAGAGGATCTATAAAGTATCTATCTATCTATCTATCTATCTATCTATCTATCTATCTATCTATCTATCTATCTATGTATCTATCTATCTATCTATCTATCTATCTATCTATCTATCTATCTATCTAACTATCTGTGTGTTTATCAGATGTGTTTAAGTGTTGGGAAAAATTTGGACTAAGCTCAATGAAGAGTTAAAATTATGTAAAACTCTCTTAAAGTTAAAAATAACCTTAAAGCATAATTTTATTTTATTTATTGAGGTATACTTTTGTTATGATTTAAATAATGATGTCTTATATGTTTCTTCCCTATGTGTCAATTTTATCTTGGATTGTACAGGAGAGGCAAAAATAAGCCACAACCATCAGTCGTTACCTTTTCGTTATTGACAAGTTTTTGTTTAATGATTGTATTCTATGCTTGTTCTTATATTTATGTAAATGAAATAAAATACTAATTTAACAAATCCGCAGCAACAATGTGATGCAATCATATTAATATGTACCAAGATCTCTGGGAAATATTTCCAGGGCCTCGAAGAATTTAGACAGTTCTGAAGGCAAAATCGGTCCCTTTATTAGGTGTACCTAATAAACTGACCATGCTCATGTTGCTTGTTTCAGGGTTTTTTCTGTCAGCACCAGCAGTTTTTTTGTTTGTTTGATTTTTAATTGTATGGCCTTGCATTAGCGTGGTATTTAAATTTTATTACAGTAAAGATGTTAAGAAACACATAACATGTTCATTGTTAAAATTAATATATAAAACACAAAAATGTCCATCATCAATACGGCTTATCCCTGTTGATAATGCTAGAGTTTTGAACCTATCCAAGCTGAGACTGGGCCAGCGGCGTTCAACATAAACAGCCAATCACAGGACCACATAGAGCAGGGGTGGGAAACTTTGATTACCAAGAGGGCCACAAAAGATTTTTTTCAGTGCCTGTGGGCCCCTTTTAACATATTGTCAAGCACTCTCATTGAGAAAGTAAATGTAAAAAAAGCAAAAATAAGGTTCAAACAAGGATTATATTAACATTGATATATTTTAACTCAAAAATTATTTTTTAAAAATCATGATTTAAAGGTGTAGTCAGCGATCTTCTAATCTTCTAATCTAATCTAATGCACTATTTGTCAAAATCACCGTATTTCTCCTCTCCATCCACAAGATGTCGCCACTGACAGCATGTTGAAAAAAAAGTCCGGTTTCAATACACAGCCTTGGCTCTGAATTTCAGCAGGTAAATACTGTGGCCCGGGCAGAGTCACCAAAACAGGGTACATCCCCCCACATCCAGGGGGCGATCACACTCATGGGCAGATCAGACAGAGGGGGGAGGGGGAGTCGTTGGTTGCATAGTGTGAGCAGTTAGCGTAAGAGAGAGATACAATATGTGCAGTAGCAATGGCTGAAAAACAGCCCAAAAGAAAAAGGTCAGAGCAGTAGAAAGTGAAAAAGAAGGGCTATGACCATGAAAGAGCGAAGACCCGGGTCAACATTGGTGTTGCTTTCCGACGGTGGAGGGAACTCCGCCAATTGAAAGACCTGAAAATGGACGCGGATGTCGCCGTCTTTCTGCTGGATAGGTAAGCAACATTAGCTTTGTGGTGCTTCACATAACAGTAACAGCCGTCAGGCATTCATCTTATTGTCTAATCTGCCAAAATGTACTGTTGTTGTGATGTTATCAATATCGTCAGTCGAGTTGCCTGACGAGTCAGGGTTACCTTAGCTATGTTGGTCAGCTACGCAGTTTCTACGTCCGTTCCATGACGATGCACGTCCATCAGCTTTTGGGGGTGGAGCCAGGGGTGAGGTATGAAGGGAGAGGCGGGTCTAAATTTGTTTATAAATAACCTCTCCACTCGTTTTCTCCCACATTGCCGACTACACCTTTAATTAGTTTGACGCATGACGTGAGCCAATTTAAGCTTCTTTTTAATGCAAAATAAGAACAAATGCTTCCCAGTTAATTAAGACCAAATATGTAACATAACTTGTTGTTTCGTGATATAGTTTTTATTTTATTTGGTGTTTTGATGCCTAATAAAATATATTTAGAAATACAGCTACAGCATTACAACATAAAAACAAAGCATGTACCTGCAATCTAAGGTTAGTGAAAATACTTTATCACATATCCTTATTTGTGCATTATCATATTTCTAATTATGTTTTTTTTATATTGTAAATGACTGGGCCGCACTGAGTGAGGTGGAAGGCCGCATGTGGCCCCCAGGCTGCCAGTTGCCCACCCCTGATATGAAGAGACAGACGATAATACACTCCAACGACCATACCTCAACACAAAACCATAACTCTGAAAATCAGGAGGTGCACTTTGAATTTCCATGTTGATATATTTCATAGTCTCCCTGGGTAAATATGATAACAAGACAGTTTTCCATACGAATCAATAAAGTTGGCCTGTCATCAATTACAATTGTTTCTGCTAAGGATGCAGTATACCTGTACCCGGAGAGAGATGAGACAATCCCTCTGATTAATTTAAAACTAAAGAGTCGACGAAGGAGAGAGTGTTGTACATCACCTGCAACAGACAAGATAAACACACTGTCTGAATTATATTTGTTCAGATACAAACACAGATGGATTGCCTCTGCTTACAAACACTAAATTAATATTCACCCCAGCAGGCACCTCCTCCTGCTGGAAAAAAGTATTCATTTGCTTATTTATTTATTTATTTTGATGCAGGCAGCAGGATGGAATAATAAATGGTCCTATTTGGTTGTTGGTTAAGACTCATTAAAAATCTCCATAAAGCTTCGGAGCCGACTGAGACAGTGCACCGTGTGAATAGCCTGCAAAAATAAATATTATGCCCCGGCGATGTTTTTCTTGCAGGGATTTACATTAATAAGATAGTGTGTGCGCTGTAATCAGCTAATGGAAGGAGGGTTAACAGCAGCGAGGTCGAGCCACAATTAGCTGCTGATTTCAGGCGACAGCTGAGACGCTCGGAGGGGGAGCGAGACTTTGGTTTAATGAAAATCACCTTTAAGATTCCTTTGGTCGAGAGATTTGAGCGAAGTGCAGCCAAAGATAGCACGTACAGATTATTTACTTTGAATTGTTCATTTGCAGTACCTCATACTGTGATGTAGTCCTTGTGTAGCAGCTAGTAGTGATGTAGTGGATACAGGAGTGGCACACATCCTTAAAAGTGTTGCCAGAGTTTCTTACTGAAATAAGCAACCATGGTGATAAAAACAAGCCTCAAACAGGCAACCTTTAGGTGTTTTTTTCTAATTTGTTATGTTACTTTTTTGAGAGTAATCTGCAGAAAGAATGTTTTAATTTTCTTCTACATTATTGGGCTCTTAATTAAGTTATTCAACATCCTTTTCTTTAGGCAGAAGTGAAAGGAGGGGCTACTGTGATGGCCCTTTTCCACTAGCACACCTTGGCCCTACTCTACTCGGCCCTACTCGATTTGCAGCGTGTTTCCACTAGCCTGGTACCTCCTAAAGCAAGCTAGTTTTAGTACCTACTCCGCTCTGGTTGCAAGCGAGCCGAGTCGATACTGAAAGATGACGTCACCAACTGCTGGCTACTGATTGGTCAGACAATGTCTTCATCCATGAGTCATGAGCGCGACGACCTAGCATGCTAGCGGTAGCTACCATTAGCTTACATACGTCTTTTTTCTGCAGCTCGATTGCTCTCATCCTTGGCTTCATTCTGTTGTATAGCTTCCAAAACTCTCCTGTGCTTCTCAAGGGGTATTTCTTCTTGCCACCTGCAGCCTTCTTCTTCTTTACTTTTTTACTCGGTTTGTGACAAAAAGCCACAGATTGTTGTGTCGCGCTCAAAATGACATCACCGCAGTGCCAGTCAGCTGTTTACAGCGACACTGCACCCCGTTGGGCAGGCGACTGGGGCTAATGGAAAAGCAGCACAAGGCGAGTAGAGTAGAGTAGGGCTAATGGAAAAGGGCCATTATTTTCAACTTTATTATCACTAAACAGTCTAACCTTGATTTTTGTTACCAAACAGACATAATCAGGCTTTAATTAAAGTTAATCCTCTACAACTTTATTCTAGTGAAAACAGTAACAGCTACATTAGAAATATATTGAAATTTGGCTATGAAGATTTGTGTTTGGCTTTGGACGGCCCTCCCCAAACACTTCCTATGGGCTCTTTTCCAGATGGGTCAGTGAAATTTATTGAAGGGTCTACCTGGTGTGTCAGGTTAATAGGGACGCTGGCCCAACCTGGTATATGCTCCAATACCTGACCTGTAGATACAAACTCCATTTCCAGTGAAGGTGGGACGCTAAGTATAAACATAATACAGTGGTTTTCAAATAATTTTGTCCTTTAGTCAATTAAATACACTGAAAATACAAGATATCTAGTGGTAAAGGTTACAACCTTTGTTGTTTTTTGCAAAAATTCACCTAGTTCAACTTGATAACCTTGAAAGGTGCAAAAGAATACTGGGAAAGTTAAAGAATACGCAAAACACCTGTTTGGAACATTCCACAGATGAACAGATCCACTCGAAAAGGTGAATGTCATGATGGAGTATAAAAGGATAATTCCTGAAGGGCTTAAGGTGCTCTCACTGAATGTGACTTTGCGACCATGATCGTGTTGCTCAGTGACGCCACGTCTGCTCCAGTTTCACCGCGCAAATATTGTGTACCATAGGAGTAAATAAGGAGACGTTTTCCTAACTGTATCATTTTCACTCACCTGCCAACCACAAAACACTGCAGCTGATGCCCTGCAGCAGCATCATCTGTGAGTTTTCTGTGGTCCGTCAAGGTGGAACTAATGTCCTCACTGACTAACGTTTCCCACACACACATAGATTGTTACTCTATGAGCCGGAATAAGAACTGTCTGTCCCGGGTACCGTCACCCACCCACACAAAGCTGATTGGCTGTTGCTGCACAGCCGCACACGACATCGCCTGAAAAGATCAACTCATTCAACTGAGGTGAAAGAGCAATGTGGTCGCCTACCAATTTTCGGTACTTTTGCGTGTGTTTATGGGGTAATAAATATCAATTTGTTTAATATTAAGATCTCAAATTTTTTCAATGTAAATTTATTTCTCAATATATAAAATTTGACAGTTATATATCGAACCAACATTCAACCTTTTGTATTGTAACATTGTAGTTGTTCCAAAAATTTCTTAAACATGAAAACCAGTAACTAAAATGAACCACAACTTAATAAATCAACTGCAGCCCTCACTTTAACTTTAGGGCAGTTTAACAATGGGTCAGACAGAGCTGTAAATAAAAGCATTTACATTAACGTTACAAAGTACGAGGAACCGACCTGATAATGATAACTGACGCACATTAAAATTCCAAGCTAATACCATCTTAAACACGAGGCTTATTTACCTGGACCAGGTGTCCTCCTTGTCGCATTTGCTGCCATCACCAAATGTTAAAGCCATTTCTTTTCCTGTGTTTCTGGCTGCAGACGACTAGTCGCCATTGGACACAGGCGTGCTAACAGTGCTGGATGAATCCTTTGTGGTCGTAGATCTGAGGCTATCAAAAATTGTGCACTCTTCAGCTTTAAGGAAAATTTTGTGCGTCACCAGGTGCTTCCTCAGATTTGAAGTATTTTCGCCGCTGGTCTTACACTTGGCGTCACAAATATTGCAGCGGGCATAATCTCCATCACATTTAATAAAGTAGAGCCATACTTTAGAGCACTTTCTCTAAGCCATGCTTGCTTTGTTGACTGAGCCCGCGGCTGCTGACGTCATTACGCTATTGCTGTGCTGCGTTCAACTCCAGTATGGACATTCACCTACTCTACCCAATAGTATGCCTGCTTCCTCCACTCCCTCACAGTCCTAAGAATGTGTTTGGGTACCTAAACATGGCACCATTTGATTTTACGTGAGTCGGTACTCGGTAGTACCTACAGAATTCGGTCAGTACCTCTTAAAGAATCGAATTCGGTACCCTTCCCTAACTAGCATAGCTCAAACACTGGGAATTTAGGGGAAGTATTAGCCTGCCTCTGCCTACAGTCATGCATACAGTCGTCTGGTAACCAGTTGACCCACGTACAAGGACATCGGTTGTGGCTTGTCGAGCATCCTGCGGTCATTCTTAAAGTACCAAATTCATACCATCCCTAATGAAGAGTGGTCGCTGTAATCACTTAAGTCGCATTCGGTGAGTCGGCGGCTTTAGTCATTCACAGGCAAGGATTGCACTGCTTTGTGAAAAACTGCTTAAGAGAAATTGCGTAAGATTGATGGCTCTCAGTGTACAACTACAAAGAATTTAGGGATTTCATAATCTACAGCCCACAATATCATCAAAAGATTCTGAGAAGCCAGAAGAACCTTTGAACATAATCAGCAATGCAGAAAACCAACATTAATGCCCATAAGCTTGGCGGCACTGTATTCAAAACCAACATAATTCTGTATAGGATGTAACCACGTGGACTCAGAAACTAGAAAACCATTGTTAGTTAACAGTTTATTCACATATCCAGAAAGGCTGCCAGCTACTTTCGGCCCGTGAGATGGGTGAAGGAGTTAAATCTCTGTCATAAGTGGGATGCTTCAGGATAAAGAGGACTTGTCTAGTAAAATAATCATTCATGTCCTGCTTTAAGATTCCCTTTTTAAACTCATTCCTCTTTATTGCAGTCTGTCATCACTTAAACAGAGAAAACGTCCTCTGCCCCATCCCGCCTGCAGCTGAGTGAAGCTGTAACCACATCCCTTGCCACCTGGTCACCTGCCAACATGTCCTCATTTAAGAAGCCGCCCGTGCTGATAAATGGCAGCACGCTCTGCCACCAGAACCGACGGCCACCCAGCGGGGTCGGCAGAGAGGTGCTCAATCTGCTGCCGCAAAATCACATCCCGTGTTGGATGAAGGGATCGGAGCCAAATCGCTGCAAAATCCCCCCCAACTGCACCCTGGATAATCCTCCTGCCTCAATCTAACAATGTTATCTCATCTGCTGCAATGCTCTGTGGAAAAAAATGGAGAGCTGAAGGCGGATCTTTTCTTGATCAATGCATAATCAATACAGGGAGTTCATTGTCTGCCTCACTGTGTGAAAGAGGGTGTTTTTTTTACATGCTGGCTTTATCTGCCTGCAGCAATCAAGCCTTCAAACTCAGATGTAACAGATTTATGTCTGTTTAATTAGCACTCATAATAAATTGAGTTTGACCTTCCAAAAATAATACAACCTCAGCATTATATTTTATGGTCAGCCTTATCCAAACGTGCCAAAATCAATTACTCTTTTTAGATATTACCCTAACCTTTTATTTGAGTAAAGGATTCTTTGCTTTAGACACAGAAGGAGATTCAGGACAGGGTATTCCTGCAGAAGAAGGGGGAAAAAACAGGCTAATTTTGGTGCCGTGTTAATTTTGGACTCTTGTCTGCTGGACCGCGTTGATTAATGCAGCTCCTCGTCACTGTGAGTTGGCAGAACCAGGACAGACAACTCCGGCCTCGTTCTGGAAAGATTGTAAGTAAGTGAGGGTTTTAGGCACAGTGACAATAGGACGAAAGTATGAATGACTGAGTCTGAAGTTTTTCATTTCGACTGCCGCTGAAATAATACAAACCATCGGGCCGTTGTTGCTGCCATTCTGCCTTTTATTAAATTACACAGGAGGCTGAGAAGTAGGAAATTTGGGGTAAAACACAGTGGGTTGGATTTGAGCCTGGGTTCACTTTGGCATGAGCCCATGCAGCCTTTGTTTTTGGACTGCATGGGTCTACCACAGAACCATAGAAAACCAAATTATGTGAAAGTAAAACACAAAAGAGTACACAGCAGTTTCAATAGAGGCGGGACTTCACTCTCAACCATGAAGCTAGATAATTCCGATGGCTTAGCAATGAGAGTGCAGAGGGAGGTGGTTTAATTTGACAAGCAGAAAAGTAAGATTTTCCTCCCACGATGAAAAAATAAGAAACAGACATTTGCTTTTACAATGTTGGTGTGGACACCCTACTGTTGTGGACCTGCACAGTTAATATCTTCGCCATGTTGGTCCTCCTTTTCCACTATTATTGCAGTTCCTAGTATTAACCACAGTATGATCACTCAATAAAAAGAACAGTTTGTGCAAATTTCACACATATATCATTGTCAAGATTATTACCAACATGGACAACCTGCTGCTGTGGACCTGCATAGCTAATATGTATGCCGTTTAAACAGTGTCTTTTACAATCATCATTACAAAAATTAACTTCAGTATGATCAAATGGTCTAATGCATGCTCCTTCCTTCAAATATCACACATGTATATAATGCATAATCATTTTTTCCAAACCTGGACACCTGCTGCTGTGGACATCATTGCTAATATATCAGTTCCTTTTCCTAATTTAATATAACTCGTAATATTTGCTCACAAAAATCAGTCTGCTTGAATACCTGAGTGTCCTGCATAATATCACACAAGTATTATTCTAACTCTTTTAACAAGTATGGATGACCTCTTGCTGTGAACCTTTTAATGGTAATATTTTAGCCTTTTATTGATCTTTTTCCATCCTTATTACAGGCTCTCCTAATTAGTTTAAGAAGGATTATTCTTCTGCTACATATTGTATCTCCTGTAAATATCAAACATATATCACTGTAACCATTATTACTAATATGGATGACCTGCTGCTGTGGACCTGTAGGTATATAAGGATTTTTGTTTATTCCTTTTTCTATTATTAGAGTTCCTAACATGACTAGAAAAGCACTCGGAGAGCGCAGACCTCCACCAGCACCACAGTCCTTAGCCATATTGTGATTTTGACCATAAATATTACTCCTACCTTTATTTCATCGAAATATTTAGATTCATTGACCATGAAAACATACCATTAGCAACTGGATTCATAATGATATCTATTTTAGTTCAGTAGTTATTCACAAAAAACACATTTTTCACCATGGCAGCCAGACACTGATCCGGATCAACACCAAAATCGAATCAGTTCTTCCTTTTCCCATGCCGAACATTTCCTGAAATTTCCATGAAAATCCATCAATCACTTTTTGAGTTATTTTGTTCACAGACGGAGGGACAAACAAACTCTCCTGAAAACATAACCTCCTTGGCAGAGGTAAATATTGGTGTGGTAACCCTTGCAAATACCACACGTCTTACAAGGACCATTATCATAACCTTGTATGACCTGCTGCTGTGGACCTACATATTTCTACATTTTATCACTGACAACTATTGCATGATCATTGCAGTTTCCGTTTACATGTTTTGAGAGTGTAATGAATTATATCACTGGCTGCTTTCATTTGTCCGAAACAAAGGTTACTGTTTTAAAAAATTCCGTTTAGGGGATTCCCAAGTGATTGAACACTTATTTTAACGAATTATTTCCTGGCTCGACAAATCTGTCTTTTAAAATACATGATGGTTCAGGCAAAGGACAACCTGCTGCTGTGGGCCTTCATAGGTAATATTTCAGGCTTCCATCAACTCCATTTCCATTATCATTAAAGTTGCTGATATTTACTTAAGCAAGATTATTCTAATTACATACACAATGATTCTTGCACATATCACACATATAGTACTGTAACGCCCATTTACGGTCAAATACGGTTGACCTGCTGCTGCTGTAGACCTGCATAGCTAATATTTTATCATCCTAGCGCTGACAACTTTTGCATGATCATTGCAGTTTTATATATTAGCTTGATATCACATATGTATAAACTGGAACCATTATTTCAAATATGGAAGACCTGCTGCTGTGGACCAACATTGTTAATATTTAGTCTCTAATTAAATCATTTTCATAATCATTATGGCTCTTAATATAACCTTAAGAAAGATCAGTCCATGATAATAAAGTGTAGTTTTGTCAAAAATCATACATATTTATTTCTGGAACTACTATTTCAAACCTGGAGGACCTGCTGCTGTGGACCAATACAGATAATATTTAGTCTTTGATTTAATAATTTTCCATTATCTTGACACCTTCTTATATAACCTTTAGGAAGATCAGTCCATTAAAATTAGTGTAGTTTTGTCAAAAATAACACATATGTATTTCTGGAACCATTATTTCAAACCTGTAAGGCCTGCTGCTGTGGACCAATATATCTAATATTTAGTCTTTGATTCAATAATTTTCCATCATCATGACTGCTTCTTATATGACCTTTAGGAAGATCAGTGTACAAAAATAAAGTGAAGTTCTGGCAAATATCACACATATTTATTCCTGGAACAACTATTCAAACCTGGAGGACCTGCTGCTGTGGACCAGTATAGCTAATATTTAGTCTTTGATTTAATAAATTTCTGTTATCATGACAGCTTCTTATATAACATTTTGAAAGATCAGTCCATGATAATAAAGTATAGTTTGTCAAAAATCACACATGTTTGTACTGGAACCATTATTTCAAACCTGGAGGACCTGCTGCTCTGGACCAACGGAGCTAATATTTAGTCTAACACTTGGCACTTATCATTACAGCTTTAATATATCCTTTAGGACAATCATTCCATTATAATGAAGTGAAGTGGGCAGAACCATTATATCAGACCTTGGAGACCTGCTGCTGTGGACCAATAGAGCTAATATTTAGTCTTTAATTTAATCATTTTCCATCATCATGACAGCTTCTTAAATAACCTTTTGGAAGATCAGTCCATTAAAATAAAGTGAAGTTTTGGCAAATATCGCACATATTCATTACTGGAACAACTATTCAAACCTGGAAGGCCTACTGCTGTGGACCTTGAGTTGATTAGCAGTTGAATGGGTATGCTTAATAAAGAGGCCAGATGCTGTACAATTCAATTTAAAGGTCAAAGCTGCCTAATCCTCAAAAATGTGTTTTTAGTTTCCTGACACAGGCCCAACTTCAAATAATTAATCAAGCACCTGCGTCAGTAAAAAGAAATAAAACATGGCAGCCAAGCCCTATTAAAGGCTCAATTTAAGCACCATCCTGTCCACGTAGCTGCACAGAGGACAGAAACCCTCTCTGCCACCTTTCTTATCTGACAAAGTATCGTGTGTAATTGTGCCACAGTGCAGCACACATAGTCTAACATGAGGTGGATAAACAGTGAAGCCCCCAGACAGCCGTTAGCTGACGGACACAATGCTAACAGAGTGGAGGTAAACACGGGCACCTGCTCATAGAGATTAATGTGGGCTCCGGGGCCACTAAAAACATCATTATCATTCAGTCTTATTTAGTCGGCTCTGCAGTACAAGGTCGGGCCAGATGTTCTGTGGACAGAGAGCAGCACATCGATAGTGTTGCGGTCTCATTATTGGGCCGCAGTGTGCTGTATTCACACAGAGATACTCACATTTAGACACAAAAACAGCCCCTCTCTCAGCAAGGAAACTCATTAGTAAAGCAGTGTTGATCTGTTTGTGTTTTTGGGAAACAATTAAATAATTTCCTTTTGTGTGAAAATAGCTTTGATAAATCATCTAGATCCAATTATGAAACTTGACTTTGTTTCTCGTTGTTTCAGAGAAAACAGATGCTCAGGTCATTCTGGGTTATTGTTTTGTCAACACAAAATGAGAATAATGATTTTACTAATTTGTTCATGAAAAGCTGCTGTTGAAAGAAGATAAATTTAGGCACACACAGCAAGTTGCACTACAAATTGCTGGTTTGTCTTAAGTGGCGCAAATGTCATTAATGCAAACACTAATCAAACTGTGCCCATATTTGTACTGAATAGTTAGTGGACTTGAGCCTGAATAGTGTTTGTCTAGTCTCTTAAAGCAGCTTCACATTACCCATTCACACCCATTTACTCATTGAACACTGGAGTTTCAATGTTACAGTCCAGCAGTATCCACTAACACATTCACACCCTTTCATACCTATTTATAGGCCTGTCACGATAATCAATAAATCAATTAACCGCACGATAAATAAAAACGTCCTCAGTAATTTTGCCAGCCTCGATAAGTTGACACTCCATCTATCAAAGAGGCTGGATGAGAAGATGGGTCACTGTGCAACCTTCTCAACACCTGGGTGCGTTGGTTCTATAGCAGATTTAACGGATTTATAGCGGAGTGAGCATTTGTCATTCATTCAATCTTTGTGGGGGAGACGGGGCCGCTCACGCGTATACACACAGAGCTGAAGTGAGCATCCCGAGGGGTAACAAGGAAACAAACACATATATGAATGATGGCACGAAAGCTTTGGTTCCTAACCTGAATGCCACAGCCTCAGTGTGGGGATATTTTGGTTTTAAACAGAATGAACAAGGTGTGAGCCCACGAACACAGAGGAGCTGAAAAGTCGTATTTGTTTGAAAGCAGTGGCGACAAACAAGGGGAGGTGCAGCAGAACCTTCGTCATGACAGTCCACGCTTACTAAGGCGTTTGGTCTGCAAAGTAAATACAAATAAAGCAGAGCAAAATGGTGCGCGCTCACAAACAGTGTCGTTCGCTACATTGCAAAAGAAATGCATCCCTTCATTACGGTTGAAAAGCCAGCAACATTTGACAGAAAGTATGAATTGACTGGGAGAACGTACATGTCACAAACAATTTCGGAACTGTATAAACTCCATTTTATTTATTGTTTTTTACTGTTGTGTGTCTTTTTATTAGAGTTTTTTTCTGTACAGAGACAGGGTCTATTTTTTTGTTTTTGATTAGTATAATGATTTTTATTTACATGCAATTTTTCCCAAAAGAGAGTCCATTTCATTTTCATTGGATATTTTTTCTTTTCTTGTTAAATTTATTTTAATAAAAAGCTCTTGACCTTCCATTTACAGTTAAATACTCTAAAGAAATTAAAGTTTATTGCTTTTGATATGGTGTACTCACTTTATTATGACATATATTATAATTACATTAATGAAAAAATGATGTTTTGAAACAATATTGACAATAATATCATTTATCTGCAGTAATTTTTTTGGACAATTATTGTCCAGCAAAATTTGTTATCGTGACAGGCCTACCTATTTACATGCCACTGATAAGCAATTGGAGCAGCGTAGAGTCCCCTGAAGTGCCTTGTCCAAGGACACATCACCATGTGACAGATGAGCTGAGCTCAAACCTACAACCTTCCAAATACCAGCAGAGTTCACTATCAGACTGCACCACTGACGTCCCAATTGACAACTTTAGTCTACTTACAGTCCAGAAAAGTTGCCCCTGATTTAAGCATGAGCCCTCAGTTGTCACTTCCACTGGTCAACAGTCCTGGGGCCTCATTTATAAAGCTTACATACGTACAAAAGGAAGCGTATGCCACCTGTAAGCAAAGTTTGTGATTTATAAAAACAAACTTGACGGGAGAAAGTGCGGACCTACATGGCAGCTCTGACCCTTACATACGCACAAAATCTGGACAAAGAGGAAACCGCAACTCTAACAGTAGAGGGATGAAGTTAAAGATAGCTCTGGGGAACTGATACATTTCTGTGAAATAGTCGAATATTACACATTTCACAACACATCATGTATGAAGGATATATTTTCAAAAAACAAAGAAAGAGGGGAAATTTATAATGGTGACCCATACGCTAACGCATGCATGGGCGTGCACACATGCACATGAACAGGCCCCCACATATAACCTCTACTGTTGAATCAGTTATGCATTAAAATGTCATGATCGTTGCACAAAACTCTGATGCGTAAAGACACACAGTGGCGTATCTGACACTGTTGGAGGACATGACCTCCTCCGCCTCAGTCACCACATCGTTCAGGCGGGACTCCCGATGATCCCGGACAGATTTTGGTCTGTGGGGGCGGGCTCTGGTGTGCCCTTTCCCCACCTGTTGCTCAGACTCTCTTTCTATGGACAGCAATTCACCTTTTCACCTCCACTTTCTTGTCAGATCGCTCCAGTTTTACTTCAGCCACAGTCCGACCTTCTATGGCAGCCTTATATACAGCATCAGCCACATGCTTCTCTCTGCTGCCTTTGTGGCATTAGTGATGTCTGAACTGAGCTATTAGTCCACACCCCACCATATCCCTACTGGGAATATAAAATATCTAGGTATCAATATTTCCACCAAGCTGTCAGAGCTGTTCACTCTCAATTTCATTCATTACTCAAATCATTTCAAGATGACCTTACCCGTTGGACCACAGTACGAAAGAATGGTAACAATCAAAAGGAAAATCCTACCTAAAATAAATTATTTGTCCTCGATGATCTCCATTTCCCCCAGCTCTTCCTGGTTCAAAAATCCCAACTCAGCAATAACTAAATTCTACTGGAAAAAATAAAACTCCTCGGAATGAACTCTCAACTCTTCAAAACTCAAAACATGGTGGGTTGGAGGCCCCAAACTTTGAATATTACCATCCTGCAAATCAACTGCAATATCTACTAAAATGGCTTCATCAATCAGACATTGACTCACACTGGTTAGAAACAGAACAGGCTTTATGTGATAACATCCACTTCTCAGACCTCCCATTAATTAGTCAGACCATCAAGAAAGATCCCTGCTTCCAAAATATAGCCGTAGCCTCAGCTCAGACAGCTTGGTGCAAAGTGCTTTAGATTACTAATTCCACAGTTGCACCATCTATCCACTCACCAATCTGGAATAACTCTGACTTCACAATCAAAAACAAACCCTTAAATTTCCCCACTTGGAAGAGCCTGAGCTATTAACTATTAATATGTCAATCTCACATTGAGTAAAATATATTTTTTTCTCTTGTTTTCCCTCTTGTTCTATCACGAAATTGGCCTCTTTATTCATCAAGGGGATTCACCTGACCTTTTATAGGCACTATATGGGTGGGGCAAAGCGTTCCCTCACGTGCGACAGCTTTAGAGTTGATTGTGATTTATAAATGGAAACCGGCATCGGACTTGCGTACGTACTCTTTCATGAATCTGAACGTTTTTGTTAACACACATTTGTTTCCAGCATACACCACCGATAGTAATCTTTCCTGCGTACAGTTATATAATTGAGGTGCCTGGATATAGTGTGTCACTCAAGACTGGTCTCGAGACCACATTTTAAAGGTCTTGGTCTTGTCTCGGACTCGAGAGCATTTTTACCCGGTCTTGTCTCAGTCTCGGACTGGCCAGGCTCGGGATTTTCCGTCAAGACCGATCAAGATCAGCACTGATCTGCTGTTCTTCAACGTCATTAATGCTACCAAGGAGGAACACTTGGTAAAACAACAAAAAGCTTCAATTCATGTGTTACTTCACTCTATAATGACTGCAACCTTCCCGGTGTTGTGACTGCGGGACATCCACCGTAACTGTTCAACCTTGTCATGGTTTTGAAAAGATTTTGATGGTCTTGGTCTTGACTCAGTCTTGACTCCCAAAGTCTTGGTCTTGTCTTGGTCTTGGTGCATTCTGGTCTTCGGCAAGTCTTGATCTTGGATAGTGTGGTCTTGAGAACAACATTTCCTGGATATTACATTATAGCATGGGTTCCTATGAGTTTGAGTCACTGTGCATTATGGGAAGACAACATCCCACATTTTTTAGGGACAGTAATATGTTGACCTCATCATTTTTTGCCAGATTGACTTCCACATTGAATCCAAGAGTGTTGTTAAACTTAATCTTATGTCATACTAAACCAAGTTCATTTTGAGAGTTATTCTGGTACAGCCTGGCACTTAAGCTTGGATCTCAAGCCACAGCCAAGCCATTACTGACATTCTTCACCAACACGTTAGAGAAAATGTGAAAAACTGCCCTGCAATGTCAACAAATCAATAATAATTTAAAAAACAGGATATGTATCCAGGTTCATATCACATTCAAAATCTAATTACACCCTCTCTGTGCCATGTGACCAACAGTTCCTGAACATTTCTCCAAAATCAGTTGAAAACGTTGAGTTATCAAGCTCAAAGTCAAACAGATAAACCCTTGGAAAAAGCAAAGGTTACCTGCTTGGCAGAAGTAATTAATGCCTGCAGTCACCAGTATGATCGCCTGTGGATCAACACCATGCTCGCCTCCAGCATGTCAACAAATCACTCACCCACTTGTCCACCCCTCTGCTGTTCTGTCATCTTCTTAAGCAAGCTGCGTTAGAATCCCCAAAGCTTTCATTTAAGTCATGTGAGTCAGAAATAATGACCCAGTGTTGAAGTGTGTGATGGAATTGGCACTGATAGCAACGAAGTAAAGCTTATTGCAGGGGTGGGCAACTTTAATTACCAAGGGGGCCACATAAAACCACTTGTTACAAATTTTCAGAAACTCTCGATGAGGAAAAAGAATGTTGGATAGACAACATATGAAAATATTAATTTGTCATAAAATTTGAATACCAATATTCATATATTGCAACATAAATACAAGTTATTATGCATAATCAAATTAACTTAACACAGGATTCAAGCAAATTCATCTAAAATACATGGAATTAAATCCAATGAAGCTAATTTAAAATCAATAAAATGATGTGTTATTCAAATTTTTAAAGCTCAAATATTTTGCTGCTGCCATTTTTTAAATATAGTATTGAGTAATACTCGATCAAATGTTCAAAGGCTTCAGAGAAGAGATTTAGAGACACTATTATAGCAAAGTAAGGTCACAAACAACTTACATAAGCCAATAAAAATATCAGTCTAGATTATATTGAATTATTTCCATTGGATATCTGAGTTTTCATATTTACAACTGCTGGTTGGGAATGAATGGCGGGCCACATTTGGTGATGTGGAGGGCCGCACTTGGCCCCTGGGCCGCCACTTGGCCACCCCTGGCTTATTGGCTGCTTTTGTCTAAATCCTCTGACTATGGACGCATATTTTTGTATAAAATCTTCTTTCTAATAAACATATCAAGGAGAAATTTCCATAATAAAAACTATTTAATACCGACAGTACAACATGCTAATTAATTTCTGTTAAATTGCTTTTAAAGAGTATAAGGCATTAGCCATAGCGACGTAGATCAGCTCTACACTCATACCAAACCAGAATGTTGAACACGTCTGAATTACCTTGATTTACCACAAGCATTTGATTTAAAATGCCAACGAGGATAGCTAACATTTGCTAACACTGCTTTGGAACCCACCACCATCCCTTACTGACAAGCTGCAAACCAAATCTAGGTTTATTTTCAACTCCTGAAATTTGTTTAATAAAAATGCTGATATAGTACAGGATATCACAGTATAGCAACGCAATTTTTTTAAAGCATATAGCTTTAGTCAAGTACCCACTTAATGAATATATAACACTGTACTGTTAAATTATGTGTAATTTAACATTCCAGAGTATTAGTGCCAGCTTTTGTAAAGGAGATTGAAAAGACAGCACTCCACTGCATAAAAATAAATCTTCAAAATAACAATTTTTTTCCAAACATCTCTTTTTGCCCAGGCAAAGATTGTGACCTAATTGAGAATCACTGTTGTTGATGATTTTGACTATGATAGATAAGACTTGAAGGCCAATTTAACAGCTTTTCTTCCTCATTATGTGAATTTAAGCAGCAATTTTTATTGAAAAATTGCTTCTTGTCCTGTACATACATGTATGCAAAGCTTCACCAGTTTTTTGAATTGAATACAGTTCATACAAGAGATTGGTTATTCACCATTTTTGATTAATTTTAGATATTTCAGCACAATAAAATTGCACATACGCTGCATTTGTCAAGACCTATTTTTGTATTAATTTTCATTAACTGCTGGAAATTTCATTGCTCTGTACTTGTGACATATGCATTGACAATAAAGTGATTGATTAAATGATTGATTCATTGATTGGAGTCAAATTCCTGGTATGTGTCGCATTAAAAAAATGAAAAATAAAAAAATGATTCAGATTCTAATTCTTAAATATTGTGATGTGCCTTTAAGTGCAATGATGAAGCCTATATTTTGAGTTTGGGTTCTGATCATTTTGTGTATGGAGAGCCAATTTTCTCAGCAAGAAAAACAATATAAGACTTTCTAAATGAGTTTTGTATAAAAAAAAGTGCTGAGAAACTCAGGGTGTCAGTCAGTAATGGATCCATATGGAGAACAGGGAGGTAAACACACCTTCATGTGACAGACAGCACCTTCTCTTCTTCAACAACCTCTCCATCAACGTCTCTCCTGACTCCTGATTTGTCAGGCTGGGATCTCACGTGGCAACCTCATCCATCTTTATCGCCGCTCTCCGAGAAGCGCTTGTTGACGGGCGGGGATAGAGCTGCCGACTTTATCTACCGGCGTGTCTCGTCAGCTTCTGAAGGGCAACTTCTTCAAACTGAAACGGGAGAGATCAACAGTGAGACAAGAGCCCCGGGGCTGTTCACCTCCTCTGACACCATTGTTCCATTTTGAGCGTCATTCATGGCATTCATGCTCAGGAGCGACGATGCTCCACAGCCTGGGAGGCAGAGGAAGGGCCTTTAAACCCGTAAACTCTCATCAACAGTTCAGTAAAATCATGTTTTTAGTCACTGTGTCTTACTGATAAGTGTGTGGAACTGTTCTTGCCCAATCTTTTGGCTGGTTGTGAGAAGTTATGCCAAACTATGATCCATAAATTTTACAAAGTGGGAGGCTTTTACACCTCTCAGTTGGTAAATTAGAGATTTAAAAATGTCTTTTTACATGCAGACTTGCAGTAGAATTTAAATAGCTGAGATTGCATTAAATAAGAAGTATTAAAGGCCCCATGCCCTGCCAAATGCATTTCCTTTGCTCTTAATGATGTTAGAAGGAGCTTGGAGAGCAGAAGAATGTGACACCTTTTATCATACTCTTAGTTAACAGAAAAAGCTCTATTCCCCTCCAAAGAAAATGGCCCTTAAAATGCTTCGTTTTTTACTTCCTTGGGTTTATGATGTCATAGCTGTACAGTCTCCGCCTACATCTGTATTTTCCTCTCATCACAAGTAGCCATGACTGTTTTCTATCTTCTCCACAGCCTCCCTCCTCTCTCCTCCCATTAGACATATTTTGGGCAGTAAAGCAGCACAGAGCCTATAATTGTAGCCTCCTGTAGCCTACCCACTCCAATTGTTTCCAAAGGGGAGGGGAAAAGAGTTGCATCCTATCCTAGAAAGCAGAGGTTCCCAATCACAGGGAGATCATTGGGGGTTTAATTCTGAAAGGAAGCCTGGATTCTTGTATATCTGCCTGTGCAGCTCAGGAGATACATTCACCGTTAACCCTTTAACCTCCTAAAAAAGTAGCCATGATTTTAAAAAAAATAATTAAAAAAAACTTGGGCACTTATGCAACATTTAATTTTTTTATACCCTAGAAATTTGACCTCTACCAAATGGTTGAGCTGGGAGATTATTGTTGGGGAAGTAATTCCATTGTAAAAGTGAAAAGAGAGGAAAATTTAAGTAAAATGTCCTTTTTTGAGAAACACTTTTAACTTTTTGGACGTCATATTTATTTCATATAAGCCATTCTTGGACAAGAAGTGGTTTTATTTTAATTCTAGGTTTAATAATCCTAGAAATTGGGTGAATAAAGGTGTTTTCCCATTTAAACCTTTATTCGAAATTATTATTTCCATAAACATAATGTAACTGTGGCCACTGTAAAGACTCTAACTGTAGGTCATTGTCAAGCCACCATAGTTTTTTGTGGGGTAGTTTAACCTTTAAATAGGCTGATTAAAAGGCTTTTGGGTTTAGTTCCTTTATTAGCAATCATATTTACTAGTGTCATGGGCCTCTAGCAACCCCATTTCAAAAACTAGAACTTACCCTTTTAAAAGGGACAAAAATTCACTTTATATCTGTATTTTCTGTGTGGGACTTAAAGGGTTAAGTGAGACTTTGTAGGTAAGAAAGAAACACTGGTTAAAGTTTTAAAGGGAGACATCTCACATAGAGGTTTGGTTTGGGAGCAGTGTCGAGCACCTTGATTTATTAAACAGCCATCTATGAGCAGCCAAGACAATGAAGATTTAATGGCAGCTCATTGTTTGAATATTAACAATGATTTATTTGTCTTGAAGTGACGTGCTCATTTTCTTTCATTTTTGGGAATTTTCCAGCCTCTGTCTTTTCTTTCTTTGACATTTTTGGCTATTCCTCATCCATGTTCAGCCTACCAGAAGTCATCAAACGTGCAATTATTGATGAAAAACAAAAGGGGACCCACTCAACCTCCACCTCCCTCCCATAAAAACATCCACACGGTCGAGTGAGACAATTCAACTGGAGCTATTAAGATATGCAGCTTAATTATGAATGAGCTATGTGTGGGCGTAATAAGCACGGCTAATACAATGGCTCTGTGCACAATATGGGCCTCGGTGTTTAAATTAGTGCCAGTTTAAGAAGAAAAGTGGAAACACACCGCATCGCTCTTTAATTATGGAGCAATAATTACATTATATGGCTGCAGGTCACAGGTTGGGCTTTCATTTGTTTAAAGCATTAAAGCAAGCGGAGTGTGGTTCAAAAGTACAGCACCCATTTCCAGAGTTCATCAAATTCATCAAGAGGCTGGAAAGCTTCATTATATCTAATGTTGGTTAGATGGATAACAAAGAAATTATGTGCCGAGAATGTGCAACAAGCCATTAATCTATTTCCTCCCAACACTCGCTAAATTAAAACTGCATCTGAGTCAACATGGCAACCTTGAAATGCCCCACCACTCAGTGCATTTAGGCAAAGGAGTGTCCAAACTATGGCTGGGGCCCAAATACGGCCTATTCAGTGATGCCTGGGGTTACAATGGCCCCTTGATAGGTGATAACCCACCCTTAGGGCCAGATCCTCAAAAGGAATGCACTGTTTTTGCAACCGCTAAATCTGTGCAAATGACAGAAAAAAATAGCATGCGATCCATACGCATATGCAAAGGGTGAAACGCAACACAAACTGCACTGCTACTCCTCACTGTGCCAGTCCAATTTGCATGCATGTTAATTAGGGAATATCATAATTCCACGCAAAATTCCCCCCTTCATATGCAAATGAGCCTCATTGCAAATACCCCTAATCCACAAAGACCAGCGTGAATTGCCACAGGCAGTGAAGCGGTGCTATTTAACGCCAGTGAGACCCGTGTATTAAATCTGCGCAATTTCTCTTTCTCCCTGTCTCACTATCTCTCTCAAAATGATTGCAGATTGCACTGAGTTGGTGGTAACTGTGGAGCAGAGCCTATATAAGGGCTGTCATGCCAGGACTCTCCAGTATTAATTGCCAGTAGTGATTGTAGCCAGGTGAAGACACCGTGGCAGTCGACATGGCAGGTGCTTACAAGAAAGAACTTATAAGTCAGATTTCTGCTGAAACGTTTGGATGATAGGGTCAGAAGTGGGTGCAAACATCAAGCATGGATTAGGATTCATCTTGCCTTGTCTCAACAGTCCAGGCTGCTGGTGGTGTAATGGCGTGGGTTCATTTTCTTGGTTCACTTTGGCCCCAGTCGAGATGTAACTGGTTACCAAAAAGGAGGAGAAAGAAGAGGCTACCATGGTAACCATTTCCCACACTAAACAACCAATGTTGACGTCTCGCTCTCCTCTTCTTTTTTTTCCTTCTAATGTGTTTTTGTATCGTTTCAGCGGCATCAGCGACCCTGTTTGAGCACCGCAATGGAGTCCTTCATGCTTTTATGAGTGTTTTCATATTGTTTGAGGCAAGCAGCGACCTTCCCCCACTTCCACATTTATTGTACAGCTCAGAGGATAAAATGGGCCCATTCTGCACGGATGAGATGGTTTCTGAAGAGGCAGGAGACATTGAAACTTGCCTTTATATCGCTCCACACGCCAACTCGCAATCTTCCGTCAGGTGAGTGATAACAGACCACTTCGACTAGAGTCAATGATTTCCACAAGGCATGACAAAAAGTGCAGACAGCCTGTAGTTAGAATTTACAGTGACCGTGACCACAGTACAGGCAGAGCTCAGGAGTCGTGCACCCGTGACGCGTCACAGCAGTGGTCATCCTGGCGCTTGCATTCACATCGAACAGTGACCAGTCCTCTGCAATCGCGTGGAGACCATCTATGGCGGCCTGGTGCCCAGCCGCGGTTTGTTTGCATTCACACTACCAAAACGAATCGGACTTTGGGCTCAATCGCACCCGGATCCGGGACAGGGCCCCTAGTGGGAAAGCACCCTAAAACTGGAGACAAATAAGAACGCTTTTAACAAAGGACTTAAAAAATGGCTTAAATCAAAACAACAGTGTTTGCATGAGTAATTTTAATTGGTAGACGACTGATCATGTTGCCTTGGTGTTACATTTTATGTATGCATTTAATTTGAAAAACTGCTTCTTTTTAACTGTCATATTGTATTGTACATTGTACTTTTTCTTTCCCTTCTTCATTTATTAATTATCATTTTATAAAAGCCTCCTGTGGACAAGTGTTGTAAATTAGCACCTGTGCTAAATCACTTAAAACAATGCACCTGGTTTGTCCAATGTAATTGTTATGTCCACATCAAATAAATAATAAATAAAATAAATTGTTCAAATGCCACAGCCCACCTGAGTATTGTTGCTAAGACTACTGTGCATCCATAATCTGATGAACACTTTAAAGCTCAAATCATATCAAACTGGATGAATGTTTCCAGCACCTTGTTGAATCAATACCATTACGACTTAAGGCAGCTCTGAAGGCAAACACTGCATTCAAGGTATACCTAATAAAGTGGCCAGGGCTGGGACATGTGTGTGCAAGAGCAAGCAAAAATTCTCAATGTCTTTCTATGAAAGAGAGTTAGCCTATAACTGGGCTGAACAGCTTTGCTAACAAAAGATGGCTGCATTAGTTTTTTGCACAGTGACAGAGGCCCAAATCAGAATTGGAATGGTAAACACTCATTTTAAAGATATTTACTGATTCATTTAACATATTTATCCAACAGCTTCATTTTAATCACAAAAATAACTTAGGTGCTGCACAAAATAACAACAAACAGAAAGAATTAGAGCCCATTAAAGCTCTTCTCAAAGGAGTACTGCTACTTTTAATGTATTTATGTAAGATTTTCTGCCATTTTTGCATGAAAAACCTTCTTTTCATGATAGTTTGGTGTCCTCCCCTACTCTATCACCTCTTTTCACAAGCCTTTTCACATGCGCTCTCTCTCATCATTAAAGGCCTAAAATGCCCCTAAAAAACCTTCTTTATATATTCCAGGATGACTGGTAAAGTACAATTGGGAAGTAAGAAAGCTGCATTGGGCCCCACATTGTCAAGTCCTGGCCTATAAAGCAGAAGATTTAGGCATGAAGCCCAGAAAATAGAGGGGAAGACATTCTTAACTGCAACAAGCAAGCTGGATTTTCAAATTAACCTCCAAAATTGTCAGCGCCTTCATCAGCATTGTGCATATCTTTCTCTAAACACAAACCAAAAACATGCAAACTTGGAGGTAAAAAGAGATTTTCTCTTAAATACATAACAATGACATGATGAAATTATTTTTTAAAAGTTAACTTTGAGTAATTCTTACCTTTATTTACATCTTGTTGTCCAAAATCTAAGATCACAAGAAGCTTGCTGTATGCCAAGATGGCCTTTTAAGCCCCGCCCACAGGAAGTGGGAGCTACCAGCAGTGGGGATCAGAGCAGGGGCAATGTGACGTGATTGATCTGTAAAAACCCTGGTTTTGTTTCTTACTTTTCATATTTTCCATCAGATTATTTAATATGTTGTGAAAGGTTTATTTTATAAGGTTATTTAGGTTGTTGTTTTGCATAAATTTGACTTAATTTTTAATTTGCCGTCACCTTAATCCCCCCTTTACTTGAAGTTGGACTAGTCCTCCATTCATATAAGCCTACTCTGTCAGTTACAGTCATGTAAGTGGGAAAGAGAATCAGTGAGGGTTTATCAGTTTACACAGGGGAAATGGTAGCAATTTTACTAGCAACACAGTGGGTAGAAGAAACAAGACCGTTAAGATCAGTCATTTGCTCAGATTCCAGTTCATCCCTTGTCAGTCTACAACACAATCATTCAGACAGTCGACCAGATATTTTAACAGAAATTAAACAAACATTGTACAGGATTCATATGATGGGAATTACAGTCATGTTTTTATGGATACCTGCACATATAGGAATTGAAGGAAATGAGCAGGTAGACAGGGAGGCAAAGAAAGCCACAAACAACAGTCAGGTTGACATGGCAGTGGATTACAGCGGGATGGAGGTGAAGGGTGTGGTGAAAATGAGAATGAAAGAAAGGTGGCAAAAACAGTGGGAGCAAGAAAAAACTGGAAGGTGGTACTATAGAATACAAAGGAGAGTTGGAAAAATGAGAAGAGCTAGTTTGAATAGAAAAAGTGAAACAATTATATCAAGATTAAGATTTGGACATTGTGGGTTAAATAGTACGTTATTTAAAATCGCAAAGCATGCAAGTGGTCGATGTGACAACTGTGAACAACAGGAAACAGTAGAACATGTTATCATGGAGTGTCAGAAATTTGAAACAGAAAGAAGACAGCTAATTGGTGGTCTCAGGAGAGAAAATGTGAGTTTTGACATAATAGAAATTTTACAGAATGAGTTAGAGAGTAAGTGCTACAAAATTTTATTACAGTATCTCAAACAAACACAGTTTATAGAAAGAATCTGAACTTTCCTTTTTTTTTTTTTTCTTTTTACACATTCAAGTAAGTTTAGATATTCTGGTCCACACTCCTTACCAGTAGGTGGCGGAAATGCACCATTTCGATGTTTGCCAACCACCAAAAAAACCAAAAAAGAAGAAGAAGAAGTTACAGTCATGTATTCATGATGTAGATGTTGAGTTTTGACTTGATTTTTATTTTACAGATTGTGTAAAAAAAAACGTGAAACAGATGTGAGTCTGATTTATGACATTTGTGAACAGTACTACTCTGCATTTTTCATTTGAAGCGACCAAACCAAACGAATGCGCACTCTGCAATAACTAGGAGCGTAGAACAAGAAATCCCACATTCTGCTGTGAGCGACGGAGCCGTGGACAGACACAAGAGGGGTCAGCAGCATGTGGGATTTCTTGGGTTCTTTTTTCTTGTTCTATGCTCCTAGTTATTGCAGAGTGCGCTGCCTTTGGTTTGTCAGTCATGCTCCCGTGAGGGCACCCGTAAGTGTATCATAGAAATGCCAAGTAGTACTGTTTAGGCTATAAACATGTGCTAAATGATGTCGCTCGAGTAAATGGTGGACGCATCTCAGGACACTTGGATTACAGCGCACGAGCAGTATGGAGGAATATTGCCGACTTTTTGTGGACTTTTGTGGACTTTTATGACACTGTTCGTTCGGGCTCTGACCGAAGTCATGATATCAATGTCAGTGGACAGCGAGGATTCCCCCAGATCTCCGGCTGCATCCTAGATGTTCCAAAACTACTCCACAGTGTTGTTCAGCATGAGGGTGAGTAGAAAATGAGGCCAAATCGTTGTTTGGGTGTAGTATTCCTTTAAGTGCAAGTTCGAGAAAAGGTTGTAGGAAGCAAAGCAAACCCTGATTAAAAACATGCCAACTAAATATATTCTTAAAAAAAAAAAAAGAGTACAACATTACCCGTCCAGTTCTTTATATCTGAACAAGACTGTTTCTTGGTAGTTACTTTAAATTGTTTCAAGTTAATGCACATTTTAAGTCCTCGTCTACTTTATTCCATAGTTTTACACCACAAAAAGAGATGCACATACTTTTCAGAGCTGAATGGATAGTGGGTTATTTTAAATTACAATTCCCTCATAGGTTGTACGCTCCCTCCCTTACCATGAAGATTATTATGATGTTGCTTGGTAACAACTTATTCCAGGTTTGACCCCCAAGACAAATATCCGGCAACAATAATTAATAATTCACTTTGATTTGAACGCTGATGCTGTTGGTTATAAGCAGCAGAGACTTTATTTTAATTAAGAAAGATGATCACGTGTGTAAGCTCCTGATGTCTCTGTTTTATCAGTTTATTAGAAAGTGTTCTCACATAGAGCATGGTTGCTTGCTTTGGTTGCCTTGCTTTATTAAAAAACAGACTCGTGAATCTGGTTAAAGTAGCAGACAAGGAGATCAGAGTGAAGCTGCAGACGCATCATTTTTAGGGCCAAATAAATTCTTATTTGTCCTGATCAACCTCTGTTTGCTGAATTTGATCTTCTTGCCTCTGGCTGTCGATACAGATTGCCTCAAACCAAGACAAGGCATGGCAGAACTTTTTTAAATTAGTCTTAGTTCATTAGCCTTACCTGCTTTCTTGAGTGTATTTTACACATGTTGGATATAAGTTTTGATTTTTAGATCATAATCCTTGTCTATTTATCAATTATTCATTTTCTTTTATCTGCTTTATCTTGAGTATTCATAATTACTGTTCATTTTATCTACTGCACAGCACTTTAATGAATGAATGCACCTTATTGAACTGTGTCTGATCCTTTAGCCTCGGGCTTTCCATGGTTTGAGTACCTTTGCTTTTCACTTTTGCTCAGAGTTTTTCTCAGTGATTTATGTTTTACTTTTGTGCTGCTGCCTGTTGCAAACGTAATTTATACCTAAGAGTGATAATAAAGTCGAAGCTGAAGTAGGACTACACATAGCAGTTTAAAGTGATAGTTCAGGATTTGTCTCGGTATAGTCCTTAACATTTGTCTCAGTGATGAAGATCAGCAGAAACAGTAGGCACAGAAGCTAGGGCAATATATTGCTACACATAGACCCATTGAGTCGGCGGAATTGTAAAGTTTTCAGTGAAAAGTAGACAAAAAGACCCCAAAGAAAGTGTTTGTGGAGGGCAGAACCTCACCGTATTTGGCAGGTGATTGGTCAACTGTTCTGGGCCAATCAGATTAAGGAGTAGGCAGGCTCTACTGGATCAAAGAGTATGAACAACGTCATAAAACCAACTCTCACAAAACATTTTTAAAGTGGAGCAAAAGTATCCTTACTATAGAAATGTCCACTTAAAAAATGCAGTAAAATCTTATAAAACTGTTACTTTAGCTGTTAGCATCTATGCTAATCTCTGCACAAGCAGTCACTTCCTGCTGTTGTGTTGCACATATCTCCCACCTCCTCCTGCTATAAAGGATTCTGATTGGTTCATGCTGTTGGGCTGAGCACAAATGCTGTAGATTAGAGCTTGGCAAAGTGGATCTGTGTGATTACAGACACTGTACCACGCTGACTGGGGGATTCCACTGGATGCGTATCCGGTCCTTCTCCGCTCCGCTCCATCATCTGACGCGCGTCAACTCCCACTGGATCCGTCTGCAGTACAAAGCATTTCGGCTCCGCATTGCGGCTCCGCCTTGCAGCGGGTCAACGAGCTCAAAGTATTTTGTGGTTTTTTTACCTCCAAAATCAAAAACTCCTCATCCCTGGTGAAGTGGGGTGAGACTGAACTTTTGACACCAGGTCTGTCTCCGCCCTAAGTGACGTTTTCCAGGTACAGTACTTTTCCGTTGTTGACACGGTTTATTTTATTTTGAAACATCTACGGATGTTTTATTTTGTGTTTGTACTCAACTTCCTGTCCCGCATGATATTCTGTGTGCTATATTGCTGCGCCGTGGTCCAGCATCTGGCAAAAATAGAAGCTCTGCGTATCTGCTCCGTCTGCCGGAGGCCAGCAGAGCAGATACGCAGCCGTGACGGAGCCGTGCTGCAGCTGGTGGAAGTACACGCATTGCTTATAATGGAAACGGATCGGCTCCGCTGCCGCAGCGGAGCGGAGACGGACCGGATACACATGCAGTGGATTTTGGGCTTGATCCAGCTGCTACGCAAGGTTAGCAGCTTTGGGCAGACATGTCAAACTCGAGGCTCATGGGCCAAATCCAGCCAGGGATAACATTAAATTTGGCCTGCAAAAGTTAAATAGAACTCCCACTACTCATACTACAAATCCCATAATGCACTACAACGGCTGCCATGCTGCCAACCTTCAATGTCACCCTGATCATATGTCAGAAGACAAAAGCATAAATCAGTACTTTTGTTGCGACTTTCAAGCCTGCTAGACAATATAGAGCTCTAGCTTCTGTGCCGACTATTCTGTACATATGTATAACGTTAGTATGGCTACTGTTTAGGCTAATGCCATGTACCATACAACACCCTTAAAAAAGTCAGAACTATCCCTTTAAATCCCCAAAACCATGCACATCTACTGTCCCTCCCTCGGTGTTTGCTCTCCAGTGTCTGATGCCTCAAAGCGACAAACACACAGCAGAGACGTTCCATTAACGCTCAATATTTTTACATGTTTGAGGTCTATTAAGAGAATCACCAGGTCAATTTTCTCAGTCTCTCCACGGCTGCTATCTGAACGCTTGTCAGCGAGAATTAATGTGCAAATTAAGCTGTGAGGAGGAGCTGTAGGCTTTTTTTCTCTCACAGGTCTGATACAAAGAAATGTCTTCGGTGAACTGTAACAGAGGCTGTCTGCTCATGGGAGCAAATCAAACCGCAGATAAAAAAGTTCTACAATAAGCCAGGGATGCTTTTAGAAGACATCAAACACACCTCCAGTAATACAAAACCATTTTTTGATTTCAGAAGAAACTTAAAAATGGGTTCTTTCAGGTGTTTTAAAGAGAGGCAAACAGAATCAAGACCCTGCAAGTGCTGATACACGTTTTAATATAAAGGTATTTGTTATATATTCAAATAGTTAAAGCTACATATTTTTACAAGTTTTGTATGTATAAGTGAATATTTGTCTTCTGAGGGTGCTGAATTGGCCTTGCACCTGTCAAAAGTCATTATGTCTCATGATCTTGCCTTAGTTTAAGGGTTTTCAAATAAATGTAATTGTTGTGTTTTGATCTCCAAACCAGTCTGAGTATACATCTGTTTAAAATCTAAAGAAAATACCTTGAAGTGATCTTAAGGTCTCTCATTTACTATCAAAGGATGAGCATAAGAGCTGATATTCTTTAAATTTGGCCTCTGACCTCTTCAGACCAGTTCATCCTTAATGTCTTGATTCCAAGAACTCATACTTTTCTTTAATTCAGGTTTATTCAATTATATTAGATGACTTCCAGGTTATGCTCACTATCACTGATGTTTATTAAAGCTGCGTTCACACCAAAAGCGACTCCGCGATCAAAATTGCGTGGCCCACTAAAGTCGCATCGCGTGTCCATAAATACCTCGTTTTGGTCACCGTTGCCGTTGGTTGGTGACGTCATGTCCGCTCTAGTAATCATATCATATATCATATGATGGGATGCTGAGGGGATGTGACGTCACCGAGTGAACTCAGCATTACGACAGTCGCCGCGCGTGCTCATGGGTAGCAGAGTCTTTATGTCTTCGGAAATAGATTCTCCTCATAGCATCTTTAATTTAACCTATGTTACCCCTGTTGCCCTTAAAACTCCCTGGTTTGGTGGTCAAAGATCAGGACAGTTGGCCTCAAGTTCTTCCCTTTTTAGTAAAGAAAATATCTCAAGAATCCTTTGAAAGATTTTAATAACAGTTTGCACAAATGTTTCCTCTGATTTAAAAATAACTGATTAAGTTTTGATGTTCAACAAATATTTCAAGAGGGCACAGTTTTTGGACACCAAAAATGTTGCTCCAGAAAATGAGACAAACTGAAACCTGCTCCAGGAAAATAAAAGCCATCAGCAGCAGATTGAAACACTTCGTGACAGTTCCCGGGATGTTCTGGGTCTGATTTGTCATCATTTGTCCTCCATGCCTGGATGAGACATCCGTCCCTGTCAGAACTCTGAACAATGAGGAAATAAAACTTGTGGGCCGTGAGAAGCTGTCAGCCATGGTCATCTGGAGGGAGAACATGTCCGAGGCGCGGTACTGTGAGGATTTATCTGCCCTGTAACAAATCCAAACAAGCGTCTGGGCTGAGCATTTGGGAAGTAATTAGTCACATAACGTCAGGGAGAACTGCAAGGGAGCTGTTTTATGTGCGAGGATCCCCGGGAGGCTGGAATCCTGCTTGGTTTTTATGCACAAGCTGCAGGTGAACGTACGCAGGAATCTTAAAGTCAGACTGCTCCACGGTGGCAGAGTCAAATCAATGACAGCTCCAGTCTGATTGGTGACCTCTGACGGTCTCGGGGTTGTTAGGAGAAGTCCAACTTTCCCTGCCAAAGTTTTCTCATTTCCTCAACACGCAGGCCTACCATTGAGAGTCGCCTCCTCACCGCCTTATTCGCCCTTTATGAAATTAAGAGAGCGAGGAAAACAATTCCATCAGTAATTCCATTTCCCTTTCTGCAAAATGCATACAGCTCATTAAATATTAACTGACAGGCCCGAGCTTCCTTGCATTTTGATTATTGTTTTAAATATAATTATTTACGGACAGCAGGTTAAGACTATCAGCTGGATGTCAATCATAGCTTTTCAAAGGATGCATATTTAACATAGCAAAACAATAAATTTAATGTTTTATGAATCATAATTACTTTTTAATTCAGCTGATTTCTGAGTGAGTGACATTTCAGCTGAAATATTGACTTACCTCTGAGGGACAGCTGCGTGTTATGGAGAGTATGGGAGTCTAGTTGGCAGCCTGATTAGTCAAAACCTTAATTAAAATGCATGAATAAGTAATAAGAGTGAGTTTAAGTATTTATAAAGATGTTGAAAATATCCAAATTTGTGTTTTTTTCTCTACATCCACAATCACTTCTTTTTTCATAGGTGAAAAAATGTCACCCTATATGTTTTTGCATTGGGTTTTTGTGAGTAAGCAGCAAAAAGAAACATAAAAATGTACTCATTATCATTTTTGGTGCGTCCAGCTTGAAGCTACTTGTTGTGCAGTGCAGATGCCTTTCCTACTTTCCACCTGACACAGTTATCCTTTTCATGCTAACTGCTCAAGGGTAAGCGTAAGTCGTTTTGAAGTCCTAAATCATGGGAGGGTGTTAGGAAATGACCCTCTAGATGTTTTAGTTGGATCCAAAAGGAGCAAACAAAAAGGTTAGTATTATGTCCACCAAGCAGACCAAAAAACATAGATCAGTCCCTGAGAAGGGGGAACAGGCTGAGAGCGAGAGTGAGAAAGTAAAACTCATGCAGAGAGCACAAACCAGGGTTGTAAGTGCAATCCACCCGCGCTGCAGTCATCTGGAGATGGGTTGAAATAGGTGCAGGTGATTGCAGGAGTTGAGTGTCAGCCGCGTCTGCTGCAGCGCACCTGGAGCCACGCCTCCGTAGGAGAGAGATGAGGGAAGGAGGTGAAGTAAGGGGCGAGAGAGGGCTGAGGAGCAGAGTGAGATCCTTACAGAAGGGCCTATGAAGATTGGCAAAAACATCCAAATCCAAGCATTGATACTCGCCTAAAACTCTGGTCCAGCTAAACACAGGGGGTCTCCGTCCTATAGGTGAACCAGATTTTGGTGCGTAATCGGTGCCATCCAACCCAAACATAAGCCAACCAAGACAAGCAAAGCAAAAAGAAGGACACCATGGCTTGAATTTGGCCAAATTTCACAACAGTAAGAGAGCTGACATTGCATTTACAGGCAATATAAAGCAAGGAGTGGCTAATTTTCTACTTGTCCATGCAGAATACGGTTACCAGTCGCTCCTGTAAATATTCCATTTTCATCTGAGCAGCCTGAATGTATTCCCTATTTCATTATTATAAATACTGCCAAGCTTCTTGAGCTAAACAATGGTACTACTAAGAGCTGGTTGTGTATTTTTGGGTCAACTATGGGCTGGACTGCAAGAACAAAGACCACAGCTACGGCCCCAACTAGTGGTGAGCAGCTATTTTACACCAAAATTTGACGGGCTTTGGTTTGTGGAATCTGCCAAACCATAGGTGGGAAAGCAGCTTAAGTCTGCATAAATGCTAACGTGACTTATATAGCATGAGTTGTTATTGAATATGAAAGTTTCGACATGTTTTTGTAGACTTTTTAGCCTTTATTTCAGTAGCTAGATAGTGCGTAGAGTTAAACACTAAAGCGATAGAGAGACCAATATGTGTTACAGAAGGTTCATGTCAGATTCAAACCCTAACAGCTGATTAGTGACCCACAACCCTGCTAAGTGACTAAACTAGTTAAAGGTGCTATGAGGAGAATCTATTCCCGGCGACATAAAGACTCTGCTACCCATGAGCACGCGCGGCAACTGTCGTAATGCTGCATTCCAGTAACCTCGGAACTGGGAGTGACATCATCTCCGACTTATCAGCGTTCCAGTCGGAAAAAAACATGCCGATCTACCAGGCTATTGTTAGCTGTTGTTAGCACGCCCTGCGTTGTTGTATGAAGAATGTGATTATCACTATGGCAGCATTATTGTAAATAGAAGTCTAACAATACTATGTATACAGCTGATCGAGAGCGACACACCCCAGTCAGAAGTGCAAATAAATTGATTATTACAGGAGCTAAATAACTGTTCACACTGGGGGCATCCATCTTCCATTGTCAACTCGGGGGTGGCGAGGTTTCACCGAGTTCCCAGTAGGAAATTCAGACTTCAGGGGACGTTCCAGTTGCAGTTTCCGACTCGGAACTCGGGAATTCCTACTTCTGACTACGTGACCCAAGCCAAAGCGTGTGTTTTTTGTGATGCTAATAAATGCAGTTCGGACCTTCCTCAGAACTCTGCATTGCTTTACAACTTCTTTTTTCAACAACTTACAGGATGCAAAGCGACGAGGTAATGTACCTCTAGTGCCTCTAGTTACGTAGCGGTAGTTATTGATGTGTGACAACAAGCAATTTTTGGAAAACTTAGTATTTTAGTTTTGTAGCCGGTGTCCGAATAATACAAATTTGCTCTAGTTTTAATTGTCTTGTTCCCGAAGTTGAGTATCCAGGCCAGTCCAGCCTTGTCCAACCCGACCGCAAAACTAAGGAATAGCATTTGCAGATAACTTATTTTGATGCTATAAAACTCATCTTAAAGTGTGTATTTCGATCAGGCATATATCTAAAAGTGAGACTTTTTTGTAATTACTTAGAAACTCCTCACAGTCCCTTAAATATGACTATGCAGATCCTACTGGGTACTCTGCACTGCACTGGGGTTGCCAGGTTGAGCTGATAGGCTAAACTACCAACAGAACAATGGTATGACATCACACTGGTAGGTGAATTCAGGTGAATTCAGGGGGCTAGGGGCATATGTTTTTTGAGGCAGCTACTGGCACTGCAAACAAGAGGAGAGGGTAAAGTCCTGATGTTGTAGATTGTCTTGTGCATTAAAGTAACAACTGGAATTATAACAGAAAAAGAGACATGAGAAAAACACTGGAGAGGGTTTAAAGCTTAAGAAAGTGTAATATAGATTCTCTACGAACCACTGTTTGAAGGATGGTCATACTGAGCATTAAAACCCAACAACCACTGAGCATCAGAACAAGTTAGACATTCACAGAACAACCTGTTGCACCTCTGATTGATCACTATGACCGGCAGTCCAGCAAGAAAGAGTCTGAGTGTACGTGTGTTCACTTACGAGTCCCTGAATGCACCGCCGTCACTGCCTTTTCTGCTTCGACTGTCCCCTGACTCCACGCCACACCAGCAGACATGCTCGGTAGCAAGGTTTGATTATCAGTAAGCCAGCTGAATGAGCTGAATGGTGAATGAACTCACCGCAGCTTGCTTTACAAGCTCTGACTAGCCGCCATCCAACTGTCTGGTGAATGATGGAAACCATTGATGGATGAAATATGAACATCAATCTTTCCCCGCTCCTGTCAACTGAATAAATTACTTCTAAAGTTGGCCGCCATGTTTGCAGACATGTGCTGCAGAGGACGCTCACGCCTCCCTGCTTTCTGACCTCTCCTGAGTGGAAGACAATCATTTCAGAGTGAGACTGGATGGGAAATTTTCTGACGGTGTCTGGATTAATGAGAGGTTTGCCCTGTTGAGTGTGATGAGGCATGAAGGCTGGAGTCAGCTGTAATGATCGTCCCTATTGTTAATCAATAAAATAAGATACAGTGCTTGAAAATGTCCAGGGCAAGAGCCGATCTTTCATTTAGCCCGGCAGAGTGCAAAGAATCCCTGCTGCTCGGTTGAACATTTCTCAGGTTTACAGGTTATGATGGGGTTATACCTCTTTTCTTAAGTTTAGCTCATAATTAACAACTCCAACAAACAGCAGATAAAAGGCACCCAAAGACAAAAAGCACACATTATAGTGTTTTAGGTGGAATTGTGCACTGATTGTGCACTGATACTTTTAAAAAGAGGCTTAAAACCCACCTTTTTAATCTAGCTTTTAACTGATTTAATTGACTTATTATTCCTTTATTATTTATTTTTCTATTATATTTATTCTTTTAGTCAAACTTCTTATCATATTTAATTCTTATTTTTTTGTGATTTCAGTCATCCATTTAATGTTATTTTATCTCTCTCCTTTATGTCCCCCTTATCTTATATTTTTATTATTGTTTTAGTATGATGGTTTTTAGCTCCAGTGCTTCCTCATTGGGGCTCTCCACGCTGGGGGCTGGTTCTGGTCCACTTGTGGGGCTGCTGCTGGGGATGGCTTCGCCTGCATGGCCGGAGGCCCCTGCACTGTGGTGTGGGGACTCGTGTCTGTGCGGGGCGGGGAAGTCTCCGGCTGTGCTCCTCGTGGGCCAGGAGCCCTCCTCAGTGTTGATGGCCCCCAAAAGTAGCTTATTTGCTTATTCCTTGCCTCAGTCCTCGGTGCTCAGCCATCTCTCTCTCTCTCTTTACAGCTAGTATGAATGTGTGTGGGCGCAGGTGTGTGTGTGTGTGTGTGTGTGTGAGCAAGCGTTCTTTTTCTTCAGTTCAGAGGTCGGCACAGTTACAAAAACATGTCTGGGGCGACACAGACTGTAATGGAGGAGTAGCGTGAGCGGACCATGATGGAATATTGGGGGAAAAAATGAGTTTTTGGACGATTAATGCAGTTTTAGGAATGGCGCTGTATGCCCTATGTGCTACCATTATACGGATGTCCGCCGCTCGATTTTGGATCTAAATATCTCCCGAAGCACTGTTTGGATCAGGAAAGCCTTCTGGGTGAGTATATTGTTCTACTTCATTCTATAAACACTGTGAAAGCTGTAGGAACTGAACTTTTCCTTTAAGTGCTAAAATTGTCCGACAATAAGTTTTTAAGTAGCGTTACATGTAGTGTATTGTTAAAACACGTTACTGTACTACTAGAAAAAATCTTATTTGAACAGGATTTTTGGGGAATTTGTGCCTATGCACATATAGATAAAACACAGAACAGTTTGACAAATATGCAGAAAAGCATTGGTGTTATGTAATAATGACAGCACAAAAATTGGTAACAATAGTGTTAGTAATGATCGAAATAATAATTATGATATCTACAAAACAGTACAAAGTAGTTTAGATATAGTGTGCTATTTTTGTCATGCTGCATTGATGAAGTGAAGATGATTTTTTTCATACCTTTGCATTTAAGGCAGAATAAAGCTATTGTTGCATTAAAATAGTAATGCAGTGTGAAATGCCCTCTATAGAAACAGCTGGATTAATATGTAATTCCAAGCTGCTAATCAGGATTTCCTATTAAGCGCTGATTAAAAGACAAAATCTGTGGACAAAAAAGTCTGGATCTGTGACACTGTGTGTGGTGGTCCCGCTCTGACAGAGTCCTCAAATTCTGCGAGACGAGTCGGTCTGAACTCATGAATTTTTTATGGCTTAAGCAGATCTTAAAATGCAAATACATGTTCGGTCCACAGAAAGTGAGAGAGGAGGCAGATCGAGGGAGACGGGTGGTTGTTCGGAGGGGGAGTGTGTGCAGACCTCGGGTTAGAGGGCTGTCTGGCATCTGTTTGTTTTATACCTCATACGCTGAAGGATCAGGGTCGACAAAATTATCAATAATCCAACATAAAAAAATAGATCATAAACAAAACACACAAGGTAAATGCATTAATAGTCCAGTAAACAAAAGGGAAACATTTTCTGTTGTAAATATAGTTGAGGACTGACCTCAAATGACTTAAGATTAATATTTTCTTATAAAACTGTGAATAAATAAGACAATAAAACATAAATAATGTTGGACAGAGTGGAGCCCGTGTACTTTTCTGGTCAACTGAAGATTATTTACAGATGCAGACAGCATTTTACCCACAATCCCCTCTGCTTCTTGACCAGCTTACATATCAGGATTTATACGCTAAAGCCTTCACACAGAGAATACATAAACTTGTTTTTTCAGATAAGAACATCGGTTGAATCATAACTGGGATTTTAGTGGGGATGTATTATTCCCTGCATATTTATTATCATACATTTCCTGTGAATCCTCATGTTTCCTCTCCATGTTTGTCACAGTGAATATACAGTAAAAAAGGTTTGATTTTGGAGAATGTCTTTGTTACTGAGCTAAACAAAATGTGTTCAATGCCTTTAGTTTTGGATTTAGATGTTATTTAAGCCTTTCAATCACATAAAGGATAACATTAGATAGCATAGCATGTTTCTCCTCTCATTGTGATTCAATATAAGGACATTAAACCCGGAGATTCACCTGCAGCTTGTCCTGTTGTTCACATTTGCATTCGTTGAGGTTGCGTGTTTTTGTTGATATACTTACCTCTTTGTGTCGTGTGTTACTGGAGGACACCACCAGAGGGTGCAAAAGATCTCAGGCTGTATGTAACTTCCTGTTGTGTTAGAGTTGAACTGCAAACATAGCAGAAATTCTGAGTAAAAGTAACAAAATAGAAAGAAATAATCAATATCATCTTTGAAGAATTATTGACAAGACCTTACCATTTTCCCCATGTGCCATCCAAACTGTCTTGGTGTATTGATATAAAGAGTTACTGTGTTAACTGATGACTGTGCTGATAGATGCCCCTTTGTGGCTCCCTTCCAGGAGCCTTGTCAGCTTTGTTTGGTTGACAGGTCGCTGTAATTGATAAGTTCAGCACTGCTCAGTGACATGTTGTCAACAACTCTACCCATTCTAACACCACGCTCTGCAGTGGGCTGGTTAGGGTAAGCCAATGGGCTTAAGCTGAGGCTGAAACAATAGGGAGAAGCTGTCATGGTTCAGCTAGTTATGTTTTATTACCTCCACCCTGAAAGTTAAGTTGTCGCCAGGGTTTTTCTGCTTCACGTCAAAATTTTAAGAGGTGTGGTTTGGTCCAAGGAAGAAGTGGTGGTGATCAGCATATTTGTCTGGATGCAAAAAAATTCCCCAAATTTTAAAAAATTCCCCGAACTTAACACTGGGCAATATTTGTCCCACACACAGCACCATCCAATTGGTCGCACGCAGATCCACAGCACAGCGAACAGCCAATCAGCACTGAAAGCTGTACATGCAGTTCTGCTAACAGACACAGCCGGGTGGGGCGCCAATGGTAAAAGCCCAGTGCTGCTCCTGGAGCCTTGGTTTCAAGATAAAATAAGGCAGCAGACTCTCCAGAGATTGGAATAAACATCCCAGACCACTACAACTTGTCATAGAAACATATACAGCAGCTCTGCTCGCTCGCAGTCCCTCCACACGTGCCTGTTAATCACTCAAAACAAGGCTGCTGATAATGTCAATACAGACAAAGTCCATCACAGTAGAAGTGTGTGTGTAAAAATCTAACCTCAAAATTCCACATAGAGCGAATGCACTGCACAACGAAGTGCCGTTGTTTCGCTCCAACCAACAGGTTGGCAACATCGCTTGCTGAAAGCTCCACAGCTCGCACAACACCAACATCTGTAAAGCAGCAGCAAATTGGTTCAGTCAGCAAGTTACAAAACCCACTACTAACTCGTTCACTTTCTTGGCTGATATTAAAATCAACAATAATCACACTTCTTGCAGATTGAAATTTTTTATTACACAATATGCTTACAAAATAAATATAGGACTAAAATGTTGGGTGGAAATCATAATTTATGGGTGGAGCTGGGCTGTTTAGCAGAGGTCTGCGCTCTCAAAGAGAGAGCTTTTCTAGTTGTTTTTTATTAGTTTACATTTTAGCATATCCCAGCAGCAGCCAAAAAGCCTTATTGTTTTGTTCACAGAATTGTTCTATCACATGGAGGAGACATGAAAGGGGTTTTAGAAAACGTGTCAGCAAACAGTAGAGGACATACCTCATTTTATGGGCTGAAAAAATGCTCATATAATTCAACACTGATCAATGTTAAAAGGGTAAGAATAAGGTTGAAAACTTGAACAATATCATGTTGGGTAAAATACGAATTGAAATATGCACAACATGAAAAGTTAGATGGAGCTGCATTGCTCTCTAATAACATTTTCTCATTATGAATATGAGCATCATCATTATGTTATTATTATTCAGTGTCAGGCAGCAGTGTGGCTAATTGTGTACAGATTTATATTTTCATTACGTTGTAAGATGTCAAGGGCCTCTTCTCGTCAATCTCCACTTATAAACAGACAACACACAGACGTGCTAATCCAGCACACATGGAGGCATCAGTCAGCCTCATTAAAATAAAGCTGCAGACTAGTATCAGTCCATACATTACCCGCTGCACGGTGGACGCTGTTTGAGGTGGTGGGGTGAAGTTGGGACCCTAATCTATCAGGATTCGTGAGCAGAATAAAGCAGGAGAACAGAAGCCGGAGACTCAAATGCAGATTAACAAAAACATGATCTGTTTTAATGAACCAAAAAACAGGGATCAAAAGTCCAAAAACACTATATGAGGTGATTGGAGTTGATGAGACACAGCTGGGGAAGAATAATCAAGGATCAGGTGTGACAGGATGAGACAGGAAGCAAAACCTACAGTAATAAGCAGAGTCTGGTGAATTTTCAAAATAAAACAGGAAACGCAAAGACAAGACATGAATAAAACAGGTAACTCAACTAAAACCAGGAACAGAATGAAGACAGTAAAACAGAAAACACAAGACACAATGGTCTAAATAAGTAACAAGGAAAAAAAGGCATACAGAACAAAAGAGAACTGGTAGAATCACGACACTAAACCCTAAATTACAGCCAGATAATTCTATTTTATTGGAGCAGAAAAGTTTATTTCACTTTATTCTTAAATCATAAAAAATCTAAACTTCCATAAAATCTAACAAATTTATTTTTTGTATCTCATTTGATACATGAGCTGTTTTTTTTCGGTGGCTGATAGTCCACTTGAGGACATTTTAAGTTATTTATCTGATAGTATTCAGATGTATTTTAAGTAATTTGTTGATCATATTGATGAGAAAGAGGTTAAATCAAATATAATACAAAAGGTGTTAAAAGATTAATCATGACAGCATAAAAAACTGGTTTTTTTTGTTCTCTTTTTTGATGCATGATAAGGGTTCCTGTTGGTGTTTTACTCTTAGATTGAATATGTAAAAGCTGCTCATATAGAAAGATTCAATATGTAAGATTTCAGAGGATAGGAGGCAAAAGGTGGACATTTTTCAGGCAAATTTATGATACAGATTCATAATATTTTTCAGACATGGACTTAATGACTGTAAAACGAGATGCTGTATCTCAAATTGATAAACCAATACATTCATATTCAGCAGACAAATCACATCTATAAGCAATAGTTCCATGATAAGGTACCATCATGATATGATTCCTTGATTAAAAAAAAAAACACACCTAGCACTTGAAATTATGTTGGTATCATTATAAGTTAGACAGTTATTGAGCAAAAACAACTGTTTGCAAATGGCGGTTGTCTGGGTGATCACCAAAATCTAATCATTTCTAAATTGGTGGTAGCTAATGAATCAGCCAATAAATTGTCAGGATTAGTTACGTCTGTTGTTGCCCTTACTAGCATAACCTGTTAACAGGCTAAATAGGCCTAATGGTTGCGCTGTAACACAACTGTAGACATACAGAAAAGCCAGCAAAAAAGACGTAGAGCTTGCGCATAGATCGTGAGAAATGCATGTGTGGGCAACTGGTGTTTGTTCTCTCAGGGTGTGATGATGTGCTGTGATAAAGAACAGAACAAAAACACACCTTGAGCTCATGTTATCTTCACAGCAAGAAGGTTTGTTCTTTCTTGAACTTCAGGTTTCATTCATTAAACCAACACTATGTAGTTTTTCAAACATAATATAATCCTTCGTTATTCATTGTGATGCTCCACCACTTTACAATGAGTTCAATGAAACCTCTGTCGTGGTCTGAAGTGGTCTGTATCCTTTTCACTGGCGTTATGTAACTTCGAGGTGGATGGTGAGAACCCTGCCACACTAAAAAACTACAAGTTTGGACTGCTTTACGGCATAGGCTACGTCACTTCCCCTGATTCCCGATTCGTTTAAAACACAGAAGTCTCGGCGAAAGTCGGGGAGCTGTAACCATGGCGGAGGCAATAAAGAACATAAGAAAGAGAAAAGTTTTGTTGGAGGATACAAAACAAAGAAAGCGAGAGAAAAACAAGCTGAATGCTCGGACCAGAATAAACATCGGTTCGGCGTTCACTCGCTGGCGTGAAATAAAAGACGAGGAGGGATGTCCGACTACTATCAGGTATGTTGGGCGACTAATTTATGACGAAGTTCCTCAAAAAACTTGACCGGAAAAAAGTACAGCACAACAAATCCAGAACGTACCAGTATGTAGTTTTGTTTAGACCTATTTCAAGTGTGTGATATCACCAGCTCGTCGTTGTCTTTACTTTTATTCACTTTATCGCTTCAACAGGACGGGGGCGACTTCACGGTAATAAAACCAAGTTGAACTTAGCGATTTTTAACATCGTCATTTAGTCAAAAATAAATACATTACCTCGTCGCTACCCATCCTGCAAACAGCCGCTGAAGACAGAAGAATACTTTTTAGCGAAGGCCTGGCTTCTGTGATTCGCCTACAAAACAAATGCACGCGACCGGCAGATCTGTATCCTTACGACAGTATGCGCGTGCTAGAGCTCATGGGTAGTTGAGTTCTATCTTCGGTCAAGCGAGAATCTTCAAGAGTGCTGCTTTAAGTGTAAACAAATGGCCATCCACTTCAGTTTTATTCACATTACATGGCCTAATCCCCTCCAGCCCCCACCCTCAACCTCAAAAAGGAAAATCAAAGTAGATAATGTTGAAATGTTGGAGACAGAAAGTGTCTTAGTCTACCACCTCTATTCGGGGTTACCTTCTCCATGTTGACAAAAATTACTTCCTTGACACCTCTCTCAACCATTTGTCTTCTCTGGACAAAATGGACACATTGTCGTCATCAAACTAATGTCCTTGGTCTTTTAGTTGAGTCCTGTCCAGACAAGGTAGTTCTCCTATGCTGAACCATGTATGTAAGGATTCAAGAAATGGAGCCAGTCCAGTTGCAAGTTTGAACAGCATTTGCTTGCCATTCCAAGTACTGTCAGGATCCAGTTCTCTTGACATATTAATGTCCTCAAGTCCATGCAGAATGTTGATTTATTTATTTACTGTTTATTTGATGTTGGCATCAAAATTACATTGGATAAGCCAGATGCATTATTTGAGTGCTGATTCACAACACTCGTCCACAGCAGGCTTTTGAAATGAAAAATTAATAATGGTTTTAAGAGGAAAAAAAAGAAAAAAATGCAATGTATAACAACGTTATGACAGTGAAAGTGAAGAACTTTTTCCAGATTGAATACATACATGAGCAGTAAAGCAAAGGCAACACAGTCAGGCAGTCAAACAGTTAAAACTATTCACGTGAGCACTGATGTTTTGAGTTTAGCCATTGTTGGATTCTTTTTTTTAAAGCATTACTGTTTGTCTCTAATTTCAGATTAAAGATATTAAAGATTGGAGATAGCCTAAACACAGCTTTATCTTCATTTTGTGGCTCAAAGTACTTCTAAACTGCTTCAAGCTAAACAATGCTACTGCTTGAAGCCAGTTTTGTATTTCTGTGTGCAACAACATGCAAGATCCAAACAAAGACTGCAGCTGTAGCACCAACTAGTGGTGGGTGTCGATTCAGCCTGTGCTCAAAATATTGATACAGCAGAATATCATCACGCATACTTTGGGGATACATGTATTAATACAGATTTTACAGAACTGATACAGCCTCAATGTTTTGACAGTTGCTGTTGATACACTTTCGGTAATGTTAACAAAGTAGAAGTCAAGCTACATGATGAAGCACATGTCCCAGATTTGAACTTAGATCTACCATCTTTGAGGACCTGAATTTCAGTGTCTTAAGTCAGTGTTCACAGCCCTAGTGTCAATACAATGAAGCGTTTGACAGGCTTTGGTCTACCTGGTAAAGACAAGTGTGAACAACTAAAGTTCAAGTCCACAGAACTTTAGGAACAGAAGTGAGCAAAATAACTATTAAAAAAGAATCTTGCATCTCTTAGTCTGTCCCAACACTGTCTCCAGATTCTGAAAGCTCTGTTTCTGGCTCCATCGCCCTCTCTATGCCTCAATACAGGAGCAGTAACCACAAGGCCCACGCTCTCAGAGTGATCAATAATTCCTTCAGCCCTGGATTCACACTAATACGGCACTTTGATGTGGACTGAAGTGCCGGGGAGAGGGGCTGTTCTGGGCGAGAAAATGTGAGAAAAAAGAGGCTTCATTATTTCAGACGCCTGTCAGCGGGTCGTTTTCAATTAGCCGAAGTACGTCTGGCAGTTTGGAAAACAAAGCAACAGAGTGAAAGAAAGGCTTGAGGGAGAAATAAATATATAAAGACGTGAAATCTACTGTAATTTTGGGATCCTCTCTCTCTCTCAGTGGGGATGAATCAGAGCAGGATGCCCAGCGTGCGGCCGAGGGGAACATCAGAACAGGAGCGTGTGGTGAAAACAAAAAATAAAACAAGAGACTCAATCAGCTGAAGGGCGTCAAAGCCGAAAACATCTGACGCCATGTGAGCATTTTAGCCGCAGTCAAACGCGTCTCTGTGCCTCTGCTTTAGAGACATGAATCCTGTAATAAAACTGCAAAGACAGGAAAGTTCTGTGAAACTTTGGGAGCTCTCATGTATAAAATTTCTGTCTTTTCTGGTGCAAATACATCTCCAACTTTGGGGGAAGAGAGCAAGGCCTTTATAATCAGATTTGAGTTTCAGCGGGTTGAATCATTCGATAATAAATAGTTCACCGACCGCTCCGCTCAAAGTGAAAGTGGATGTAATGTTTGCTAATTAACTCTGTGATGGATGGTGACTCCAAAATGTTAATTTAGCTTGATTAGCTGACTTTTTAAAATGAGGTTCATGGTATGTCAACAATTTATCAAAAGAGCAAAGAAACGTGGAGCGGTTGGAATTAGGTTAACTTAATTAGATTATCTGAATAAGGTCGTCTGCGTTTCATAACACTGGTGGAGGTGCTTCTATAACACTTGTGATGAAAACACTGAGAAGCCTATGGAAATGCATTTGGGCATGAAAGTGATATTGACAAAATCAGTATCAAGTAAAGCTTTGAGTTTTTACTTGTGACATTTTGTTAAAGCTGGGGTTGGTAATTTTGGAAACTAGCATGAATTTAAGGGGCCGTTTACATGGCGCCGAAAACGGTCAAATCCCATACGTTTTCATTGTGTTTTGGCCTTGCGTCTACATGGAAACTTGTTGAAAACGGAAACTTTTGAAAAGAGGCTCCAGTGTGTAAAGTTTCCAAAACGCTCTCCATGCAGCTCCATGTAAACCTGCATCGGAGCGTTTCAGGGTCGTTTCATGCGTTACCGCATGCGCAGTACTCTTTCAGATGAAGGCTGCGTGCGCATACCAGAAACAACAACAGCTTCGGCCGTCCGTCGAGTAACGTGTGAGCGTCTTACCGTGCTCGGTTTGTAATCCAATAAAAAAAAATCCAGACAGATTTGTTGTCCTGTCCGGCGTGCAGAATGGCGACGGGATTTAATTGGTTTAAAAATTGGTGGCACGACATGTTTATTGGTTGGTGTTTTCCCTGTTTTACTCCTGCTGTAGATAGCAGATATTTTTCGCTCTTTTTTAAGAACACATTATGAGTTGATTACCATCGGGTCATAAAGACCATTTTAACCAGTATTACAAAAAGTGTATCTAAATCAGATTACCAATCCCAGCTTTAAGTCTGCTAGTACTAGTAACCCAAAATTGTCCATACATTACCTTGCTTTAATAATAATAAGACATTTTATTTAAAAGCACCGTTCAAGACACTCAAAGATGCTGTACAAGATTAAAACAACAACAATAAAGTCAACAATAATAATGAAATCAACAATAATGATAAAATCAAAAAATAGCAAAGCACAGTAGATAATGACTGGTATGGGGAAGTCAGGTGGGGTTTGCAGTCCTGCACAGGTGGGTTTTGAGTCTGGATTTGAAAAAGTAAGTAATACTTGTAAGGTCTTCTTGTCAACTTGTTTATTTATTTACTTATTTATTTGATTAGGACAGCGCACATCAATCAACATTTTCGAAACACACATCAATGAAAATATTCGGGAATTACCACAATAGTTTAATTTAATCCATTCTCCTAAGGCGAGTAATTAGATAGGAAGGAAAAAACTATTAAAATAATAAACACACAGGTTAAACAAACAAGGTGGACACAATGTGTACACAACAAATAACTCACAATCTATCCAAAAACTAGACACATCAAAGCTTTTAGCAGCAGCAACAAGGGAGGAGACATTTATTATGAGTGCACAAAATACCTTTAATAGTCAAACAACATACTTGTGTACTACTAGTAAACTCAAAACATCTCACTAGTAGTACTAGTAGACTGTTTTTAGTCTACTTGTAGTATGAGTTAAGCCAACGATTCACTGGTAGTAGAAGTACTCCTAATCCAAACAAAGTAGGAGGGATTAGAACCAAATCAAGCATTCTGATTGGTTGTAATATTTTTGAAAGCCAATGAAAAGCCTGAATTTGCTTTTCCCGGCCCCCTTATTAGCATATCTAGTAGTTCTAGTAAGCATTTTTAATTCTACAAGTTGACCAAAAACAGTCAACTAGTAGTACTAATAAAGATTCTGATCTACTAGTAATACTGTTTTCACTTTTTGCTTCACTAGTAAGGTCTACTTGTGCACTCGTTGACCAAAATTGAGTACTAATAGAGCTTAACCAGGGTTGATATCACCAATATCAACTTTATGCACATAATTAAAATGGATTACCATAGCTGCCAGTTCATTATGTGCATCCATTACACTAACTGGCCGCTACATTAGGTACACCATTCTAGAGCTGGGTTGGATCCCCAACAGCACAAACATGACTGATTTGTATGCCATTGCTTTAAGGCTTTTAGATGGCATATTGAATTTTTTATTTTTTTTTAGCTTGCCCTTTCAACTGTTCCTCCAAGATCCTATAACAGGACTCGATATCTCACACTTAAATTCCAAGAGAGTCCTTATGGTTCAAATGTGCTGCACTTTCAAACAAAAAGACTCCTTGTATCTATAAAGTGCTCCTCTCAGACTGTTTTATCTTCTCATCGACTTTACAACAACAGCATAGAAGATAAAGTATACTGAGCCCTGTTTTTTTTTTCCTCCATAAGAACACTGAAGAGTCAGGAAGTAAATTCTGAGGGGCTAATTGCTCCACGAGGTCCAAGAAATAATGTCTGCTCCAACGTGGTGCTTCAAACACTGTAATGGGCTCTTTGACATCTTCTGGAAAGAAACTCTAATTACTGAATCTGGATGGGCTGACTGTACTGCGGGAGGTGAATGTATTCTTTTATCCTTAACAAAAGACTTGAGTAGTTTCTTATTTATTTATTTATTTGGTCATTTAAGGGTCTGTTAGCATCATTTTGAATTCACTGTTTTCATGTGTAATGCCGGCCATGAAGAAGAGAAAAAGGCAACATGTGAAAGATTTTATTGAGTAAAAAATTATGATACTAAAATAAAATAAAACACATACATACAATTTTATCCAATAAAATACATTTATTCAAACTTCTTTGAATCATTTTTATAAAAGGTCAGTTTTCTTGGGCAAAATGGAATTTTCTCTTGGGCCATTGTTATAAACTTATTCCAGTAGGTAACTGTTGATTTCACAGGAAAATGCTGCAAAGTTTATGTAAATCAGGACTTTTTTAAGCTAGCTCTTGAAATTACTGTTTGATTTACAACATTCAGTTACAGGACATGTATTGCGTATTGGTAGGTACCCCACTTTTCCCATCCTTACAGGTGGTATGAGGAGAATCTATTTCCGGCGACATAAAGACTCTGCTACCCATGAGCACGCGCAGTGACTGTTGTAAAGATGTGACCCAAGCCAAAGCGTGTGTTTGTTGTGATGCTAATGAATGCAGCTCGGACCTTCCTCAGAACTCTGCATTGCTTTACAACTTCTTTTTTCAACAACTTACAGGATGCAAAGCGACGAGGTAATGTATCTCTTTCTAGTTACGTAGCAGTAGTTTTTGATATGTGACAACAAGCAATTTTTGGAAAACTTAGTATCGTAGTTTTGTAGCCGGCTATATATCGCTACTTACAGCCATGTCTGAATAATACAAATTTGCTCTAGTTTTAATTGTCTTGTTCCTGAAGTTGAGTATCCAGGCCAGTCCAGCCCTTTCCGACCCGACCACGAAGCTAAGGAATAGCATTTATTGATAACCTATTTTGATGCTATAAAACTATAAAACTCGTCGTCATCTTAAAGTGTGTATTTCCATCAGGCATATATCTGAAAGTGAGACTTTTTTGTAATTACTTAGAAACTCTTAACAGCATCTTTAATATCCAATTTTAAACATACATGAGGTCAAACTTCCTTCCTCTTCCTCTCCAAACAGAATTTGGACATTGCGTTGTCAGTGCTGTCTCTTTCCTATCCCTGAATAAGTTGCTCTCAGTGTCTCTATTCTTTTCTAACTAATGGCTCTGGCGGCCTTCTCTGCCTGATTGGTATTCACGGGCGGTCCGCTCGGTAGCTTTCATTTCATGTAAGTTCTGCTCTGCACCCCCGATTCAAATGACTTTCAATCTCTTTGTTCTGGGCAGCGGTCCAGGCCAGAGGGCTGCAGAATGATGCATCGAGGTGGTTTATTAATGTGATATGCTGCACAACCAGCAACGACGACGCTCATATTTCTGCCCTGCCACCTCTGAGCCGATCAGCCAGATGAACAAGATCACCCCGAGGTTTTCGCTTTTGTCAAACCGAGCCGGTTTCCAAAGAGCAGCCACCAAATCCTCGGCCGGGACACAGCATACATCACGTCCTGGCCCAGGTTCCTGCCACATTTCCCTTTACATTTAATAAAGTCTTTTAATGAATAGTGGCAGGTCTGGTTTGTCAAACAGATTATCCGGAGAAGTTTCAGGGAGTTGCTATAGTTAGTCAATCAGCTGATGTTAAAAAATGCAAAATTTATCATTAATATTTGCTTCCACGTGCATCATTAAATCAAGGATTTATATGGTACAGCAATTTTTTTTCTTTTAATGTCTTGCCTCACTCCTGAGTCCATGACAAGCAGATAGAGACTGTTCTTTCGACTGTTTGTGGAGTTAAGGTGCATTCACATCAAACGCAACTTGGCAACCTAGATGATCACCGTCCATGCACAGTGAATGTACAACCACAACCAGCCACAACCAGATCTGACGAGACAGACGTATTCCAAGTGACTTGGTCGCATCTTTGGAGACATTAGCTGTGTTCCAAATCGTCCACTCATTCACTCATTCGCTATTCCCCATGTAGAATAAATGAAATAGTGGACTACATAGGGAATGACCAAACAACATTTCGAACACTACACTGAAATGTTCTAAACGTCATAACGTCAGTAGATAAGCCGGATATTCCGGTAACGGAAGTGGACGCGCCAATAATCACGTAAACGAACCAGGCACTGAGGAGGATAAGTAGAAATTTTGAAGCTGTTAACAGCCGCTAAAGGACGTAAAAGAGCTATGCTATGAACGTGTAAAGGTGCGTTCACACCGGACGCTACTTGTACTACCTCGGCGATCACTCTCCATTCAAAGTCAATGTACAGCCGCGATGGGGCGGGGCTAACCCACCCGCAATGCGACGGCCGCGTACAAGACGACCACTTCACTCGTCGCGCGATGTCAAAGTTTAAAAAAAAGTTGATCTATTCAGGCGATGTCGTGTGTGGCTGTGCAGCATCAGTCAATCAGCGGTGTGTGTGCGTGTGACGGTACCCTAGACAGACAGTTATTCATCCGGACTACAAGGCGGATGAGTTCCGTCTAGGCGGAACTAATGTCAGTGAGGACATTAGTTCCGCCCAGACGGACCGCAGTAAACTCACAGATAATGCTGCTGCAGGGCATCAGCTGCAGTGCTTTGTGGTTGATAAGTGAATGAAAAGGATACACCTGGAATAATGTCCGCTTATACATCCTATTATGTGATATATGATATGATCGCGGTGAAACTCGAACGGACGTGACGTCACCGAGCGACGGCCGACGACCAAAATGAGGTATTTATGGACGCACAACGCTTTGTCAGTGGGTGACGCGATTTTGGTAGCTGGGTCGCTTGCGGTGTGAACGCACCTTAAAAGATACTTTAATGTTTTTTTTTATTATTTATGAATGAAAGCAGCGCCTAACAGCCTTCTTTTTCTTCCTCTTCTTCTGTGGAAAAACAGTCATCAGATAGACTTCGGAAACTCTAAATGCAGTGTGCTTGCGCTTTATGCTAAGTTATCTTTTTTTGGGGCTAGGATTAACATCTTATGGACTTTTCAAAAGAAATACAGACAAAACTTAACTGCAGAGCGCATGTGTAAACCAATGCAGAAGAGCTTGTAAATAGGCCAACAAGCACAAACGACCATTTAGAGTGGCTGAAGAGTTTATCTGATGACTGTAGGCAGAGGCAGGCTAATACTACCTATTGACTTTCAGTGTTTGAGCTAAGCTAATTCATGGTGGGCCAGCTCTGCCTGTCTCTTTCTTATTACTGCATGCAAAGTCAAAAGAATGCTGTCAATCTGCTTGTCATGGACAAGCAGGAGTGAGGCACGTTGGCATATTTTTTTGTTGTAAACCAGTGGAACAACTCAGACTATTTCTTACATCGAGGGAAAACAGTTAGAGAGACAGACAACTATTCATGCTTCCACTGATAACAAAGGGCATTTTCATGTCACCAATAAACCTAACAAGCTATTTTAGGTCTTTGGGAGGAAACAGGAGTAACCGGAGACCTAATCTTCGTCAACAAAATGTAACATTTGATTCAATTAATTCAACTATTTTGAATTATCCCTGAGTTGAAATATGTTTTGCACTAATTCTTATTTCCTATCATTTTAAAGTATTAAATTTGCATATGTTAACTCTCCATTATTGTGACTTTGACACCACTTCCATTTATTCCAGGGTCAAAGGAGTGCACACAGCTGGACAGGACTTTAAGGCTGAAACGGTCTCCCAGACTCCAGCCCTCATCCTCACATGCAATTTGCCATCTTGGGTAGATAAATTGAAGTGTTTTGATCTGTTACCAGAGATTTTACAAATCAATTGCCAATCCAAAAACCTCAAATTCTCCTAAAACAGTTTTGACAGTCGGCTCATGCGCAGGTTTGTTTGTTAGGCTGCAGTAGACATGAGGAGCTGATACACAGCAGCAGCCGAGGCCATTAGTGTCTATAGATGTTCAATTAGCAGAGAGTTTAACACAGGTGGAGCTGATCACGATGGTCGAGGTGGAGGGAGGTTTAGACATCTGTCGACTGCAGCAGCAGAGCCAGAGAGGCTGAGTGAGGACATCTGTTCATCATCCAGGCCCAAATGAAGCAAAGCTCTCCTCTTAGAGCGAACATCAGCAGCAAACATGCAGCAGGGAAATCTCCCATCATGAAGTCTGAATGTTTTAATACACACCATGTGTCTTTTTGACATGTACCGTACAAACAGAATACGTTATTTCTGTCTAGTTTGAATGTAAATACAAAGAATAATGGAAAAAAATGAGAGGTTTGTTATGTCAAATATATTGTTTTCACACAAATTACCTCTTACTTCTAAATAAAGATGAACGGACTTAAAGACTTTTTGATGACGATTATTAGGTACAATCAACATGGTAAAAACAAGTCATATCAAATATCATCCCATCAATACAAATCGATATTTAATACAAATAGAACATAACTGTCAAAGACTGACCGTTTAATTTTCAGGTTGCAATCTCACATTGTCGGGAAAGTAGGAGGTCAAGGAAGAGAGTTGCCAGATAGTTGCCGGATCTGCTTATTATAAGCAACTTAATGGTTCATTTTTTAACAATCTTAAGTATTGGCAGTTGCTGGTTTGTTTTGAGTTTTTTAGGGGGGCTTGTTCCTATAGCAGTTGCCCATTTGCGCTTGTTGTGCCCCCAAAAAACTCAACTCAGAATTTCGACAAATTATATTGTCTCACACTGAACACAAATGTAAATTTTACTATAAATAGAGGGGGTAAAAAAAACTGTTTCCACCAAAAAGAAATCCTTATAGCTGGAAGTAAAAAAATTTCTAATGTAATTATTCCTGTTTTTTCCAGAATAAAGCTGTGGAGGATCAACATAATACTTGACGATGTCTGTTTGGTTACAAAAATGGGCAAGAACGGACTGTTTAGTGATAACAAGTTATAAATAACAGTAGCCCCTCTTATTCATTTCTGTATAAAGAAGTAAGAATAAATGTCACTGTAAATTGAAATTTTTTGTAGATGGAAATCAAAACACGCTTTAGGTCGATGTATCTAAATTTTTAAAAAAGTAATAATATCACATGGGAAAAAATAGCTGGAGGTTGCTTGTTTGGGGCTTGATTTTATCAAACTGGCTGCTTTTTTTAGTTGAAAAATCTGGCAACACTGAGGAAGGACTAGATCTGCTTTTAGTTTTTTCTGTCCTTTCTAAAACTGGGTTGTTATGTTGACATTCGTCATTTGTTTGATGGATGTGTATGGTGTACATATGGAAACTATTTGTGTTTGACTTTTGTTTTCAAAGTTGAGATGAAACAAAAAGGTTTAATGCAATAAATAAAAAAGTCCTCTTCATGTAGGCGTCAGGCAGTTGTGCACCCCCTCCTCAAGAAATTGGGCTGTGGTCAGTGATGCTGGATTTTTCTACCACAAAAAGCAACCAGGTCAATTTAAGACAAGCCAAAAAACAAGCAACCTCAAGCTGTTTTTTTTAGTTATGAAACATATCTCTCTCTTTTATTTTTTAAAGAGATATTCACAGAAAACATGTTTGATTTCATCTACATAACCTTTTCAATTTCACAGTGACATCTTTTTATATGTGTCTTGAAATTTGCTTATTCAATATCCCTTTGTTTGGTGATGGAATATCGTTTAATTTATACAAAAGTGAAGGGAGGGGCTACTGTTTTTACTTAACAGTCAGTCTAACCTTAATGTTTGAACTAAACTAAACTAAACAGACATAGACAGGCTATTATCTTTATGATGTTGATCCTAAACAGATTTTTTTTTATGATGAAAACAGTAATAGCTACATTAGAAATAAATATAATTCTAGCTATAAGCTTCTTGACGGAAACATCATTTTTGCCCCTCTTTTTTAAATTCATTTAATGACAGTTCATAGGCTTGTGAAAGGGGACGAGAGAGCAGGGGAAGACACTCTGCAAACTGGCCACAGGCTGGATTTAACCCGGGCCAGCAAAAGTACGTACATGGTACATGCCTGGTTGCTAACTACTCACCAAACCAGCACACCATTTTTGCCCCTCTTTTAACAGTAAAATTCACACTTGTGTTTGGACTGGGACTAAATCGTTTGTGTAACTTCTGAATTGAGTCTATATTAGAATGTACATTAGATCCCTCCTGGATTTGGGAGAACATCAAGCAAAAATGAGCAAACAGCAATTTCCAATATTTACAAGCAGCTTTTCAACAAAAGAAGCCCAAAGTTGCGAGAGGTCCCCGGTACGAATCCCGGACGAGCCCCCAATTTGTTATAACCTGGCTAAGGGGCCATGACAAATACCGGAGAAACACGTTGTTTTTGCAGTAAAAAATGGGATTTATTAAGAAACAAAGAAAACTATTAAACTGCAAATATGAGTGTGATAAGTCATGAAGTATGGGATGTTGATAAATCAAAAGGTGCATCCGATGGCTGAGGTAAGTCCAGGTGAAACGAGAGAGAATGAGAGCAACAAACGGGTTGGGCTTTTATACCCAGCAGGCACCAGGCGATCCAATCATAGCTGCTTACTCAGGTAACTCTAAAAGAGAGGAGATATTAGCCAGGTCTTTGCATGAGGAGCTAAGGCAGAGACCGTCACACTTATAATAGGCCAACCTGGCAACTACGACTGTGGTACAGTATGTGTCTGCTGCTGTGATCCTCAGAGGAGGAAACCCAGATCCACCAGTGATAACCTGCATATCAAGCTCTCAATCTGCCACACGCTGAAGGGGGAAAATAAATAGCCTTCATCTCTGGCAAAAGTGCGCTCTCCTCATCTGCAAAGTGCTAAATCTCACCCGTCGTGAAAGTGGGACACGGCGAAGCAGTATGAGACCAGGAAGACGACAAGGGCAGTGGACCAAAGAGAGGGAGAGAAATCACGACGAGTTCTCCCCTCCCTCCATCGTCTCACTTACATTATCTGCATTATTCAGATTCTCCCTCGGGCCGTCTGCCTGGACGACCTTCCTCCCTGCGATACGGACCTAAGACTACATGTTGACAGAGCAATCAGGGGGCTGCAGATGTCATTTTTCTGCCCTCGTCCACACGTATTCATGGTTCCTCTCGATTCCCTCGTCATAAAAGGAGTCGGTCATCCACACCAATTCAGAAGTGTCCCATAATTATGGACTTGTCACTACTGATTTTCATCAACAACTGCGCATGTGATGATCCGCCGGGGATGTTAATGAGTCCTCAATTGGAGTTAATCAGCTGCAGGCGCTTCACTGGCCGCCTCAGCATTCCCCCATGATCCTTTGCACGCCTGTCGCGCCAGGACTGCACATTCAGCGACGAGGCCTGAGGATGAGAAGACGCTACATGACACAGCTCTCCTGTTCACCCCCTGAGCCCCATAAAGCAAAAAAAAAAGTGCTTCCTCTTGCACAATCTTTTTTTATTTTTTAGTCAAAGTTTATGTCCACTCGCTCTGCCGCCGCTCTCCAGATCTTTCGCTTAATTAGGAGAGCTATTTCTCCAGCAGACAGGCCTCCCAGAGGGTCACCGATTCAAAGAAATTCTTCGGCTAATGGGAGCCGGTGAGCGCTTTGTTCCTTTTAGTGCTCCTCGGCTGGGAAAGCTTCTGACACTTTGTGAAGCGGGTTCCCTGACAGAAAAGGTCTGAAGATGTGAAAAGTCCCCTACACAGCATGGACATGAAAAAAACAGCCAACCTTAAAAGTCACGCCTTCCTGCTGGATGGTATGTAGGCATAATTAGAGCCTCTTTGTTCAAGTGTTTGCCTTTATTCATGCTGCTGAAAGGAGCATTATTGTAAATGTCACTGATTATTTTGTAGTGAATAAGAGAATATCAGGAGGAGGGCTCTGTTATTCTTCATGGTCCATAATGGGGCGCGCGTCCAAGCTAAGTGTCAACTGTTAGTGATCAAAAACGATGCCATAAGTGGCCAAAAAACTTAAACTCAAGCAGAGCCGGCCATAGGAGACAAGAAAGGGAAAGTTTTCTGGGGCCCAGAGCCACTGAGGGACCCAAACTAAGGTGGCTTCCTCTATAAAGTTCAGCTGACTTGTTCAGTTTAGGGGTGAAGTTGGACCAATTTGTCAGGCAGACCAAAGCCTGTCACAAACTTTTTGATATAGCCAACCTCCACTTGTTTGGGCTGTCACTGTGGAAATACAGAACTGGCTTTGAATTGTAACATGAAGCTCTTCTGAAGTATTCTGTGCCGTTAAACAAAGACTAGCAGCATTAAAGGGTTAGTTCAAGTTTTTTTTTTTTGGCTCATGGCAAGAGCAAATATAAGTGCCAGTCGCGGAACTTGTGAGCTTTGACCCTGGGGGGAGAGATCCATACGATAACCAGTACATAGCAGAACATGGTGCCACCAAAAGCCTCGTCATTAACCCACCTATTGGTTAAGGCCCCGTTAACATGACAACAAAAATGGACATAATAGTTTTTGTTGTATTTGCACCTTCCATTTACAGTTACAGAACGGTGTCTGGTGTGCCTGAATCAGCAAACTTTTGAAACCACAGCCCAAAACATTTTGGTATCCATCTTCATGTCAACAGGAATCAGCGTTTTCAGGGAAAATGATGACGTGGCACATGCTCAATAGTCTTTCAGATGAAGGTGGTGTGCAGCACACCTAGGAAAAACAAGAACAACAACAGTTTCAGCCATCTAACGGGCAACATGTGTGCTGCTTACTGTGCTCGATTTGTCATTTAGACAAATTTCCAGGCAGACTTGTCATCCAGACAAGAAACTCTTGCGTCTTTATGCGTCCACATGCCATTGTTGTTTTTTGAAAATGTGTCTTAACTGGAAAGCGCAAGCATGCTGTAACAACTCTGTTTCTCTACAAACAGATATGCACACTACAGCGTTTTCAGTCATTCTCGTGTCTTCGTGTGAATGCAGAACGCTTTTCTGGTTGTCGTGTAAAAGGGGGCCGAAGTCTACAAAAAAACTATGCTGGCTTGACAATAATCTGTGGAAAGATTCTTCCCAGTGTTAAACTTTTCCTCCCCACAGGGGTACTGATCCACTGCCAGCTTTGAGTGTGGCATAGAAGCCATCCACGGAGAGTTCAGTCAGGAGAGACTTACACCAGAAAGGATTATGAACAGATTTAATGATGTATTCCAGAAACAGATTTGGCGGTTAGACCCCATCAAGCATGCGAATGATAAATGTACAGGGGAGCAGAACTCTTGAAAAAATTGTGAATATCCCCAGATGAGTCTAGACACTGGTGGTGCTGGTACGAAAGTCTTGAGAGAATGGAACTTGGAGAGTCGATGAAGACTGTGGAGCTGAGGAGCTAAACCCGGGAGGAAGACCCTGAAGGTGCAGAGAGCCTGAAAGATGACTGACAGCAGACAAGGTAGAATTTAAACCTTGACAGCTAAGTGATGATTGGCTAACCAATGAAGCAGGGAAGTTGTGATCGGACAGAAAGAACTGGCACGCCTCCGTCCGAGACAGCTGATGAGAGAGTGAAGGAATATCGGGAGCACCCAGAAAGTCTTCCTGACTGAACTTACGCTGTAGCTTCATTAAAACAGGCATATCTGCACAAGTTTTTGACTGTCGCTATTGCCGATTGGCCCACATCGATGCGGCATTTTAGGTGCCTGAAAACGAACGTTTTTGAAAACAAAAGCGAAAAATTATGGCAACTTATATTAAGCATAATGTCACAACCACAATTAAGCCAAAGTGACATTTACTGATATTATCAACAAGAGCCTGGCTGATGTTAGCCCTGCTAGCATCACCAGCCTCTTATCCCTTAACAGATCAGCATCTACAGCTACGCAAAATAGTTTTGGATCACTTTGGTCAACATGTGAGAGCTACCGATGCAGCCAAATGCAGATTTTCTGTGAGGTTTTACTCAAAATTTGGAACTCGAAGCAGAGGAGGTAACACACAGCTTTCAAATAAGTATTGAAAAGAAACAAAAAACTTGACAGGCTGTGAAAGCAGGGTTGTAGCTTAGCAAAAATCTTCAAAACTGGAGCAGCAGTTGATACTCCTGAAGACCTGAGCACAGGAGGATGAACCAGGTCAGGAAAAAATCCAAAATGCTTCAAAAAGGGTCATTCACAAATAATAAAACGCAGAACTCTGACTCTGCCTTACAAGAAGGAATAATCTGGCAGTGTGGTCAACTCCAGGCCGGGCTTATAAAGGGAGCTTGATTGGCAGCGTGATCACAGGTGTGCCTAATCAACTGCTGCAGCGTCACCCCGCTTCACACAGACCAGACCAGAAAAAACACAGGAAAGGAGGGGGAGAGAGCAACTACTAACAACTACACAGAAACAGGACATTTTCTTTGTTTTATGGCTGAGTATGCTACTTCGAGCTAAACAATGTTGTCATGCGGAATCCAGATGTGTATTTCTAGGTTATAGTGCAACAAAAGGCCAAATGACTGGGGGAAAGATGGCACTACAGCCCCAACTAGTGGTGGGAGGCTATATTACACAGCACAAGCGCAATGTGCAACTTAAACCCCAAACTGAGCCAAGTCTGCAAAGCTTTATATATCATTTTAGTCCTATGACGTCCTGATCAACCTTCATCTATTCTAGCTTTCAATATCACCGTACACTTTAATTGCATGTTTGCTGTGAATACACAAAAAAGAGAAGAATCACAATCTCTAAACATCATCACTTTTTATCTGCATTCAATTTATTAACTGTGCTAGCCCTGTATGTTCCTTTAATGGACTAATAACATCTGAAGCAGGGTCTCATCAGCTTTGTGTTTTAGCCTCAGCTGGCAGCTTTTACCTAAAAAGCTCTTACAAACCTCCACACACCACCTGCCCGACACCAACCAGCGCACACACACACCTCCAGTGATGGGCTGCTAAGGCTTTTAGCAGGCTGATATTTCCCTCAGGAGTGGGCAAACAGAGCTTAAAGAGAGTAAATATTGGACTTCAATAAATCAGGTGGACACAAACAGGGCACTAAATGAACAATAACGTTGCTCTGTAACCACTGGATGTGTAAATAATAAGATGGTTGCAAAAAAAAAAAAAAGTTCACTGAATAAAGTCAAGAGAGAAGGGTAACTTGGTGCTGCATTGTTCTAAAATGTGGTACCTGAATCCCGCAGAACACAGAAAAATAATTATCAATATAGCAAAAACACTTAAATATTTAGCTAGTCAAAACGGCATTTATAAGCTCCAAGGAAGTACGTTGTGTTTGTTGGTCTGTTATACCTAATTTCCAGAGACAGGGTTTTCACACCAGTATGGTTCTGGTTCTGGAAGTGGTTCCATTCTCGATTCTCAAAACCTCAGTACAGTTTAGCAAACCAGCCCACGTTCATATAGTGGAATAAAAGTGGAAGGGTATTATTTACAGAAGAGTATTAGGGCCATTTTAGATGGAAAAACTCATTTTCGGCAGGTCAAGATTAAAGTGGAAAAGGCAAGAGAGTCAAATCTTTTTTTGATAAAAGGCGAAATGACGAGTTAAAAGTTGAAATGTCGACAGTAAAGTTGAAATACAAATCAATGATAGAAGTCAAAATGGTGGAATTAAAGTTAAATTATCGAGAAAAAAGTTGAAAGTCAGCATACAATGTATTTTGACTTTATTCTCGACATTTGAGCTTTTTTTCTCAACTTTTTTCTCAACTTTTTTCCTGACATTTCAACTTTTATCACTATTCTCACCATTTGAACTTATTCTCGTCACTCAAAATTTTGACCTTCATCTCAACTAACCCAACTAGCCCTACTCTCCTCTACTCGACTCTACCTGGCTCTGATCTACTCGCCTTGTGCTGCTTTTCCATTCGCCCCAGCCGCCTGCCCAATGGGGTGCAGTGTCGCTGTATACAGCTGAGCGGCACTGCGGTGACGTCATTTTGAGCGCGACACAACAATCTGTGGCTTTTTGTCACAAACCGAGTAAAAAAGGAAAGCAGAAGAAGGCTGCAGGTGGCAAGAAGAAATACCCCTTGAGAAGCACAGGAGAGTTTTGGGAGCTATACAACAGAATGAAGCCGTTGACGAGAGCAATCAAGCTGCAAAGAAAAGACGTATGAGGGTAAGCTAACGGTAGCTACCGCTAGCATGCTAGGTCGTCGTGCTCATGACTCATCTATGATGACATTGTCTGACCAATCAGTAGCCGGCAGTCCGTGATGGCATATTTTAGTACCGACTCAGCTCGCTTGGAACCAGAGCAGAGTAGGTACTAAAACTAGCTTATTTTAGGAGATACCAGGCCAGTGGAAACACGCTGCAAATCGAGTAGAGCCGAGTTGAGTAGGGCCAAGGCGTGTTAGTGGAAAAGGGCCACTAGGCTTGCTCATAGTTATTCCGTGTTACACAGGTGGAAATAAACAATTATTTTAAACAAAGTCAAAATGGATAAGGAGTTTAAACTTGACAAGCAGATTAACTCCAAGGTAAAATCTGGTTTAAGCATTTTATGGTTTAATCTAAAATTAAGTGTGTTTTATCCTTTAATGATTTTGAGTGAGTGATTTTTGCTTTTTTTTCTCTACCTGTTAGGACCACTGTTATGCACTCTGTATTCTGGTCTCAACCAGGCCGCCCTCGCACTCTTACAGTTAGTCCAAAATGTGGCTGCTCATCTTTTAACAGCAAGAATGAACAAACTACCCCCGTTTTGGCTTCCCTTCACTGGCTCCCTGTCTATTTAAGAATTGATATTGATATTATATTGTTTCTTTTAAGGCATTAAAGCTGGGGTTGGTAATCTGATTTAGACACACTTTTTGTAATATTGGTTAAAATGGTCTTTATGACCCGATGGCAATCAATTCATAATGTGTTCTTAAAATAGAGCAAAAATATCTGCTATCTACAGCAGGAATAAACCTGGGAAAACACCAACCAATAATCATGCCATGACACTAATTTTTAAACCAATCAAATCCCGTCGCCATTCTGCCGGCTTCCTGAGCATACATTTTGCCGGCGTGCACAGACTCAGTGCGTGTAGCTGAGCTGAGAGGGATCAGAGTCCACTGGAGAATGCCTACCTGTCAAGTTTTGGCTGAAAATAAGGGAAATCTGCTATGAGCCGTCCCACAACCCCAACCAAGCTCCAGTATCGCTCACATTTTAAGACAGATAATAATAATAAACACGTTGTTTTTCTTGGCTTGTTCCGCTCTAATCTCGCGACAGCTGCCACCCAGGCTACTGTAGGTGGATGTTCTTGCGGGGCTTTTTCTTCTTCTTTGGTTTTATGGCGGTTGGCATCCATCATTTTGGAGCATTACCGCCCCACACAGGCTAGTGACAGAGTTCAGTTTGGAGAGGCAGAGGAATGCTTTTATTACTAAATTGTCACACGGGAGATTTACGGGAGAATACTGATACAGGAGGACGGCGGGAAAGAGGATAAAATACGTACAATATGGTAGTTTCATGGCCAAAACGGGAGACTTGACAGCTATGTGGAGAATGGCAGAGGGACTACCTATACCCCGATCAACATCGGGCTGTGAGCACTAACTAACTTTCCATGTTTGTTTTTTTAACTTTACTATGATAATGTTTTAGTGTTTTCCTACTGCTGACTGAGACATGACTTGGTGTAGTGTAAAACAAAACATTGTGCTAAGGGATGATATAATAATAAAAACATTCCTCTGCCTCTCCAAACTGAGCTCTCTCACTAGCATGAATGGGGCGGTAATGCTCCAAAGTGATGGATGCCAACCGCTGTAAAACCGGAGAAGAAGAAAAAGCCTCGGGAGAACGTCCAACTGCAGTAGCCTGGGTGGTGACGGGATTTGATTGGTTTAAAATGTGAGCTCCAAAGATGTGATTGGTTGGTGTTTTCCCTGTTTTACTCCTGCTGTCGATAGCGGATATTTTTGCTCTATTTTAAGAACACATTGTGAATTGATTGCCATCGGGTCATAAAGACTACTTTAACTAGTATTACAAAAAGTGTATCTAAATCTGAATACCAACCCTAGCTTTGAATAAAGGTTAAATAAATTAGTAGCGTCTGCCTCCTACATTATCTGACAGGCCCTCAATGAATGTGATTGACAGAACGATCATCCAATCACCTGCCGGATGTGCTTTTGAAAGGTTCTGCCCATTCCCAAACACTTTCTAAGGGCTCTTTCCCAGATCGACTGGTAAAATGCCGCACTACTTTGAATTGTAAAAGACCTGAATACAGTGGTGTTTTGATGCAGAAGAAGAGGAGACTGAAAGAGGAAGACACTGAAAAATGGTTAGGTTCAGTAATATTGCATTATAGCATGAGTCTTGTTTTTTAAAAGCCATACATCATAGTTTAATTTTCATTTTCATCTACAGCCGTTTGGAGGTTCACTGAACCCCCTGAAACTCGATGTACCCAATTAGCTTTAACCTGACAGGACTGAGGTAAAAAGCTTTTGAAAAAGTCCTCAGTAAATAATCCTATCTTCTAATGTTTGCATTACATAAGCACTTTAATAATATTATGTCAGTGTGCGTGCCTCTCAGTGTGGCAGTGCTTATAAAACAAGCAGAGCTCTTCATTTAACAACGCCTCTCTGACCCCTACTTCAATCTGAGCGTGTGCTGCCCTCATCACTGTCTGTCAGGCATAAACAGGTTTGTGACATTTATAAAAACACATAACGGTGCCACAAATCACCTCTCCTGTGTTTGACATTAATCAGCGAGGCAGCTTAATTACCTTTTTGTAAGTTCACAGACTCAAACTGAGCCCCTTCCTCGTCTAATCACAAAAAAAAAAAACCCTCCGCTCTCCCATTCTTAAAGCTTTCTTTGAAAATCTTAACTCAGCGTAATCATCAGGCTCAGCCGTTGTTTTAATGACTAGCACAGTGTGTGTTTGACGTGCCGGCACCGGATCGGCAGCAGCTGACTGCACACGGAGCCCCCGACGCCGCCCGTACTGACAGTGAATTCTAAGTAGGACACCAGCGCTGTAAGAAAGAGCTCCTGAAAGCTGCTGGAGCAGGTCTCTCTTTTTTTTTTCTTTAATTTAACTTCTTTTAGTGGCTCAAAGAGGGGATGAAGTGAGGCGAGCAATGAATCACAATCCACAGTTTGCCCTTCACCTCATTTCTTCACAAAGGCTCAGGTGATTTAACCTGTTGCTCATTCAAAGTCACTTTTGGGAGATAAGGAAATGTGCGTGTGCTGCCTCAAGGTTTCCTGCTTAAGTGCTCATAATGGAATTCATTTTCTTTGAACACTTTTGGGTAAAATTAGAGTGTTTTAAGCCACATGCCAACTTTGTTTTCTTGTCATGTCTTGCCTCACTCCCAAGTCCATGACAAGCAGATAGACATCATTCTTTCATCTGTGCTGTGGTAACAGGAAAAGACTGGAAAAGACTGGCAGGGCCTGCTCACTGCTAATTAGCTTAGCTCAAATACTGGGAGTCAATGGGAAGTGTTAGCCTGTCTCTGCCTATTGTCTTTAAAAACACATTGTAACACATTACAGAGAGAATAACAAAATCAAAATACATCAGCACAAATATATAAGTGTGACAATGACAAACTCTATGTAACACCCCGTAGTTACACACACAGAGTAATCCCCAATTTTTCCAGTTTAACCGTGATAAACTATACCAGTTGAGCTTATGTTTGTATTGTGTTGTAGTTCCTTATTTTCACCGGCAGAAGGCGCACCAGTCACACATGCAGCGCCACTCGCGGTCTGAGTTTCCTTGTTTTTTTTTGCCTGTTTTTTTTCTCTCCCGTTTTTTTCACTGATGCCGATGAGAGCAGACAGGCTACAGCCAAAAAGAGAGCAGTAAGTGTTTAAAACTAAATGAAAGTGGATAAAAACTATTTTTGTTGTACGGCATCGATTCTGAGAAGTATCCGGATCGTGAGGAGTTTGTTTTTGGGTTGTGAAGATCGCCGTTTATTCTGTTTTTGTCAAGGGAAAACTCCGGTGAGTAGAAGCTATTAGCGTTAGCATAGCATGCTAACGGCGGCCGACCATGGCTGGTTGCTCACTAAATACATGGATATATCATTAGTTATGTTGTCATGCTTCTTAGAAGACGTTTTAAAAACCAACCGGAGATATATAAGAGTTGTTGAATGTGAGAATGTGGGTTTATTTTGTACTTCTGTGTAGAAAATGTGCTAATTGATGTGCAAATTGAAACGTTGCTATTGTAAGATGCCAACTAAGGCTACAAAGCTAGTGGAGTTGATGTTGTGAGCTAAACCATGCATCAGTGTGCAGCTGAGTATTACTGAGAGCATAGACCGCGGAACGCGTTCGAACAAGGGGGGGCCACAATAGCGGGGGGGGGTCACCGAAATTTTCGGTCAGACATGATGCGTAGCCGAGGCTATAGACTACACTATACACGGACACACACGTAATGCCATCATCTACCAGGCTATTGTTAGCTGTTGTTAGCACGCTGTGTCTGCGTTGTTGTATGAAGAATGTGATTATCACTATGGCAGCATTTTTGTAAATATAAATCTAACAATACTATGTATACAGCTGATCTAGAGCGACACACCCCAGTCAGAAGTGCAAATAAATTGATTATTACAGGAACCTAAATAACTGTTCACACTGGGGGCATCCATCTTCGATTGACACCTCGAAGATGGACACCACCACCTTTGCCGGAACTCTACATTGCTTTACAAGTTCTTTTTCAACAACTTACAGGATGCAAAGCCACGAGGTAATGTATCTCTTTTACGTAGCGGTAGTTTTTGATGTGTGAAGACAAGCAATGCGGGAAGAAGTTATTATCGTAGTTGTAGACGGCTATATATCGCTACTTACAGCCCGGCGCTCTCAGACGTGTAATATAAATAATAAAATAATATAAATTTGCTCTAGTTTTAATTGTCTTGTTCCTGAAGTTGAGTATCCAGGCCAGTCCAGCCCTGTACAACCCGACCAGGAGGCTAAGGAATAGCATTTATAGATAACCTATTTAGATGCTATGAAACTCATCGATAAGTGTGTATTTCGACCCAAAAAGTTACCCGGGCCACGGCCCGCCTGGCCCCCCCGCTTCCGCGGTCTATGACTGAGAGACAGTTACTTGACTTGGTTTTTCCTCAAACATGATTCAGATGTGATTCAGTTCATGATTTACGTGCACTATGTGGTGATAAAGGCTTAAAACAGCTAAAAGTAGTAAAAAACAATTCATATACACCATTTTGTGTGTGTTGGCTGTTAAAAGTTTATTTTATAGCTGTAAATGATACATTGTCATATTGAGTGGTTCACATTCATTGATTTAAGAAAGAAAGAATAAATACTGTACAGTTGATTTAAGAAGATGTTTAGAAAGATAATTAATGGATCTAAAAAAACTGCTGCTCTATGCAGGTTGTTTTTTTTCTTGTGTATGAACGATTCCGATGGCGAGCCAGAGCCCGAGCCAGTGAGACATGGAGCAGGGAACCGCCTTTCGGAGGGTGTAACGACGGGAACAGCTTCATCGAGCATCTGGAGAGATCACATCGTATCATATCATACAGATAAGAGACAAAAATCACACTATCCGGGTAGATGAGTGATACACACTGACTCTGGACAACTGGACACTGACTGTTTCAGACATTTGACTATTTTTGGACTTATTCATTTACCATTTTGGGCCCATTTTTCTATTTTATTTGCACTTTGAATATTATATCTCTTTACTGTGAATTTGTTTTGTGGTTATTTACAACTGAGGTTGCTATTTGTAAATTGATGGTGAATTCTGAGTGATAACTGTTCTTTTTGAAATACCAAGAAGTACACAGTAGTCAGTCATAGCTGATCTTTTTTTTCGTTTGTTGAAATTTCAGAGTGGCTTTCCTGCCAATAAATATATTTTTGTTCCGCTTTCTTTTCCAAACCGTTGTTCTTGTCACATTTATCCTCCCTGAGCGAAACTATATCTTCTGATCTAGCCCAAATTGTGACATTAACTTTAGTATATGTGCACTAGGCAATGTCACATAGAACATGTTACATCTATCCTGTTTGTCCCTTCAAAATAAACCTAAATTAACATACCAAAAACACACAGAGCATCCAGTCTCTTCAAATTAAAACTACATTTGCCAAAACAAAATAAAACACACAGAGCAACCAGTATCTTCAAACTAAAACTAAATTTCCATGCAACAAAAACAACACAGAGCTTTTGGTCCCCTTAAATACATTTGCAGATATAAAAAAACAGAGAGCATTCAGTTGCTATTTTCTCTTCAAAATAAAACTACATTTGCAGACCCCCCAAAAATTGACACAGCGCATCTAATCTCTTCAAAATGACACTACGTTTGCAGAAACAAAACAAAAACACACAGAGCAACTGGTATCTTCAAACTAAAACTAAATTTCCATGCAACAAAACAACACAGAGCATTTGGTCCCCTCAAATACATTTGCAGATACAAAAAAACAGAGAGCATTCAGTTGCTTCAAACTAAAACTAAATTTTCACGCAAAAAAAAACACAGAGCATCTGTTCTCTTCAAAATAAAACTACATTTGCAGACCCCACAAAACAATGACACAGCGCATCTAGTCTCTTCAAAATAAAACTACATTTGCAGACTCCACAAAAAAATGACAGCGCATCTAGTCTCTTCAAAATAAAAGTACATTTGCAGACCCCACAAAAGAATGATACAGCACATCCAGTCTCTTCAAACTAAAGCTACATTTAGAGACTGTCACAAAGACATCAAGTTACCCAAGAAGTGCAGAAATAGTTTTTTTCATCATGGATGGTGAGTTATTTAGCTTGAAAGTCGAAAAATGAAGATTCTGTCTGACACACCGTCACTCTCTTCTCTTTCAAAATGAATCGCAGCAACTCAAATGACCGTTAGTCTTCTATGGTTTTTGCAAGCTGTTTCTATGGCGTGATTTCTAATGCTCTGAAACACTGCCTGCAGATTTTGGCACAAGCCCTTGGGCAGACGCCACAGTGTAGAACAGCATGGTGTTCCTGTCGGAAATTCGGGGGAAGGCTCCAATCAGAGTGGACTGGTATGGCCAAGTCCACTCTGATTGGTTGACAGGTCAGGTCAGAGCTGCTTACCACCATATTGTCAACATCTCTGCATTGTATTATTCTACCCTTGGAAAAGGACTTAAACTGCAGACTAAACTAGAAAAGCACTTGGAGAGCGCAGACCTCCAAGTGCAAGCGCCACAGTTCACCATAAATATTAGTCCTTCCTTTATTTCATCTAAATATTTAGATTCCTTGACCATGAAAACATAGCAATAACAATTAGTTTCATAATGATATCTATTTTGGTTCAGTAGTTATTCACGAAAATCGTATTTTTCATCATGGTGGTTTTATAATGATATGGATTACTCCCAAAATTGAATCATTTGTTCCTTGTCCCAATCCAGACTTTTCTTGAAAATCTCATTCAAATCCGTCCATAACTTTTTGAGTTATGTTGCTAACAAAGAAACAGATGAGCAACAGAGCAATTACATAACCTCCTTGGCAGAGGTAATAACAGTATGACATCACAATGGTAGGCTTATTCAGGAGGGCAAAGAGAAAGACAGCTAATACTTTTAAGCAGCTATTGGCACCACACGGAAGGGAAAGGAAGAAGTTGTGACTTTTTTCTTGTTCATAGAAGCCCTCTTTCACACAGAGGAGACATGTTAAACACACCAATAAGCATTGTATCTTTCTAAAATCCAAGCCATCAAAACTCAAGACAGTGTTGAAGGTAAAAGGAGGCCCAACCAAGTACTAGCAAAGTGTACTTAATAAATGGGCCAGTGAGAGTACTTCATCATGCTCAAAAAACTTCTCATTAAAAACTTTACCTGTTACAGCAGCTATAAGTTGCAGTCAGCGTGAGCAGGCGTGTTTGTATAAACTGTATACCATATTTGCATATATAAGCACGTGTGGCGAGGCTGTCGGCTTTATCATTATTCCCCACATTTCCTCATTCTACGGCTGAAAGCTCGCTCTGTTGGCAGCTGTCCCTCTCTGCCTCGCACACAATCACCCCCGCCTGAATTTGAGGCCTTCATCACAGAGCTGCACTCACAATCTGCATCGTCAGAGGAGCCGTATATAAGAGACAGATCTGCATGAAACACCTGGGGATGGAGGTGTTACAGCCTCGCGGACGATCACACTCTGAATGATAGAGACTCCCCCTGAGGAGAGAATCAGACTCCGGCCTGGAGGGGGGGAGATTGATGATATTGTCGTGGTAGTTGTTGTCTGATGGTGAATTTGGGAGGGAGATTGGGTTTGAAATTTAAGGAGAGTTGTGTTTAAAGGCTATTGTTTCATTGATGGTTTGTATTTTGCTATTGTTATTAACTTCATCCTTATTGCAGAGACAGAGTCGGCTTTTTGGCATCCTAGGCGAGATTTAATATGGTTCCCCCTTGCCCAGGGCTCCAGAGTGCAACCATGTTGGGCGCACATGAACCCAAAATTTGTGAGAGTGCACCTAACATTTTTAATTGGGCGCACTGGTACACCAAGAAAAAATGTTATGGGCAGTCTTACAAATTGAAGTTGACAAAAGTAACTGAGGAAGCGGACAGAGCACCTGCTTCCTCTCTTTTCTCTGTCCCTGCATTGCATTTTCACGAGCTGCAGACTGTAGGCCCGCCCAAGCACATGCACACATGCACCTACGCACACACACAGAGCCCTCAGTAATCCAAGTGTATCTGTCTGCGGCTTGCAAGACGGAGGCGTATCCTGTAGTGGGCGTGTCCTGTAGTGAATGTGTCGCGTAGTAGGCGTGTCGTGTAGTGACGTCACTACGTGACACGCCCACTATACGTGTGTTCTTAAAGAGATATGAGCCTGGGTAGCATTTAAAGTTTGAATGTTCTGTTCTGTTTCTACACTAAATACCGTTTTGCTTGTTGCCTTATAATGAATTGATTTAAAAGCATTGAAATGTTAATATTCTTTGACTCTGCCATGAAATAATAATAATTAAAGAAACAACTCGGGACAAGAATTAATGAGCTAAAATACATACATACATACATATATGTATATATATGTATATATGTATGTATGTATGTATGTATATATATCTAGATATATATATATATATTTATATATATATATATATAGATATATATACATACATATACATATATATATATATATATATATATATATATATATATATATATATATATATATATATATATATATATATATATATATATATATATATATATATATATATATATATATATTTAGGCCTAATAAATGGAACATAAAATATGCTGTGTGCTATATAAAATACTATATATAAAATGTATTTATTTAGGCCTAATAAATGGAACATAAAATATGCTGGCGCTTACAGTTTGTCTTTGTTCCGCCATTCTCCGAGAAACCACAGACCAAACGTTCTTTTCCCTCTTATTTTTCGTCGTTTCCCTCTTATTTTTCGTCTTCTTCCTTTTTATAAACTTTTAAGAGTGTCTCGCGTGGTTTTCTGTGATTTCCGTCTTAGCTGGTTGGCGTGTCGTGTAGTCATTACGTCATTACGCGACATGCCCACTACATGATACGCCTCCGTCTTGCGGGCCACAGACAGACCCTTCTCCAGTAATCATCAAGTCAGCTGTTAGAATGCAAATGAGCCCAGAAGGAGCCTGACTGTGATGTCAGGTTTCAGCGCAGAGCAGTAACTCTGAATAAGCAGCGAAGCTCTGACAAATCAGTCTTAGTGACTGTCAGATAATTCATAATTAACAACAATAACAAGTAAAATAATGTAACGTTAATTATTACATCTATATTTGTTCAATCCTTTCTCCTGTTAAGGGGGGGGAGGGTTCTTAGTCACACAGGCACAGAGCTTGTACATAAGGCTGTAAAGAAAAAAGAGGCAAAAAAAGAGAAAAAAATGAAGAAAATAGTCATGAAATGTTTAGTCCTACAATGTCGCTTTTATAAATTAGTTCGAGAACTGTTTTTTTTATATTTACCTTAGTTTCACTTTTGTTTATATTGACTAAAGTGTGTGAAGTTTTTTTTTAGGTCCAAATTTATTGGAGAACAAGACCATCCAGTTAAATGTTATGTTGTTGGTTGTTAAAATCTGGATATGTATTTCACGTTTCAGTTCAGCACTTCAAGCATTAGCTCTTTCTATTTTGAAATATTTTATTTAACTTGAGATGTTTGAGTTTGAAATGTTACATTTCAGTTCAGTAAAGCACTTTAAACCCTTTTATTTGGAAATGTTTATTTTGCTTAATATTAAGTTTGAACATTCAGTAAGGCACTTTAAATGCTCTGTTTTTCTTTGAATATATAATTTTGCTTCGAATAAGACAAGTATTTCTTTACATCTTATTCTTGTTTAAAAATCATTTACATTATATAAAAGTTACGCACAGTGATAGAATGCTGACCTTATGGTGTTAAAGGTGCCACTCTGAAAAATATGGGTGCTCCTAATTTTTGTGCTGGTACACCTTTAAAAAATGTAGGTGCATCTTTGCAACCAATGCAAAACGTTAGTCTGGAGCCCTGCCCCTGCCAACCATTGTCTTCAATTTATGACATGTCACCCAATTTACTTGCTTAATAAATTACATCCAAAAAAATCTGTAATACAGTCTAGATACCCTTACAACAATATAAAAATCCTAAAGAAAACACTCCAATTTAATACTAATGCTATTATTTACAATGTTTACAAATAATAATATCATTTACAAATAAAATACTTATAAACTACCTTTAAATCTTCACGTGTAGCACTGGTTCCTCTCACTCTGCTCCACTTTTCCCGCTCTTTCCCCTCAAACCAGCTTTTTTCATAATGTATATTAATTGATTCACGTGGAACGGATTCGCAGTTGGGAGTAAACAGTTCATTTTCAAGCCATTCTTACATTTGCAGGCAAACAGGACTAGATAGAGCTGCTTAAGAGTTTGTCTGAAGACTGTAGGCAGAGGCAGGCTAACACTTCCCATTGACTGCCAGTGTTTTCGAGCTAAGATAATTAGCATTGGGCGAACTTTGCCTGCCTTTTTTTTTAGTGCACGCAGAGTCAGACGAATGGTGTCTATCTGCTTCTTATGGACTCTGGACTGGACATGAAAAGAAACAAGAAGTTAGCATATCCCTTTACAGGTGCAATGAGGAGAATCTATTTCCGGCGACATAAAGACTCTGCTACCCATGAGCACGCACGGCGACTGTCGTAAAGACGTGACCCAAGCCAAAGCTTGTGTTTGTTGTGATGCTAATGAATGCAGCTCGGACCTTCCTCAGAACTCTGCATTGCTTTACAACTTATTTTTCCAACAACTTACAGGATGCAAAGCAACGAGGTAATGTATCTCTTTCTAGTTACATAGTGGTAGTTTTTGATGTGTGACAATGAGCAATTTTTGGAAAACTTAGTATCTTAGTTTTGTACTAGGCTATACATCGCTACTTACATCCTGGTGTTCTAAGATGTGTCTGAATAATATAAATTTGCTCTAGTTTTAATTGTCTTGTTCCCGAAGTTGAGTATCCAGGCCAGTATCCGACCGCAAAGCTAAGGAATAGCATTTATAGATAACCTATTTTGATGCTATAAAACTCATCTTAAAGTGTGTATTTCGATCAGGCATATATCTAAAAGTGAGACTTTTTGTAATTACTTAAAAAGTCCTCACAGCATCTTTAAGGTCAGTGGTCAAGTTCATTGGGATTTGTGTCCATCTTTTGCTTGTAATTTCAAGGCTGAGTTGTGCTTTCCTTGTTGCGCTGAATGAATTCTTTAAGCTAACTTACACTGGAAACAGCTGTGATTGACAGTTTCAATCCTTCTACCTTGTGCTGAGTTGTTCCTGCATGGCGGTCACCAGACAAGGTGCACACGCCGATAAAGACTGAGGCAATGCCAGCAAAGGGTTAAGTCGAACAAAACTCTTCCTCTGCCTGAATTCAGAGCCCACAAACACAGTCTGACTTTCAATTAACACACTCGCACCCTCCCCATCGTTCCACATTTACATCACACCGCACCACAGAGACCCTCCGCACGCACATTTTTGTTTACGAGGGAGGAAATTGGAAACTGAAGTGTGACGTGACTTTGTGGAGGACAGCCTGTTAGGGAAAAGATCAACCTACCGTATCAGCCATCAATTTTGGAGGAAATAAAAAAATACAGCCCTCCCCTCTTCGTGGCAAGGCTGGGGGCACCGCAGATGTCACAGCCCGCAGAGAGAGGGGTCACACTGGGGTTGAAATCCTGAGAGCGGAGGCACATATGTTTCTCTGTCAGATTCCACGACAGTTTGAGCGTTAGTGTCGGGTCAGTGTGTTCAAAGCCAGACAACACAAACATCATTATGACATGGTGTGAGCAGAAAATGTTCCAGCTTTGATTCTATCTGGGTTTTTTTTTGTTCTTTATTAGCAAATAAAACCTTTAAAGAGCCATACTTTGATTTATATACTTGTTTTGATGACTGACAGACAAAGTTTGCAATTACTAATACCCAGAAAACCTTCTACACTCAACAAGAAGCTTTGCCGCACTTTTAAAGAACACCAAACTAATCCTTTAAAAAATGGCTGTTCAAACTTTTTTTTACATCACAGGCTGCATAAAGAGGAATACATCAATGACTGAGCCACTTGCTGCACCTCACTTTTCATGTATTTAAGTAAAAGTTTTAGGGTTGGGCCCTTGTAACTCTAGGCTATAACTGGATTTACACCTAGCCAGGTCAAGAATGACCTTCTGAGCAGCATAGATGGTAGACACTGATGGCTTATCTTCACTGTCAGACACAAAACAAGAGTAAACTGCAAGAATGTTGGTGCTCAAAAATGGAAATTGCTTTATACTTTGTAAATGAAACCTTGTGAAAAAGTAAATATGGCAGAAATGTACATGTTAGATGGTATTTACTGCTGTAATCAATATGTCTTTATTCATTCAACTGTTTCAGGGGCCCATTCAAAATGGGCAGCGGGCCACATGTGGCACTGGGGCCATAGTTTAGACACCTCCTTTACCATTTGACTTCCATATAAGAAAAACATTTGCAACAAATTATTAGTTGATAAAATTGTTTTTTGTGCCTCTTTCTTTCAAGACAGTCTGGCTGCAGACCTGCACTGAGAGGACCCCCTGCACTGAGAGGACCCGACGTCACGTTTTTTTTCTCACATGCTCTGGCTGCAGACCTGCACTGACAGGACCAGGAGCTGATTTGAAGTCTTTCAAAATAAAAGCGAATATACCGGAAGTACGTATTTTCGTCAAAAGTTTATTCAAAACCTTTCAGAAATAAAAGCCATTACACTGGGAAGAACGTTTAAATGCCAACGACAGTGAAAGCCCTCTCATGTCAAACTTATTTCATACATATATCTAAATAATACATCCATGTCTAATCCTAAAGTTAACCTAGTTAGCCCTAGCCACTGCTACCCTGACTACGATAACAGCGCTTAATTTACTTTTAATACTTAAGCAGTCTGCTTACAGTGATCACTTTGGGTGTTTTCATACATGTTTAAATGCCACAGGCAGTGACAGCCTGTCATGACAAGCTTATCCCATAGATATATCTAAATAAAACATCCATGTCCAATCCAAAAGTTAGCCTAGTTAGCGCTAGCCTCCATTAGGCTAGTGCTAACTTGGCTAACTTTTGGATTGGATTGCAGCGCGAAAAACACCCAAAAGTGCAAAAGTCATTTCTTTCCAATAAATATTATGACACAGAGCAGTATATAATGGAAAAGACAACGTTTGTAATGGAATAAAGACTGTTCCTGTTTCTTCGAAAAAGACGAAAAGTAGTCACTCGACTATAACTCAGCTTCTCTCCTCACGGGAAAAAAACACACTGGAGCATGTGATGTGAGAAAAAAAACGTGACGTCGGGTCCTCTCAGTGCAGGGGGTCCTCTCAGTGCAGGTCTGCAACGCTGGGTCCTCTCAGTGTAGGTCTGCAGCCAGACCCCTCTCCTTTCTTTTCAGGTTGAATTTTCAGATAACCCAACCGGAAAGTAGATATATAGGTCAACCTGCTGGTTGACTTGCCTGTTCAGGGTTATCCTGGGAATGAATGGATCTCCAATCATTTCTGTGACAAAATTTTGTTATTTTTATATGAAAACATCACAGAGAGCAAAATGTGGATATTTGGCACTTGATCCAGTTTTATGTTTACAGTGTGAGATAGCTGAGAATCTATGCAGCAATGATTTACATTCAATTTGTTATAGTTTTCAAACAATTATATTCATGTACTACACTGCCTCTCATTGGATACATATTAATGTTAAAAAACACCCAAAGAGGTGAACAGGGAAAAACAGACAAAGATGGTGGTATGGCGGCAAAAAGTCAACCGAATGGTAACAAGGCCAGTCAAAGGGTTAAAACATTACTTTGCTAGCACCATTTTATGGACTTTCTTAACTTTATAGTGTCTCTACTCCACCAGAAAAATAATTCAACAATGACAGTGGTTTGCAGTTACTTTCAGTCTCTTTTCCAAGTCCTGAAGTAAATACACATTGAGGCCCCATCCACACGAAGACAAAACGCTCAACAGTTGTGCATCTACATGAATGCACTCGATACGCATGAAAACGCTGTAAAACACATGCTAGACCTCTAGGGGTACTGTAACAATATGACGGAAACAAACGAAAAAAAACAGTGAGCATGCACACTTGCGGCATGCGTATCAATGAAGATATGAAACTATGACGTAAGAGTATCTGAAAAGTGGCGGAGAGCCAGTAATCACGGAGCTGCGTATACGGCATTTCAAAATCTTTCCACTCTGGAACCTGGTTTCAAAAATGATCGTTTACAGACCCCCAAAATGCCGTCTTCGTATGGATGATACGCAGATTCGGCAAAAAACGTATGCGTATACCTCGGTTTGTCTTCGTGTGGATGAGGCCTCAGTCACATTATTTCTTGACTGTTACTCCATGAATCAGTTGTCAACCATAGTCAGTCAGGATGGCCCATAGTAAAGTTACACGCTGTAAATAATAATTTTATATGGCACCTTTAAAAGCGGAAGTTTATAAAGCGCTTTTACAGGAAACAAAGGTAGAAAAAGGCACAATAAAATCAACAATCAGGACAACAGAGACCACGAGAAACAAAGGAGAAGGCACAGAGGGTCATGTTAACTAGAGCAACAAAATGAAAGAAAATAGTATGAACTGGTAGGATTGAACAGCTGATATAATGTAAGAATACACCAAATCAGTATCGCTATCCATGTTAACATGCACAGATGAAGAACGTTGGTATTTTGTTCAATGCATAATGACAAGGAGGCGACAAGAAAGTAAATAGATAGATTTACCAGGGGTGTAACAAAATGGTCAACTCACGAAACAATACGAAATACGAAAACAGGGCTCACGATACGAAATACTCACAATACAAAACAAAGATTATAGAAAATCCCCAACAGTAGGAAGTTGTGCAAAAATCTAATTTTCTGTATTTTCTTCCTAATGCAGACATACAAAAAATATTGCTGTATCAGTACAAAATAAATGCTCTGAAAAAAAACAAAATTGTAGTTTTTTCCCCTTATTAAGACTACAGTGCAAATACAAACATAAAATCTCAATAAAAAGTGCTTTGTTGTTGTAACAATCAAGATAACTACATTCTTGAATGAAAAGGAAAACAAATAGCAGTCCTCAGAGCTGCAGTTTAGACCTATAAATGTCTGAACTGTGAACTATAATATTTAGCCTATAACAGTGCATATACTTCTGATCTTCAAGTATGATCAAACTCTGTCAACTCAACAGTAGATGCAAAAATCAAATATTGTTTTTAAGCAGACTTACAGTAACATACAGTTGCTGCCTGTCTCCAGTTCAAAGTAGTTGGTAGTTGTACTCGCCGCAGTATACGGCGAACTGTAGTGGCATATTTTGCACACGGTTGTTGTTTTGTCCGCAATCTTCTCACCGTTCTCTCGTCTTCTACATGGGAAGCCAAAATAGGTCCACACAACCGATTTATTTGACGAAGGAGCATCAGCTAATTCCTCAACCTCGTCTTCCTCCATTTTGAAGCGTGTGTTTTGCTACGATAGGCGAGGAGGGTAAAAAATCACCAGTCTCAGTGGTGCGCGGCGCCCCTTCGCGTTTTTATTTCGTGCGTCTTTGACTTTTATTTCGTCATTTTTTATGTCGCGAAATTTTGTGGCACGAAATTTCGTTACACTCCTAAGATTTACAAATACACAGATAAATTTAGGTTTAGGTTGACAACATCACATCAGGAACATAAAAAAGAAGGCAAATAGACGACAGGTAAAAGAAAAATAAATAAATAAATAAATATATAAAATAAAATGGAATAAAAATAATGATAACTAAAAAGGAAGTATCAAAACAAGCAAAGACAAGAAAGGACTAAATCGATGAGAAACCATGAGAAGGGTAAGAATAGTAGAGCTTAAAAATAGTAAAATACGTGAAAAAGAAACATGAAAAAGCAAGTCTAAAAAAACAAGAATCGCTGTAAAGAACCATACTGTCACATATTGTCAAGTCAACATAGTTTTTGAGTACTTTTACCCTGTAAGACGGTTGATCATGAGGTTTTCAGTGGCATCATGTACTTCTATGCACTAGCTAGCAGCAAAATAGCAAAATATGATCCTGCCAGCACCACTGTATGTCGCTTTATAGTATATGCACCCCACCAGAACAGTAATCCAATGATTGCACTGGCATTTACTTTTAGTCTTCTTGTTGTAAAATCAGCTTCATGTAAAGTTAAAGTGTTTGATTTGGTGCCCACAGAGACACATGGCTGTGTACAAAGACCACGATGTGACCTGAGGAGCATTAAAGGTAGTAATCACCAAAGTGTGAGGAAAACAAGGGAATGACCTGATTGTGTATTGATTCTGTATGTTCTGCTGTGCACAGATTAAGCACGGCCGTGGGCTGAATGTGCAAAATGACCAGCGAACAGTGTGTGGATCCATGGAGAAAACACAATCGCCAGCTTGTTGTATTTGTTTCTCTTTTGTCAGCTGCTATAAAATGGACTTGTGCGTTACCAGCTCACATAATTAGACGTGTTTTCCACCCAGACACACACTCAGGACTTTGATGTGATTGTAATTTTCTAAAAATCATGCTCCTCTTGTAGTTACAGAAGATGAAACACAAGCTCAGATACTACCGCTCCATTATTTAAAAGTCCAAAGAAACAATATTTGTCTGGGCTGCAGCAGCACACCAGTATCTCAGATTTAGTTTTGCTGGAGCCTTAGGAGAAGACCAAGCCTTTGGAGCGATCCACCACAACAGCTTTAATCCAATCAAACAACTTTAAAGCAAACAGGCCCCGGGATCTTCTTCTTTATAAGCAAAAATGTGCATCTGATTCTCAACACAGCAGGACAGTGTGAAGCTCAGCGATGCTTTCTCGATCCTCCGTCTCGAACAGAAGCCGGCGACGCTGATTGATTTTGTTTTGTTGTGAGGCTTCTTGATAAAGTGGAGGGGAAAAATAACGAGGATTGTCTTATTAATGGATGAAGAATGCATTAGGGGTCATACATTTCAATTGAATTATGCATGAGGAATAAATAGCCATCAGTTGCTGCAGGATATACATCATCAGAGGCCAAATCATTTTAGAGGGGATGTTTGATTGTGCCTCTGGGTCTGCACTCACACTAAATGACACTTCATTTGAGATGGATCACAGCCAAGCAGGATGGGTTAGGGTGTGTCCGAGTCCTTTCTTAAATACTCAATAAGTCACAAGATTTCTTCACAGTTACTCAATTAATCAGTTGTCAACTATTGTCAGTCGGGACGGCCCACAGAAATGGCTTCGTACCTGATATAAATCAATCAACCAATCAAACTTCACTTATAAAGCTGTTTTCATACAAAAAATGTACCGAACATTCAAGAACACAGGCAGACTAATGTCAGGGGACACAAAGCAAAATATAAAACCCCACCCACTTATGAACCAACAATCAACACACACAACCACTCACATGCACACACAAACACAAGGACACTAATGGCCCTTTTCCACTAGCACGCCTTGGCCCTACTCGATTTGCAGCGTGTTTCCACTAGCCTTGTACCTCCTTAAACAAGCTAGTTTCTCCGCTCTGGTTCCAAGCGAGCTGAGTCAATACTGAAAGATGACATCACAGACTGCCGGCTACTGATTGGTCAGAAAATGTCATCATTGATGAGTCATGAGCGCGACGACCTAGCATGCTAGCGGTAGCTACTGTTAGCTTACCCTCATACGTCTTTTCTTTACAGCTCGATTGCTCTCGTCCTCGGCTTCATTCTGTTGTACAGCTTCCAAAACTCTCCTGTGCTTCTCAAGGTGTATTTCTTCTTGCCACCTGCAGCCTTCTCCTGCTTTCCTTTTTTACTTGGTTTGTGACAAAAAGCCACAGATTGTTGTGTCGCCCTCAAAATGACGTCACTGCAGCAGGCGACTGGGGCTAATGGAGAAGCAGCACAAGGCGAGTAGAGTAGAGCCGGGTAGAGTTACAGTAGGGAAGTATGCTACTGAAAACTTTGTAATTAACCATCTTACAGGGTAAAACTACTCAACAGCTATGTTGACTTGACAATATTTGGCACTGGGATTCTTTACAGCGTGTAACTTTACTGCCACAGATGACTGAGGAAACACTATCTAGAAATTAAAAATGAGGAAACACGGGACCTAAGACTAAACCATTAAAGCCACAACGAGAAATAATGAAGGTAATATAGCATTAAAAGTTAAAGGTGTAGTCAGCGATCAGTTATTTAGCTCCTGTAATAATCAATTTATTTGCACTTCTGACCAGTGTGTGTCGTTCTAAGTCAGCTGGACACGTAGTAGTGTTAGACTTATATTTACAAAAATGCTGCCATAGTGATAATCACATTCTTCATGTGATATTTGTGAACAACAACGCAGGGCGTGCTAACAATGGCTAACAATAGCCTGGTCGATCAGCACGTTTTTTTCCAACTTCAACTGGAATGCAGATAACTCGGAGATGACGTCACATCCATTTCCCAGTTCCCAGTTCCCAGTTCCGAGGTAAATGGAACGCAGCATAAACCATTAAAACCACGACGAGAAATAATAAAGGTAATAAAGTATTAAAAGTTAATTACAAGAGAGCACTCAGACAGCACAAACCACCGCCAAGGTAGCTCATATATTGCTGTTACATCTAAAAACAATAGTTTCATGACACAGTTGCCATCATAATATGATTCATGACCCTGAAAACCCACACCTAGCACTCAGAATCATGTTGCCATCATTATAGTTTTTCCAGGTATTAAGCAAAAAGATGATTCACTTATAGCGGTTATCTGGATCACCACCAAAATCGAATCGTTTTTAAGTTGCGCCATTACCAAAATCTCCTGAAAGTTTCAGCTAAACCTGTCCAGAAGTCCAAGAACTCTCTCCCCCCTCCCCTCCTGCTCCTCTCTCTGCTGTGGGCGTGGCTACCTCCCTCACCTTGGTTCCCTCACCTCACACCTACTGGAGATCTTCAATCAAGCCCTTTACTTAAGCTGCCAGGAGTCACCTACTCAACCGTGGTGGATGCCTCTCTGAAGTGGTTTGTTAGCCATATATCCTCTCAGCATTTCTGGCTTTCTAGCCTCATGATCTCTTTTTGGAGTTTTGCCTTTTGGAATCATGTTTTTCTTGGATTGTGCCTTTTGTGAACGGTACTAGTCTCTGTTTTTCTGCCCCTCTCTTACAGTGATCTCCTGGAGCCTCACCCTGCCACTTTTGTAAATATTTCCTCACTCCCCTCGTGCGCTGAACTCTCTTTCCTTTTAAAAATGAAACGGTCTTAAAACTAAACAATAAAAAAGGAAATATACTAAAAAAAAGCACTCATAGAGCGCAGACTCCCACCAAGCAGCCCAGTTCCAGCAGTGGCTTTTCCACAACCTCTGTAAAAGATACAATTCTGGATCACCAGATCATCAATAGTACCACGATCTGGACCAAACTCAGCACATACATGGAGGTTGTTATCCTGTATATCTACAACAAGTTTGGGAAGATTTCTAAATATTTGGATTTTTTTTATGATTTATTGAATGCTGTAACTAAAATAAAAGCCCAGAATATAAAAAGTTAAAGTAAAAAATGGTAAAACATGCTGTCTGCTAACAACTTCGGAGCTGAAGAGAAAGAAAGAAAAAAATTTAGCAGTGCGATTTAATTGACATAAAAATACATCATACCATTGCTTAAATATGGGACAAACCATGTCTTTTCTAACCCCACAGAGCTTAACCATTTTACCCTTCTCATGTGTGGCCTTATGGTCAACAGCATAATTATTAAGGATGGCAATGCTGTAGCTCAAAGGTGTCCAGTTTTTCATTAAGAACCACTTGGAGACAATTTTGATTTCAGGACTTTGGGATGACAAATAAGATTTTAGCTAGCTCTAATAAGAGAAAAAAATTCCTATTTCATGTATATCAGTGAAAGAGATGGATATTGTTCACCTGCTATTGTTATTCAGAAAAGCTCTCCCTTGTTTTCTGACAAAATTAGAAGGAAGGAGTTCATCAGATGATACATTTGCTTCTGTTAGTTCAATTAGAGGCTGTTCTGGACTATCACTGAATGTACCGCTCAGTTCGTTTTCTTTAATCAAACTCAAAAGAGTCAGTCAGTGAACTGGGGAGCAGATAAAGGTGTGAAATTTGTTTCAGGAACATAAGGACTTTCACATTTAAATTAAACACACACTGGTTTACTGCAGCAGCTGTTTCCTTGACCTCCACTTGATCCATGCTTGAAAATGAAAAATCAAGTTAAATGGGACGATGTGAATAATGCTGACATATTAAACCCTGTCTGTTTTTATTTATTTATGACACTAAGCGCAGAAAGTAAGGAAATTGGTACTGTAACTGTGCTTTTTGGTAACAAATCTTATACCATTTTTAAAATGTCTGTTAACTCCCTTTGCATGTTCCTCACAAATGGCCCCATTTACGCTGTGGTATGAGCAGCAGAACAGAGTTTGTCTGTTGTGAAAAATCATTAAAAATGTATAAAATCTTACTTCTTACTTCTTAAAAAAGTAACTCGTTACTTTACTTAGTTACCCTCTATGAAAAGTAATGTTACTCGTTACTTTTATGTTACTTTTACATTGCTCAACCTGGGACGGAACCCATGTCTGTTTCTACATGTGAAGGCCTACATAAGTTCTACTACAGAAAACATAACAGATATTTCTTTTGTGCTCTTTATTTTATCAAAATCATGTCTTATACCGTGTGGAATGAGAGCTCCTGTCTAGTGTTTCCACATTTTTCTTCTGAAATAAGCAACCAAGTTGAAAAAAACAAGCCCAAACTAAGCAACTCCCAGCTATTTCATTTCCTAATGTGATATATTACTTAAATCTACAAAAAGTTTGTTAATTTTCATCCACATTAGATTTCAATTTCACAGTGCCAAGCATCTATTTTTTTTTTTTTTTAAATAACGTCGCTTATAATAAGCAGACCTGGCAGCTTTGGCTCCAGCACAAAGTGTGTTTGGGGGCGTGTGCAATAACCAGGCAACGAGGAAGTGGACAAACTGCCTACCGTAGCCGCACTTTACTCTATTGTTTGGAGCTGGAAGTTAATAAGGGGTATTCACACAGACAGAATGGCAACTTCACGTTTAGAAACAAGCCCAAGGAACAGCAACCCATAGCCATGACTTATAAGATTTGCAGACCTTAGATGCTTATAACGAGCCGTCTTGGCAACACTGCTCGTGTCTATGCGGGCAGCTGAGAAGGCTGCTTCAGTGTCAGATCTGTCTGTGGGAAAAGGAACTACGTTTTGTTACATTTTCAGAAGTAGTGCGTTACTTTACTTTTTATCTGAAAAAGTAGTTACGTTACTGTAACGCGTTACACACAACACTGGTGACCAACAGCTCATTCCGCTACTGACTCTTGTTTTGAGCCGCTGGTTGTGACAGTGAGGTGGCTGATAGACAGGCAACACACACTGTTAAAAGTTGTTGGAAATATTACAGTAACTTGGAGCAGGCTGGAAGTTTCAAGCAGTTGTTTTGTCCAATATTTTCTCTTGCAAGGTATGCTTTGTGTTTTCTGTTATGCATTTTATTTCATTAGCCCCACCAATGGATTATGTTTTCGTCTGTTCGTGTGTTTGTTTGTTTGTCTGTTAGCAAGATAATGCAAAAGCAACTGGATGGATTTACATGAAAATTTTACAGAGGTGTGGCTTGGTCCAAGGAAAAAGCCATTTCATTTTGGTGTTGATCCACATATTTGTCTGGATACAAAAAATTCCCCAAATTTGCGAAAAATCCTACAACTTAACATCTGTATTTTAAAAATCATATCTCTAACATCACTTGATGGATTTGCATTAAAATTTACATGATAAAATATATAATATAACTCTATCATCACGGTCAATGTCATCTGGATAAGGACAAGGAAAGTCACGGAAAATCACAGACAACAACAACAGAAGAAGTCTTGACACTCGGGAGGCGCATAGCAACCGACAGTCGGATGTAAACGCAGAGCCGCTGTCAGCTTCTTGTCAAGCTGAGAATCTGACACCTGACGATCTGATGATTAATTTTAATCACTTTTATAAAACACCTGACAAAGTTGACCAAGACCGGACCATACTTCATCTCATGGACATTACACAAAGAAGCATCCAAAAGCCGAGGACGTAAACAAACAGAAGGACCGGAGCATATCCGTGAAGTACAGCCTTTTGTGTAAGAGACACCCGGAGAATGTCCCCGTTTGCAAGGCTACCTTAAAGTGTTTGGTGAGTACAACCTTTGTGTCAGAAATGACTAGATTAATACCGAGTTAATAGTTTCCTTCCTTGCTGTGGGGCTGGGGTTTAGAGAGGTAGAAAGAATGGATGGAATTATAGCCTTTGAATTAAAATAAATAAACTTTTAATTTCTAATCAACAATATTGTTTGTTTTAATAATAATAATAACTTAAATTTATATAGCGCCTTTCAAGGAACCCAAGGTCGCTTACCACAGTAGAGGGGACAAACAAAAAAGAATCAACAACAAAGACCTAAGCTAAAAATTTAAACAGGGAAGGCCAGGGAGAACAAGTGAGTTTTGAGAAGTGATTTGAAACAGTCCAGGGTGGGAGAGTTGCGGATTTCTGCGGGGAGAGAGTTCCAGAGGGTGGGGCCGGCCACACTAAAGGCTCTGTCGCCGAACGACTTGAGTTTGGTCCGCGGAATGGAGAGGAGACCAGCATCAGATGACCGGAGGCTCCTGGATGGGGTGTGCTGGTGGAGGAGATCAGCCAGGTACTGGTGGGCAAGTGCATGAAGGGATTTGTAGGTAAGTAAGAGGAGCTTGTACTGGATGCGTTTTAATAATCATTGTTCAACATGTTCAGACTGGATGAATTAATCATTAAAGATTGTGGGTTAGAGTAAAAACTGTTGTTTTCCTGAAAATTATGGAAATGGATTTAAAGCGTTTTGGAAAATAACTCTTCATATACTGTAGGTCAAAAATAATTTGAAACATCATGTGCTTTTATACACATTATACACAATGTCCCAACTTCATTGGTATTGGTCTTTGTAGTATGGGTTTTGGTTCCTTTTGATCAAACCCTTAAATATCAGAAACAACTGTGCAGGCATTTATAAACCCCTGTAGAAGTAAAAGTGAGCCCATGGTGTGAGTCTGCAGTTGTAAACACATCATAGTCTCGTCTCCTGCTGCCTCTAACATTCCCCTCCTCTGATTCTGTCTTGTTCTGATACCTGCAGATCGAGCACTGATTGCCTGTCCCCCGCCGTCCTGCAGCCTGGGAGTGATCTGCCGGCGCGAGGACAGCAGGCCATTATTCAGTCTTTAGATGTGCTTCTTCTTATCAGCCTGACTGTGGCAGCTGCTCTTGTCAACATGTCAGCACCCGAGCATCCTCCAGGGAAGGGGAGAGGGGGGCAAGGTGTGACGAAGACGCTCAAAAAAATAAAATTATAGAACACACTGATACATACAAACACGGCAGACAGCTTTTTAAAGAGAACATGTGTAAATCCTCTCAAAATCATCCCTGATCTCTCGCTCTCGATGGGGCGATTGTCAGCGCCGAGGGTGTCTGACAGGTGACGGCTGCAGAATAAAGGCGACAATCTTTGGTCACTTCAAACAGATGAGTATCTAAAATGAAAACGCTTCCTGCCATGTTTCCTTTCTATCTGGATTAGAAGATGTCTGCAGTGATCCCACAGGGCGTATTTACCCACACCGATTGTGCTGTGATGTCCTTCAATCCCCTAAAACAACACAATTAATCCAACAAAACTTCTTATCAAAGGCTGAATGAATTAATTTCTTGTTCTATCAAACACGCCATCCTCACAAGGTCAAGACTTGAAACCAACAAGCAGCCTCTGGGGCATGGAAATAAGCCACATCCAGAAAGCGCAGTTCCTTAAGTGTCCACAAGTGCCAAATGTTGTGTACTTCTGCTGCGTTCCAGGTGACCCATAACACGGAAATTTCCCAGTTGAAATTTCAGAGTTCCAACCTGAAAGCGTTCCAGGCAAATTACGACTTCGGTTTGAGCGCAAGGAATTCTGGTATGTAAATTAACCAACATGGCAGGCATTATAAGATTTATGTTTTATCAACTAGCTCATCTGAGTGAAACAGAAGCAGAGAAACAGCGCATAAGGCAACAGAAGCTTATACATTACAGTGTTTGTCATGATTAAGAGGCTGCCATATTGTTTAGGCAGTGATGTGACGTCACCAGTCGTAACTCGGAATACATCGATCTGGTACGAGTTCGACTGCTGTTCCAGCGCACTTTCACGAGTTACAGGTGGGAAAAACATGAGTTACAGGTTGCCTGGAACGCAGCATTAGACAACCTGCCACTAGATGGGGCTGTAATGTGGCAGTAACTGCTGATATTTGACTGATTGTTGCACTTCAACCCAGAAATACACAAAGGGAAAGTTGTTAATGAGCATATTGAAGCTGTTCCACAATATGCCAAAGGGAAAAGGACTGCGATGTACCTCAGACAGAAAAAAGCAAAAATATTCAAAACCATCTGTTCAATGAAAAACACATTGGCCGCGGTCGAATAGTCACCTTCTAAGCCCTTTCCTATCTACTTTTCTTTAACCCTAATGGAAAACATCATGAGGTTAAGGAAAGGAGAAGAGAATTCAGAAGGACTTAGGAAAGGAAAACTGCCGTGCAGAGAGAATCCGACGACACTTTCACGATGCTACGTCATCATGTGACGATGGACTACTAAAGACGCATCATGTTTCATGACAATATTGTCCCTTTGAGATAAGATTGAACATAAAAAACTGGTAAAAATAACGTCTGCATAACCGATGTTGGAAGTGAGGATATAAATACATTTGTCTAGTCATTATCAAAATGAACACCAATCAGTGCATGAAAATAAATGGGAACTGAATGAAAGAAAGGCATAAATTGTTAAGACCACAGTCTAATAGTGTACACATTATTTATATTGAGCCAAGTTTAAAACATAATCAACATCAAATGTCTCATATCCTGCTCTTTTCAGAGAATTAGACTACTGGAAAGTTAAGGCAGGTTTTGGTAAACGGATCGAACAACAAAGGTAACTTTCATTGTCTGTGTGATTTGTTCGTCATTATTCGGTTGAATTCGGAAGCAGTTGAAATATGTGCTGTTTATAAAAGCTGTTGCCGCTGAGAATTGTGGGACAGAATAATCTCCTCTCCTTTTGAAAAGGATGGTCCAGTGTATCCTATGCTAAAGGAGCTAATAAAGGAAGCATTGAGCCACCTTTCCTCTGCATTTAAACTATTCGAACAACTCTAATCACGAACTACTTCCGGTTCATTCACTCAACCTTCCTAAGCAAAAATGACTATTCGACCGCAGCCAAACTCGGCCATAGCTATCGTTGATGTTGTTGTTCCTTGGTGTAAGCACAACCTTTAACTGAAAAAGTAAATGGACTTTGGAAAATGACTTGCACTTTTCTAGACTTTTACTACTCAAAGCAGCTTTACACCATTTCCACACCACTGACGCAGCAGTGGGAGCAACTCATGGTTAAGTGTCTTGCCCAAGGACACATCGTCATGCAGCCCCCGTAGCTGTGCTTAAACCTTCAATCTTCTGGTAAACTGACCATGCACACTATCCAACTGCGCCGCCGATGCACCACCGACGCACCCATAAGAGTTCTGAGCATGGTCTCAACAGAGATCCCTGTGTAGACAAAAATGAAAACGTTTTGAAAACTTTTCACCCTGGTTTCAGGAGTTTGCAGATTTAGGCACTCCGAGCACCACTCTCGTGTAAATGGAAGCTGCAAACACGACCAAAACTCTCAGTTTTATGCTTTTTTTTGTTTTTCATGCCCCTTAATTTGTTTCCACTGAATATATTAAAGCACTCAACATACTGTAGCTTAACTTTAATATTTTAATGCTTCACACTCTTACTCTCTTCCCAGGTTTCATTAAATCACCTCTGTGACCTCTCTGAACAGGAAGAAAAAGCAAAAACATTCAGTTAAATATGACTTTAATCAAATTTACAGCAATTATAAAACCCTGCGGATGAATTTCAATGCTAGAAGCAAAGCACTACTAACATATCTCTAAAAACATCACCTTTGGGATACATTTTGTCTGCAATGAAATCCTTAGATGGCAGGATTTTATTTTTACCAGCCTCATATCAAAGGAAAGCTCTCACCTGGGTATTCTCTGCAGTGTACGAATTTTATAAATGGTTGTTTTGTGAAAATAGAAGCAGCTTGTAAAAGCCAGTGAGTCTCTGATCAAAGCCTGCTATCTGAACCATGGTTGGTCTTCATTTTTAACACAAAGGAGAATAATAACCATGAAATAGTCAAGGTAAACCACTTAGATGTATTAAAACTTCTGCTACCTTGATCACACCGTATCTTTTTCTGTGTCTGTGTTAAAGGTATCCTCTGCATGTAAACATCCCTGCTCAATGAAGTTACTTTAGCTTTGGATTTCATCCACACGAAGACAAACCCGAGGTCTAAAGGCATACGTTTTTTGCTGAATCTGCGTATCATCCATACGAAGACGGTATTTGGGGGGCTGCAAACGATCATTTTTGAAACCAGGTTCCAGAGTGGAAAGATTCTGAAATGCCGTATACGCAGCTCCGTGATGACTGGCTCTCCGCCACTTTTCAGATACGCTTACGTCATAGTTTTATATCTTCATTGACACGTATGCGCCCTACGCGGCAACGACAACAACAATGGCGGCGTACGGTGTAGAATATGTGCTGATAAAGCTAGTGACCCTACTATCCCTGTTGCAGCAAAATCTCCTACTTCTCAATCACCACCGAGTTGAACAAACAATTATCGAGGACACATTATGTTGATCTCTGGTTACAACTTTGCCGCAAGTGCGCTTGTTTCTGTCATATCGTTACAGCGCCCCTAGAGGTCTGGCATGTGTTTTAGAGCATTTTCATGCGTATTGAGTGCATTCTTGTAGACGCACACATTCGACGATCGTTTTTGAAACTGTTCAGCGTTTTGTCTTCGTGTGGATGGGGCCTGAGGCTTTGGTGTTTTTTATGCAATTTCAGTGGAGGTTGTCTTTAAAGGCACGTGTATATATATGGAAAGAAAATGCCGAGGCATGTCTGTGCAGCTGCAATAAACATCAGATTAGATAAAGCCTGAAGACACACAGGGCAGCCAAAACATTAAAATGTACAAAAAGACCTAACTTACACTTTGTATACCATTTGTAAAGATAAACAAATTAAAAAAATGATAATAATAATAATTGAAAAAATAATAAAAAATCAATAAAATGTTAAAAACAAAAAATAAGAAAATAAAAATTAAAAATAATATATAAATAAGTTTTAAAAATTTGAAAAGGCACGAATCACACGGAGATTTACATATAAAAAGATAACTTATAAGACAAAGGCCCAGACTGACACCCAGATATATGAAATGCACATTTTGTGCTTCAGTGGAAGTGAGCTCCTAAGTTGGTGATCATTTTTTGAATTGCATGGTCCGTATTCAAAAAAGAAGTTTCAGTGGTTTTTGACAGTATAATGATAATCAGGTTTTTATATCGGGTTATCTATGTGTGGCTGAGTGTGCCTTCACCTCGGCCTTTGCACTTTAATTATGTTTGGAAATATATTTCCCTGCTCTTAAATACCAAAAGCTAAATTCCTCTAAGGATTCGGTGCTTAAAAGAAGCGATTTGCGTGCCCTGTCTTGATGGAAATGAAGACACGGTGTGAGAGTATAATCCTTTCTTTGTGGATTCGGCCCCTTGTTTGAAAACGTCAAACGGGGTTATTACAAAACACCTCCATTCATTTTAAGATGATGTTGAAGGACAGACAGATTCTGGTCTCATCTGGCCTGAAGGGTTTTTAAAGATACTTTGTCGTCACCATAAACCTTCAGTCTGTGTCCTTATCCGCTCTGACAATGCTCCACGGTTCCTAAAGTTCTGTTTCCTCTGCGTGTGTCTTTGCTTTTGTTATTCCAGTTCTTTTCGTCAGTGTCAGTCCTATTGTGATGATGTCCTCTGTGGATCGGTGCAGAGACTTTACTAAAAACATGGTTCAAATCAGACTGTAGGGTCTCGTCAGGTTAATTTTAGATGTCAGAAATAATGTTAAATCTATAATATTTTATCTCCTTCATTAATAAAGCTAATCCATGCATACAATAAGGGCTTCCTTTGAAAAGGGTACACTCTGAACCGGACATCAGTCAATCACAGGGCCACATAGAGAGACAGACAACGAGTCACACTCATACCAAAGGGCAGTTTGGAGTCACCAGACAATCTAATGATCATGTTTAAGTCTGTGGGAGAAAAGGAACCATGTATGCACAGAACCAGAACTGAATCAAGCAACCATCCTCCTGTGAGGCAGGCGCACTACCTGCTGCGCTGCCTTGCCCCTAAAGTATTTGCATGTGTCAGATTTTTAAAACATCTTTTGTAGGCCTTGGAGTAAATCAGGAGAGTACTTTGCCTATCTAATTTAGGAGACAGGTGCGTAGGAGAACAAAGTCAATTTAAACATGAAGATGGACTCCCGCACACTGTCTAACTTTCAAGAAAATCATTTATTTGCAACGTTTCGGTCTCAGACCTTCATCAGGCAAACAGTTTGTTAAAGAGGGCAGGACGTCTTAAATAGGAAGTGGCGATCACACCTGTGGCCAATCGTCATCATGACATAACATCTGCACCAGAAAAATAAATAGATAGAAAAACACATCGGCTCCTCGACCGAGAGAGTCAACATGATGAGCATGTTGACGACCGAGACCGAAACGTTGCAAATAAATGATTTTCTTGCAAGGTAGACAGTAGGAGTGGGAGAAAAAATTGATTAGCATAAGTATTGGGATTTTTTGTTGGACGATTTTTAAATAGTTTTTTTTGGTCAAAAATCGACCCCCACCCCCCCACCCCCCCAAACTCTAGGCACTAAAGTTGCAAAATTGCAGCAAGCAACATTGCTGGATAAAACAGGCCATAGCTTTAAAATACTGCAGAATATTTTTTCTACTTTTCACCGCAGATAGTGGACAGGTTTATATTCAAAGTTTTGGCTGATATTTATGTTGAAACACACACATCGGACCGAGGGACGGGGCAGTAGAGCGGAGCAGAGAGAGAGAGAGAGAGTGAGTAAGAGTACTCACAATGCTGAGAGAACTTTCTCAAGTATTGGCTGACTCTGAATCTGAGGAATATTTACTCTCTGAGGATGACGGTCAGTTGTCCAGTGAGTATGAAACTGGCAGGGCTTGTGCGCGCAGCGGGAGCGGGTCCACGCGCCATTACAGTCCCCTAGCAGCATATACGGAGGCCGATGCTTTGCCTCTCCATGACTGGCGACTGCTGAGGAGGGGACATGGTCTGGGATGAAGAGAAGCTCAAAACATCGTGAAAAGTGACAGTGTTAGCGGGAATGAGAAGGACCGCGGAGCTCTGGGCAGACGAGGGAGAAGCCGGGGGTAAAAAGCACAGTGAAGGCAGCAGAGGCGTTCATGATCGGCCCGTAAATTACAGTGATGATGATAGGTGGGTAACTAACCACTTTGAAACTATAGCCTTTTCAAATCTTGATAGCAAAATTGAATATTTTCTTGAAAAACTCTGATGCTAAAGGGTTAATAAGCCACTTTTAAATGCATTTCAGGCTTTTGAAAAGAGAGAGTATAAACAGCTGGTTAAAATATACTGATGAATAAACCTTAAAACTGACTTACATGTGATGTGTGTTTTTCCTGATATTGTCTGGAGGCATCATCATTGTTCATCTTTTTTGCTGGCGTTAAAAAAGCTAACTTAAGATTGCAAAAATCGGCAATATCGAAGAATCGCAATTTCAATGGAATCGGCACCTAAAAAAATGGTAAAAAAAAATGAATTGGGAGAAGAGTGAATCATCCCAGCCCTATTAGACAGTGTACGGGAGTCCATCTTCGTGTTTGTAGGCCTTGTAGTTAAGTCTTGTGTGACTGAGACCGCATGGTGACATCCTTCACAGAATGACATTGATTGAATGCCACAGATGGGCCAAAGGTCACAGGCATTCAATGCTGGTTTTGGAGAAACTTTTTGCCACGAGGCTGTGGAACACCCTCCTGAACACCTGAGGGCCCCACAGTCTACAGAAGATTTTAAAAGAAATCTTGAAACCCATCTATATTTTAAAAAAAAAACATTGTTTTGCTAATTTCCCTTAATGGGCTCTCTAGTATTTGAAGAATCTTTTTATCTCGTCTTTTATAATTTTTTTTTTATTTTTTTTTTTTTTTATTTTACTCTGTTGCACTTTGAGGTTGCAAACATGTAATGTGCAATGCAAATAAAATTTATTATTATTATTACTATCTTTTAAATAAATTATGGACTGTAGATGACAATGTTGTTACCTCCACCAAGATAATGTTTTTACCAGCATATGTATGTTTGTTTTATTTAATTGTCAGCAAGATAACACAAAAAAATACTGGACAGATTTTATTGAAATTTTCAGGAGATGTTGGTAATAGCCAAATTTGAAATTTACTCGATTTTGGTGGTGATCCAGATAACCACCATTAGCAATCGATCCTTTTTGGTCAATAACTGTCTAAATAATAATGATGTTAAGATGATTCTGAGGGCTAGGTGTGGGTTTTCATGGTCAAGGAATCAAATTATGATGGTAACTTTATCATCAAACTATTGCTTGTGGATGTAAAAGGAGTATGTGATCCAAACAGGTATTTTTGAGCGATCAGCAATTCTCTAACTCTTTTGTTGCGTCTGTCCCAGCTTTTTTCGAACGTGTTGCAGGCATCAGATTCAAGATAAGTGAATATTTGAAGAAAAACAAGTTTATGAGTCCTAATATTAAATATCTTATCTTTGTTGTGTGTTTAATTGAAAATAGGTCTAAAATGACGTGCAAATGTTTGTATTGTTTTTATTTATCTTTTCATACAACATACCCACTTCATTGGACTTGAGGTTTGTTAAAAAGTATCTTCCAAAGCATTTATTCCCTTACACATCCATCAGGCTGAAGACTGGTTCTAGTCATGACTCTCTAAATCTCTGTAGTAGTACTGTGTGGAGTAAAGTGTGTACTCTCCTGAACATGTTGACATGAATATTTACACCCTCTGAGGGTTTGATCGATCCCTCTTAGTGCCCGTTCCCTCCGCGTCCATCACTGCCAGCTCTTCTTAAGGTGACCGTGCCGAGTGCATATTAACCGTGTCATTCAGCAGCTGTCCCCCCGACTCGTCCGGCCTTTCACTCTCACAAGTCGTCGGCCTTTAAATAGCGAGTACTCTTGTCAGAAAATCCAATCTAAAATTAAGCCCTGTTCAATCATACATAAGCCAGAATTCAAAGGAAGGTGGTTAAATAATGTAAGAAAATGGAGGATTCTTCATGCAGCTTCGCCTTTCTCGTACACCGTGTAACGTTCACATCAGGCTGCAGCATGCTGAGTTCAGACAAACATGTTGGAGCCAAACAGAATATCAAAAACACATTCACACTAAACCAAACCTCTGTTATGCAGGTTTTGCATTGAACTTTTTGCTGATGAAATGCAGAGTATCTATAATTCTTCTTCTTCAGATGTGCATGAACAGCTTTAAAAGTCATATGAATCATATTATCCTGCACGAGGTGTTAGATTACTACAACAAACCCAATTCAATGAAGATGGGACATTGTATAAACAAAAAAAAATGGAACAAAACCATTTGCAAATTCTTTTCAACCCATATTTACTTTAATAAACAAGATATCCAATGTTCAAATTGATAAGCTTTATTGATTTTTGGCAAATATTCCCTTGTTATGAATTTGATCCTTGTGTCACATTCCAAAAAAGTAGGGACAGATTTATGTTTATCACTGCTTTACTTCACTTCTCTACATTATATACTTAAAGGTGCAGTGTGTAGTATTTGACGGCATTTCGCCGAACAGAAACGGTGAATATAGGATATAATGTTTCTTTTTGTATGTAAAGGCTTAAAGGCTTAAAAAATGTACATTACGGCAGGCCGCGTTCATGTAGGCCGAAGTAACAATCCGCCATGTTGTTTACGGGTGGGTTTTGGGGACAAAAAGAGCGATTTTTTAATGCAAGTCTGGCTGCCGGTCCTGAAATCTACCTGGATGGCATGTGGCATCTTAACTGAACTATGATCTATTAAAATAATAGTTTACAAGTACTTTTGTATCATAAGGACCGTTCCTGAGTTGATGGTGAATGTTTAAATATTATAAATACGGAGAAATAGAAAACTTGACTGTCGTATGTGGTGATAAAGGGGTAGGATTAAATAAGTCAATACTTCTTCTCTTTTTTGTGCACGTAAACTTGCTGCACATTCAAGATATCGTAAACATTTTACCCTCTTTGTTGCTTTCGTTTATGCATGTATTTGTTAATGGTGACTACCCATGTTTTCTTTACATATTCGAAATAATGCATTCGATTCAACTCAAAGTTTAATACTAACTTTTAAAGAGAAAATGCAACTTTATATTGGTCTGTTACAGAGATGGGCACTTGAGTTAAAGACTTTTTCTCCCTCTTCGCGGCCGCTTCCAAACCTCGTAAATTCGCTGTCGTTAAGGAAGCACCAGACAGGAAGTCACCATGTGGAGTATCTGGAAGTTTTAAAATAAAATACAATGCACAGACAACCGGAAGCACGAGCATCAGGTCAGCAGCATGGATGGTCAGCAGTCGGTCAGAGGGTCCCAGAGACAACACGACACCATGGACGAAGAAAAGTGAACCGTAGAGGTACAGAAATATACACTGCGTACACGACACGAAATATCTTTTCTACGTGGCTATAACTCGATAGAAGTTGAATAAATCACGAAGCCGTGTGGTTGGGACCAGCAAAGGGACCTTAGAAAAGCGAAGTGAGGTGTTGTTTATTTCTTTTCTCAGTCTATAACGTGTTTTATGAGCGTGTGACGTCGCTATTCTCATGAGAGCCTGTGGCTCTCCGGGGGGGTCTGTCGGTGCAAAACCGCGCTGCGCGGCTTTCGGGGAATTTGAGGTTCCGTCCCACCCACATATCAGTCATCAGTCAGTCAGTCATCATCAGCCATCAAGGCAAGCACAAATGCTCCCCCGCCAGCTTCGCTACCCTTTATTTTGACCTACTGCTACACAAACTTCCAACAACAGGCTACCACCACTCACTACTTTATTTTATTGTATTGTTAAATGCCATATAGTTTCTTTTTGGCTGCTCATGGCAAGTTTGTTTTGCATCTGACCATGGCATGCATGTGCACAGCAGAAACTTTTTCAGGAAGATAAAAAAATGTGAATAGAAATTTGGATAAATTGAATATTTGCCAGAGGCTGCATCATATGTATATATTATATATATATATATATAAATATATATATATATATATATATATATATACATATAAATATATATATATATATGTATGTATTTATGTTTATATATATATGTGTGTATATATATATATATGTGTGTGTGTGTGTGTGTGTGTGTGTGTGTGTAAAGACTCGTGACTCGACTCGGACTCTAGATCAAAGACTCGTGACTCGTCAAGTCTTGCCCCTCAAAGACTCGAGAATTGACTCGACTCGAGGTCAAAGACTCGTGACTCGACTCGGACTCTAAATCAGAGACTCGTGGACATCTCTGGTCTGTTATGAATTGTTGAACGACTGCAACTTTGTTTTTGGTGTCTTATAAACCCATGAGGGTTGGGCACTTTGTATGAGAATGACACATAAATCAATTTATCGATCAATCAAGTACCTAATAAAGTGACCACTGCAAGTTAAAGGTGTAGTCAGCGATGTGGGAGAAAACGAGTGGAGAGGTTGCTGATAACCTCACCCCGGCTCCACCCCCAAAAGCTGATGGACGTGCATTGTCATGGAAATGGCCGTAGAAACTGCGTAGCTGACCAACGTAGTTAAGGTAACCCCGACTCGTCAGACAACTCGACTGACAATATTGATAACATCACGACAACAGTACATTCTGGCAGATAAGACAATAAGATGAATGCCCGACGGCTGTTACTGTTATGTGAAGCACCACAAAGCTAATGTTGCTTACCTATCTAGCACAAAGACGGCGACATCCGCGTCCGTTTTCAGGTCTTTCAATTAGCAGAGTTCCCTCCGCCATCGGAAAGCAACACCAATGTTGACCCGGGTCTTCACTCTTCATGGTCATAGCCCTTCTTTTTCACTTTCTACTCCTCTGACCTTTTTCTTTTGGGCTGTTTCTCAGCCATTGCTACTGCACATATTGTTTCTCTCTCTTACGCTAACTGCGCACACTACGCTACCTCCTACTCCTCCTCCCCCCTCTGTCTGATCTGCGCATGAGTATGATCGCCCCCTGGATGTGGGGGGTGTACCCTGTTTTGGTAACTCGGCCCAAGCCACAGTATTTACCTGCTGAAATTCAGAGCCAAGGCTGTGTATTGAAACCGGACTTTTTTTTCCAACATGCTGTCAGTGGTGACATCTTGTGGATGGAGAGGAGAAATACGGTGATTTTGACAAATAGTGCATTAGATCAGAAGATTAGAAGATAGCTGACTACACCTTTAAGTTTGACAGCCTGACAGCTGAGAGAGACTTTAACAACCGGAGAGATATAAAATAGGGAAGTTAAAAAACATGTCGTCCTTGCATGTTCAATCCGTTATCATATTAGGTAATTATCATCTTTTCAGGAACTGGTCAAGTCAGATCACACACTAAGCCAATATACAAGTTTGCCTCAGAAACAGCTAAAAGGTGCTTTCAACACTTCCACACACAAACACTTAACTCGGCGCGCGTCAGGCCTCGCGCCCGACTCTCCGGCTGGCGCTCTGACAGCAGCATCTGTGAGAATCGGAGCGCAGCAGCCGACGACACACGACTACAAACTGTCACCGAAGCAGATGGTTTATCAACTGAGAGGGGAAAAAAAGAAAAGACTCCAACAGCTGAGAAGCAAACAAACACAAGATGAAAAAAATCCCTGTGCTCATGCCAAACATATGACAGAAAAGAAAAGAGCAGAGCAGGATGAGGAACACAAGGAAGTACGTTTTACTCTCTTTAAGAGCGACGGGAGCAATAGAGGTGACCGGAGAGAAGCACTTCAGCTTTTTGTGGAGGTAGGAGCCGAAGCAGAGGAGCTGTTGAACAATAAAACCCATATTGACATGGTTGCAGATTTTATTGGATCAGATAAAAAGGCCTCTTCAGTGTGAAAACCCATAAATGAGCACAACTCAAGTGCAAAAGATTTAGGAGTGAGTGTGTGCTTTTTCAAAACATCCTCCTGCTGCTAGAGTTTTAGGTCCAGTGCTGTATTTCAGTCTTGAGGCTGGAGATAAGGTGAAGTGAGTATTACAAAAACAAACCTTAGATGAGAATGTTCTGGGTGTTTTTTGTGATAGTGTGACTGGTATGAATCTTACTACTTCAATGGATACGAGCCTCATGAAAGACTAAGCCCCTGAAAAACCCAGTAAGGATTTAGCCTAGTAGAACACACATGTTTTGCCCTGGCTTAAACATCTTACTGTTGGAGGCCCACTCTCTAAATCAGGGGCGGGGCAACTGGTGGCCAAGGGGCCACATGCAGCCTAGCCTTACAGAGCAGACGGACCTGCCTGATTCTGAAATCATGCATATCCGTCTTGCCAGCCTCCGCTGTCCAACGGTTTCATTCGGCTGAATCCTTAATGGCCCAATCAGGTAAGAGAGGCAGGAGCAGTGGGAGCTGCGGACGTGACAAGAACAGGACGTGACTTGACAGGAAGTGATGTCATTTCCTGTTGTCCAAATAATGGCGGCTAATGTCGGTTAGCCTGTGCTCATCATGGTTACTGAGTCATACTTGGCGAAATATGCTCTCCTCATAAGTTTACTTTATAGTGATTATCTTTGGCGAGGTTCATGTCACATGTATGTATTAAATGATACATCTGTGTTGTATAATTTAATTTTAATTTAATGTGAAACGATCCTCTTAAGATAGTTTAGCTATCGGCTAATGGCCAGTAGCTGCTATGGCTAACGGCTAACAAGGGCAAACAACAGTTAATGGCCGTTAGCCATTAGCCATAGCGGCTAACAACAGTTAGCCACTAACAACAGTTAGCCACGATGGCTAACAGCCATTAACTGTTGTATGCCTTTCTCAGCCGTTAGCCACTACATATGCTACATCACAGCAGGGCTGCTTGATAGGGATTGGATATGGAGTGTGATGTGCCAAACAATCGTCCAATCAAAAGCTGCTGTTGTTTTTGAAGGTTCTGCCCCTGAAGACATTTTCGCAGGGCTCCTCCACAGATGGATGAGTGAAATATTTACAATATGGAACTACCAATCTGGCACAGCCCTTCTATGCACTTGATATGGCCCCCCAGTTATTTTGAAATGTTAAAAAAGGCATTTCAGTGAAGGAAACATGGCACAGTCTACTATGAAAACAGTAAAATAGCAATGTTTCCAAGAACATAGAGCTGTAATTAGCTGCAATTTTATCTTTTAAGATCCCCATTGTGCATTGCTAAATGTTTGGTAAATAAGAACCAAACAAAAAGTAACGCAAAAAGCCACTAGTCTATTGTTCCAATTTCTTTTTTTTCTTTTTTTTATTCACTTATAAGTGCATACAAACAAATATATGTGAACAGAGAAATATGTGCATAGCAAGTTGTGGTGTTGATTTACAAAGTTCTATACATATAATAAAATTACAAAGATGAAAATTGACAAAACAAAACAAAGACAAACGAAAACAAACAAAAAAAACAACGGTAAGAGAAACAGAAAGATATATATATATATATATATATATATATATATATATATATATATATATATATATATATATATATATATATATATATATATATATATATATATATATATATATACATATATATATATATATATATATACATATATATATATATATATATATATATATATATATATATATATATATATATATATATATATATATATATATATATATGACCTTCTTGGTCACCAAAGTTTCCCACCCCTGCTCAAAATGGTTAGCCTTTTAAGAGATACCCTAACTCTTTTCATTTTTGTTTTCATGCCTTGCCTCACTCCTCAGTCCATAGCAAGCAGATAGACACCATTCTGTCGACTGTGCAGGCAGTAACAAGGAAGTGAAAGGCAAAGCTTGCCCACCACCACTTAGCATAGCTCAAACACTGCGAGTCAATGGGTAGTGTTAGCCTGCCTCTGCCTACAGTCATTTGATAAAATCTTCAACAACTCTCAACAGTCCTGTTTTTTAGGCATGTTATGTAAAGTTATCTATTTTAGACTAAGATAAACACTTTAAGTTTTTATGGGAAATAAAACAATACCGATGAACTGTGGAAGTGCTTGTTGACTTACTTACAAGCTAATCTTTAGATTTTTAATAAGGAGGTCAGTTAGTGCCTATGTTCATGGACTGTCCAACAACCCCCACAACACAAGAGAAACATCCTTCTCTCACCAGAAAGTGATGGCAACATCCACTTTATGAGAGGGGCGTAGTCAGACACAGCTCGAGAGGATTTAAAGCTACAAGCACCAAACAGCCTGTTTTTCACAGGGCTGAAAATAAAGGTTTGTACAGTATATATCTGAGAGTTTTTAAAAAGGAAAGAAACATAAAAATATATTTTTGGAGACATCTGGGACTAATTCAACTTCTTAAAAAAAGTCTTTAAATATTAAACCTTTGTATTACTACATATATATGTGTGCTCAGGTGAGAGGGAGAAATACAAATCATAATGAAGTCTGTTGAAGAGGTGATTTTCTTTTGCGATATTTCAACTAGATCCACATTGAAACATTTATTCCATTTGCTTTCATTTGCATGTGAGTATAAAGTTCACACTCTAATCTAATGTGACACATGTCTCTCATGATGATGCAGACTTTCCAAACAAATTGAGTTTTCCACAATCTGCCAGAGCAAATGCGCACAGAGCATGAACTACAGGCGAGCCCCCCTCAGATTTAATCTCTCATATTTCACGTCTCAGCCGGTGATTTCTGCGGCTCAGAGAGCCCCCAGTTTATCAGACAGGTTCTAACAAGCGTGGCTAAAGTCCTCCTTAAAGGTCAGCCCTTCATGAGAAGTGCGGACTTTGGTGAATAATTCATCTTCGCTGTCATCCGTTGGAAAATGAGAGCAGGAAATCAATTCCACACTCACAGCACCACTGTCCATATTTACCCCCGCAGTGTGAGGAAACATTAAGACTCTAATTAGAGGATAATCAACAAGTATAATGGATTTAACGGAGCTGAGACAGGTTGTGTCTGAAGATAAACAGTTGTCAGGTGGGGATGGTACTTTGGTGTAACTACTCCCTAAACAAGTCTTTAAACTGCGCCATTCCCACAAGAAAGAGAGGGTGACTACACTGGCTTATAATATCTATAGGTCCGACTGTATAGCTTTGATAAATGTCCCATGTCCTGGTGTGTCTGAACATTTACATCATATGTTTGATGTCTATTAAACAAGAATTTGATTTAAGTTTAATTAAGTTGAATATAAAAATGAAAAATTTCATCTCTATGGAGGATCAGATACAGCTCTTTTCCCCTCCCCTTTGGAAATACTCCTCAGAGAGGCTACCAGAGGCTATGATATTAGTTCTGCACTAATTGGCTGCCCAAGCAATGTCTGTTGGAAAGAGGGAGGAGGGTTTACAGGCCACACAGTACTTGTGTTGTGGCAGAAAACGTGTAGGTCAGGGCTGTCTTGCTATGACGTCATTAACTTTTTTTTTTTTTTTACAAACACAGGTGTGCAGCTGACAAACCTGCACAAATGTTTGATATTAAAATGTCAGCATACACTCCAAGGAATGTTTCCAGTGCCATGTTGAATCCATGTAGGATTAAGGCAGCTCTGAAGGCATAGACAGTAAACTCAAGACTAGCTCGGTGTACCTAATAAAGTGGCCCCTGCTTCATCTCTGCTCAGAACAGGCTGTGCTGTCTGTCACTTTAATCCTTTTTACAAGAAGTGAACATGGAATTGGCTCTTCATTTTTACTGAGCTAAAATAATGCAAGGCTAAATTTGTTAGCCTGTTATTGGCAACTTCCACTATGTCTTAGCATTAAGCTAAAAATCTTTGACAACGTGGTTGACCTTATAGAAATGTGAATAATTAACAGTCACCACAGGCTGTAGTGTTGAATTTGATATAATAAGATTCTTTTTGCAATTAAAATAAAAATGCTTGTTTTTTGAATCACTGTATGTGAGAAAAGAGACCTAGAACTATGGAAAAAAAAAAATTGAATAAGTGTTGTGTAGTAAATAACGATAATATAATATAAACTAAAACCAATCATACTTATTAGATAGTTTATTAGCTTTTATAGTATTTCTTAAAGTGTGAATTAGATCTCAGTTTATAAAAGTGGGAAGTGAGATAGCCTGCAGCTACTATCTTTAATGGTTTGTTTTATAATGTACTTTGTGAATTAGTGTAACACAAGGGGAAAATATTTCACTTAAGATTTGACTGTTTTGCATTTAATTGCTTTTTTTAGCCAATGAATAGAATTAACAGTCCTAACAAAAAAATCAATGGTAACACTTTTTAGGGCCCCCAGAATCTTTCTAAATTATCCTTGATGCCCCACCAAATAAATATATATACAGTACATATATTTATGGCTCTGCACCCAACTCTGTTGTGCATCAGAACTGCGTGGCTCATGGCAGCACTGCGCAGAGAAATACGTGATGCGAGTTGGCTAGTTCCGTACCAACTTTTTTTTCTGAAAAGTTAATGCTCTCAAAAACAATTCTTTCTAGCATATTTTTGAACTGTGGTATTATGTTTTGATGGAAGTTCTTGTAGGTGGAGAAATTACCCTTTGCATTTGGTACAGCACTTCCAAGTTTGCGTCGAGTTTTGCGTAACAGACTCTTACAGACTGTGGCTTATTGAGGGGGAAAAAAGAGCTTTCTACTGCATCTAATGTACTTAGTGGCCATATGGAGCTCATATAAACTCACTTCAAATAAACTGAACGATCCCCTTAACACTTTTCATCATTTCCACTTATACTCTATAACACCAGCCCTGTTGTTCTGATCATTTCTGTTGTTATCACCGAGTAATTACGGCATAACATCTGTTTTCCATCAATCTGTCATTCCTCCCTCCTGTATTTTCTGACTATTTGCAGCTGAAGTGACCCATTTTCCTCTGAGCGATCATTAAACTTCATTAAACTTTCATCTGATCTGCCTCTAATTTAAGAGACACATGACAAATCACCTTCCACCCCTGCCGTACAGGCGTCACTACATCCTCTCCACATGTCCAACAACCAGAAACCCTCGGCGCTCCACAGCAACCAGGCAGCCGAGCAGAGCCAATCACAATCCAGGGTGGTGTTATGATCCTCCATGGAGGCGCTTTGGAGAGCCCGTCGTCACGGGGAGATGACGGTGGGAGAACACGGCGGTCCGTGGCAGAAGGAGCAGGGATGTATGGAGGAGTTCAAGCTCCCTGGTTACCTTGAGACGTCCTTGAAAAGGCCGTTGATGTCATTTTCCACCCACACAGACATCATTTCTCTCTCGCCTGCCTTGCTTTTCTTTTTCACCGCTAAACGATTACAATCGACCCACACACTGAAGACAAAGAGTGTAAAACTGTACCCAGCTGTCAAGGTTAAAACGATCAAACCTCACAAACATACATTTTACGTCAAAAAATGCCAAGGTATGTTAAAAAAAATAAATTAACAAAAAAACAAGAAGACAGGCCTAAATGTAGATAACAAGAAAATGCTGAATTATAACAAAAAGGGAACAAATAATCCAAAAACTAACAAAAATTTCAAAATGCAACACTAAATCTCCAACCAAAAGTTACTAATTAAAAGTGGCAAACTAAGAAAGAAAATCCTCGAATCTCTAAAACAATTTAAAATCGACAAAAAGTTCAACAAAAACAGACTAACTACAAACACAAACACTGCTGGAGAAACTAGAGTCGTGGTGTGACACAAGGAAGACGAATCACCCAACGAAGACAAAAGAAAACGGAGATTAAATACACAATCACACAGCTGGAGGGAATCATAATCAGAGGCACACAGAAGGGAGGAGGGAAACATCACAAGGAACAGAGGGATTAAAAATAAAACAGGACACACAAGAGACAAGGGAACAGGAGGTCACTATTATATACAACAGAACTAACCAAACCATGACAAAAAGTGCTTGTATGCAAGTGTTAGCACTAAAAATCTCAACTGTTTTGGCTTTTGTCTGCTGGCTACTTAGACAGAAAAGAAGAGAACAGAAGAAAATTAATCTTTCCATTTTGATCATAATATGATTCCCTGACCCACACCTAGCACTCACAATCACGTTGATATCATTATTAGTTAGATAGTTATTGATGAAAAATAATTGTTCGCTAATGGCTGTTATCAGGATCACCACCAAAATCTAATGATGAGAAAATAAATATAATTTAAGGAGGTTGACTGTCTTTGTTGTAAAATTCAGAGGCGTTTCAGTTTGGGAGTTAAGTTATGGAATAGACTGGATGATGAGTTGAAGTTGTGTATATCTCTGTTGAGTTTCAAAAAGAAATTAAAAGGTAAAATATAGAGATGCACCGAAATGAAAATTTGTGGCCAAAGCCGAAGCCGAATAATGAATAAATGCTGGGCCGAATACCGAATACCAAACCGAATATCCAATGCGGCGGCAAAGTAGTTCACTATATTTTTTGATAGTGCATTAATAGTTTAGAGTACATTTTTAGACATGTTTTTAAAAGAAAGTAATTGTTTATTAAATGTTATGACATTTTTTAATATTCCAGTAGCCTTTGCTTTTCAAAAGAAGCCCAACAAAGTTTTTCATTCATATTAAGCCTTCAAACAAAACAAAACATGCATTAAAAAATATGAATGTACACTGATGGATATATAGCAATAGACCAATAATACCAACAATACTGCTTTAAAGCTGTCACTTTATATTCAATATTTGAATAACCGATCAAATATGGGAATAAATATCCGTAATGGAATTGTAAATAAATATTTGAATGTAAAATATTGAGTGTGGCGACACATCAGGTCTGGAGCAGTGGACCATTCCGTCCAACAGAGGGCGCTGTGAGAGCAGCTTGATCATCAGTCCCATCCGCTGCTCTCTCGACCCAGAGTTTCCGCTACGAGTGGAGCGGACGGAGCAGACGTAAACAGCTCTGATTTGGGCTTTAACTGTTCTGAGGAGAGCTGTGTGGAAGTAGTTTTGGTTCTACCAAAGTTTTGGCAAACTTAAATTCAAAGACCAGGCTGTGTGTTCCGTGAAATATAGTTTAGTCTTTCGTCCTCCACTTATTTGCGGGCTCAGCCGTCGGCTTTTCACCCAAGCTATACAGCCGAGTGCAGCGGAGCACAAGAGTTTAACCCGTGTGACTGTGTTGTTTTCGGCAGGGTGGATAAGAGAGTGTCTGACCCTTACTGAGGGGGGGTACTATTCGGCCTTGTTATTAGCTCACTCCACCGAAGGCCGAATATGGCTTTTTTTGCACTATTCGGCCAAAAATATTTGGCCACCGAATGTTCGGTGCACCCTTAGTAAAATAATAGGTAATTATAACTTAAAATTACTTAAGTGTGTTATAATAAGGAGGAATAATTCATAGTAAAATGTATGTTTTGACTTTCCTTGGATTATTGATATTCTGGGTAATTTCATGGATGAACTAGCCGTGCATATTAGATGTACCTGCCTGATTCTGAAATCATGCATCTCCGTCTTGCCAGCCTCCATTGTCCAACGGTTTCACTCAGCTAAATGCTTAACGGCCCAATCAGGTAAGAGAGGCGGGAGCAGCGGGCGTGATGACAACATGAAGTGATTTGACGTCACTTACTGTTGTCCTAATAATGGCAGCTAATGTCGGTTAGCCTGTGCTCATCATGGTTATTCAGTTATACTTTGCAAAATATGCTCTCCTCATAAGTTTACTTTGTCGGGATTGTCTTTGGCAAGTATCATGTCACATATAAGTGTTAAATGATTCATCTGTGTGGTATAATTTAGGCTAACAGCCATTTACTGTTGTTTGCCCTTGTAAGCCGTTAACCGTAGCGGCTAACAGCTAACCGTTAGCCGCTACGTTTAGCCGCTACATATGCTACATCATAGCAGCTTTGCTTGATATGGATTGGTCGGTGATGAGTATGATGAGCCAAACAATCGTCCAATCAAAAGCTTCTGTTGCTTTTGAAGGTTCTGCCCCTGAAAACATTTTCGCAGGGCTCCTCCCCAGATGGATTAATGAAATGTTTCCAATATGGAACTGTCCATCTTGCATGTCAGGTTATGGATGAACAGGATAGACAAAAATAAGCCCAAGCTTCAGTCTAATCCTTTTTTTGTTACAGATTTTTTCAATATTTTTTTTTCTTTTTGAAAAAATCCTTAGCTTGGTTTATGTTTATATGTTCTTTTTTGTAAGTTGATGCACCTAATTTAAGTTCTGTTTTGAGTTCGGCCATTACCAACATCTCAATATTTTAGCAAAATTTGTCCACTAGGTTTTGTGTAGTCTTGCTAACAAGCAAACAAACAAACAGACAAACGCAGGCAGAAACGGCGGAGGTAACTAGCTTGCGCAGCAGCTGGATCCTTCTTATTCAATGTATTTAATTAGGCACATCCATCTTACCAAGCTCCAATCTATAATGTGTGTACTTGGCCCAAAGTAACACAACTCAATCAACGCCTTATGAGCAAGAAGACAGAGAAAATCAAGCGAGACTTTAGCAGGAAGTGACTGCCCACAAAGAGTTAGCATTGATGCTAACAGCTTCAGTAGCAGTTTAATCAGATCTCAACATTATTTCTTTATTAAGAATAAAACAAACAACACTGACAGCTTTTCTCTAAAAAAGGATATTTACACTCCATTTCATGTTTTGGTGAGAGTTTGTTCGATGAAGTGGCTTTTATACTTTAGATTTTACAATAGCGCCTGACACCACATTATCTGATTGGCTCATAAAAACATAAATGACGTAACAATCGTCCAATCACCTGTCAGATATGTTTTAAAAGGTCCCATTCAAAAGTACTTCCTTTGAGCTGTTGCTCAGGTGGACTAAAAAAAGCAAATTTAAGTTTCTGTCATCACATTTTAGGCCATATTTTGATTTGATTTGATCTGTTCTTATCCTGATATCGATTTTGTTTTTAATTTTGCCCTATAAGGTGCCCAAGAATGTTTATTAAGGTGCTTATAAAGGAAAAGAATAGCAATTATTGTTAATATTGTTGTGTGAAGGCCAACTTTACCAGTTTGAGACGTTGAAACACATTCATAAAGAAAGACATTTTCTGTTTTTTCTTTTCTAAACACAAAGCTCAGACTTTAATCTTTTATTTTTCCATTATTTTTAGTTGTTTCAATGCAGTCTTGCATGTTTCCATAAAATAAAAGCCTCCTCTTGCAGTATCCTCCTTCCCCCACCCCTCCTCTGCTCCTTCTGACAGCTAGCTTGATGAAGTTAACCCGAGAATCTGGGTAATAAATCAAGGCACCTTCATCGTCTCCTTGATATCAGCTCATACTCAGCAATTATCCGCTGAATCAGACCGGTCACCACGAAGACCATAAATCTACAGCCCCTTCTGATCCCTCAGATACATCCAAAGGGAAATGAGCTCAGAGAAGAAGCTGCTGACTGCTCCGAGTTTGTTTTTCCCTCCAGGATAGAGTAAAGAAACAGGAGGGAGGGTCATGGATGGAGCTTTTGTTGTTGCATGTGCAATTAATCAGCAAAAGAAGAAGGGCGATTCTTCTGTGTGCCAATGACTGATAGTTTTTAGAGCTTTAATTGATGCGCAAGACATCAGTTACAACTCTCACTTCTGCTGTCGAAGATCTGGAAAGGTGAAACAAGGTCCAAAATAGTTGTAGCACCTTGAAGTCCCAAACTTAAAGGTGATTTTATTCTACGCCTTTTCAGCAACTTTACACTGGTATCAGACGTCTTCAGAGCATATTTTGGATTATTTTGCAGTATTTCACTCAGATCTTGAAATTTCATCAACCCATCTGTTAAATCCCTGCTCAAAACTAGTGTTTATCCTTCAAAAGGTGACAATGCCCCCTCTCATTTACTTATTGAACCCTGATTAAACAAACAAACAAAAACTCAGAGATCAATTTTTTTTTCACAAAGGTGACCTGACCAAGAGGTTTATGACACTCCCAAAAATGTATTTTTTTGACCTTCTTTTTCAGATAGTGTCTTTTGGATCCATGTATCTTAAAGGGACTGTGAGGAGTTTCTAACTAACAAAAAGTCTCACTTTTAGATATTTGCCTGATCCAAATACACACTTTAAGATGAGTTTTATAGCATCAAAATAGGTTATCTATAAATGCTATTCCTTAGCCTCCCGGTCGGGTCGGACAGAGCTGGACTGGCCTGGATACTCAACTTTGGGAACAAGACAATTAAAACTAGAGCAAATTAATATTGTTCAGACACATCTTAGAGCACCGGGCTGTAAGTAGTGATATATAGCCGGCTACAAAACTACAATACTAAGTTTTCCAAAAACTGCTTGTTGTCACACATCAAAAACTACCGCTACATAACTAGAAAGAGATACATTACGTCGTCGCTTTGCATCCTATAAGTTGTTGAAAAAAGAAGTTGTAAAGCAAAGAGTTCTGAGGAAGGTCCGAGCTGCATTTATTAGCATCACAACAAACACACGCTTTGGCTTCGGTAACGTCTTTTGGTACATTCCAGTTGTATTCAGAAGTAGGAATTTCCGAGTTCCGAGTAGGAAACTGCAACTGGAACGTCCCCCAAAGTCAGAATTTCCTCCTGGGAACTCGGTGAAACCTCGCCACCCCCGAGTTGACAATCGAAGATGTATGCCCCCAGTGTGAACAGTTATTTAGCTCCTGTAATAATCAATTTATTTGCACTTCTGACTGGGGCGTGTCGCTCTAGATCAGCTTCAACTGGAACGCTGATGAGTCGGAGATGATGTCAGTCGCCGGTAATAGATTCTCCCCACAGTCCCTTTAAGGGAAGGAAGTGATGGTTTCCTTGGTCCTGCAGCTGTTTTGTTTTTATTTTTGTTTAAATGTAAATTGTTAATTAGTGTCTTGTAAAAACGGGCAGATCATGTAATATTAATCTTCTTGCTGCCTCTTCTCATTTATTATTATTTTTTAATTTTGCTTGTTTGGATTGAAATACTTTCTTTTATTAATAAATGACATCAAAGTTGAAAGAAAATATATCTCAAGAAGCTGATTTGCCTTTGGCTTTCTGGCATGCTGCTCCAGTGTTTACTATGAGATTAACTGGGTTTTTTTCACCTGGTGAACTAACAACTGGCCAGGTGAAATAACTACCATGATTTCTCAATTATAACCAGTGTTGGGCATGTTACTTTAAAAAAATAATTAGTTATAGTTACGAGTTACTTTCCCAAATAAGTAATTGAGTTACTAACGGAATTACTCCTTCATAAATGTAATTCATTACCAGGTAAAGTAACTGATGCGTTACTTTTTTGAAAAAGCTCCATCTCTCTCTCCCTCCATGTTGTTACCTGACCTGCCACGGCAGCGCCGACATCATCAGCGGAGTTCTCTCTGTTTTTCCTTACTATCTTTTAGATTTACTTACAACAGACAAACACTTTGCTTAAGGACATAATGTACTGTTCAGATGTGTTCTTGCCTTTTGCTTCTTGTATTATCATCCTGAAAACACCAGTTTTAACTTCACAGACCGCTTCGAACTCGCTGTTGCTGCAGCTAGCTGTGTTGCCAGGTTTTGGGATTTAAATAAGTATTTTTAAAGAGAGAAACCTACATGAAGCGTGTTTTAATTTTTATCCATGTTACATTTCAATTTCAAAGTCATATTTCTTATTTTTTGTCTCTTACTTAACTTATTAAACATCCTTTTGTTTGGAGGTGGAACATCATTTTCTTGATTCAGAAGTGAAGGGAGGGGCTACTATTATTTAAAACTCAGTTATTGCTAAACAGTTTGTCTAACCTTGATATTTGTAACCAAACAGACATGTCAGGCTTTTATCTAAGTTGTACCTTAATCCTCTACAGCTCTATCATGATGAAAACAGTAGTAGCTACATTAGAAATCAATTTAAATCTGGCTATATGTATTTATTTTAGGTGGAAACACCTTTTATTGTAATTTTAAATCTGTGTTCGGCTGGGATAAAATAATTGTAACAACTTTTGAATTGGGTTTATATTGATGGTAGATGATGCAGCAGATTCCTCCTGGGTTTGGGGGAACAACAAGCCCAAATGAGCAACTGCACTACTGGAACAAGCCCAAAAAAGTATATGTATATATATATACATATACTATAGAAACAAAGGACCAGCTCATGTGTCCCACCGTCTTTTCGTTTATTTGGTTTGCTATTTCTCCGTCCACAATAGGCCCAAAAATCTTCACATTTGTTAGATCACGTTTAATCATGCTAGATTTCTGGCTTGGAGGACAAGGCTCTTGGTTGGTGTTGGGACAGAATGGTTTTGAGTGTGACGTGCTGAGATTATTATTGGATACCTGATTTTTTATCTTCATGTAAATACCCTGCTTTAGGCTTCAAGCAACCCCACTTTAAAAAAAAACCCTCAGATATCCTTTAAGCTGGTAAAATGCTCAACATTGGGGGGTTTACATTTTAAACTGAAGGCACATGAAGCAGCTGATTACAAAAGAAGCTCATTTAATGTCATCAGCCACAGAAGGGATTAAGCCTCCTCACTGATGACCTCCAGGAAATGCCTTTTAGCACCTTCAGCAGCTCTAATTGAAACCAATTCTGCTGCAAATTGGCCTCTTTCAGCAGCCCTGACAAAGGACTTAAACGGCAGAAATATGGGAATTTCCCTCTATAGACAATGTGCTAATGGACTCAGACTAACAACGTCACTGCTGCCTTTGAGAGGCCAAAACCATGGGCGACAAGTTCTTCGAATTACACCATCAACACTTGAGGCACCCACACACCTTGACTCATCAACTTCAATTCAATTCACACTCACTGTTATTCAGAGCAGGCTGCTTTAGAGCCCAGACTCCTGGATGGACTGGAGTTGTTTTGTGCTCGATGACAAAGCACTCCCCGGTCCCTCCTCCTCCTCCATTTCTGAGCTGCACGCTTCAGCGGTGCAGCTAGAGGTGATAAATGATTTATTTTCTCCAGCGTTCGCCACAGTTGCTCAACTTTGCCCGGGCTGTTTCCACTCATAACGCCGCGTGATTTATGTGTGAACGTTCGCTCCTCTGACTTAAGGTCCTCTGTTAATGCTCCGCTGCGAGGACCCGGAGAAGGTGATACGATGTGAACCCACGTCTCCTGCTGTACGACATAACAGTGAACACGCCGTACCTCATGAATAAAACTGCACTCCTCTGGGTCAGACTGCACCTTGATTTCAGGTCAGAAAGGCGCCATATCCCTCCAGGATCATTTTCAAAGTATTCAGCCGACAGAAATGAGATGCATCATTTTATCACATCTCTGCAGGAGTGAATCAGCGGAGTGGGCTTTGCATTTTCAGATATCTACGCATGAGGAAGGGGAAAGTGCAGCCGCCCCCTCAGGACAATTTGGGTAATTTTTGAAAATGACAGGAGAGGAAGATGACGTATTTTATCAATTTTGGTGCCATTTTTTGGTACCAATATAAAATTTTAGACATCTACCACATTATCACATCTACCCTGGCCACCTCATTTGTTGTCAGGACCTTAAAGGGAAGTCATATATTCGTCCATCCAATATCTTTACCACGTATCCCTTTTGGGTTTCCATAGAGGTGCAGGTGCAGGGAGGTGCAGCTCAGAAAGCTTTCTGCGGACGACTGACAAGGACGTATCCAATTGTGCCAAGACTGTGTCCCGTTCAAACCAATCTCACGGCGTTATTGTTATGTATCTCATATAGGAAGTGAACAAAAACGCAAGCAACAGGGCTCAATCAGGGCTTATGTGTGCCACAGTCTCAGTCTCTGCCTCAGCCTGCCACATTCCAGCGTCAGCCTAATCAGTCCAACTCAGCTCACCTGCACTCCTGCTCACACCTGCACCTCATCTGCTGCAATCAAGTCACCTATTTAAACGCCAGCTCCACACACAGTCAGAGCCAGACTGTCTTCACCTTCATGCTGAGAACTCCAGACCTGTCTTCCGGATTGATCACCCGTTGCCGACAAGTTTTGTTCCTGGTTCTGCCCTTTACACCTGACCCGCGGCTTGACTGCAAGGTATCGACTAGCTTCTGTTCTTCACTTACCCGTCCCGGCTGTCGACTTCGCCTTCTGTCTCTGACGCTGAGTATCTGTCCGTGTATCCTGACCTGAGGTGGTTTTCCTGGTATCCGACCCTCCTGCCTGTCCTCGACGCTGAGTATCCATCCATGTATCCTGACCTGTGGTGGCTTTCCTGGTATCCGACCCTCCTGCCTGTCTTCGATGCAGAGTATCTGTCTGTGTATCCTGACCAGTGGTGGCAGCCTGGTTCCTTGCTTTCCTGTTCATCCCTGCACCCTAAAAACAGAGTGAGTCCAGTCCAAGTCTTCCTGAAAGCCTCTGTGTTGCCAAATGAGAGTGAGTCATCAGTGTGGCTGAGTGGTCTGCTCATCGGGTTTGATCCCCGCTCTCACCTCAACTGTTCGTCTACAAAGACTGCGAGTTCCCATCTGCTGTTCATCTCCAGTGTGGTCGAGTGGTTAAAGCACCGCACCGGCAAGACAAGCCTCGCAGGTTCGACCCCTGCACTGAACTGTGTTTATTTAAGATCTGTCTAATAAAGTCTGGTTATTGTGAGCCACAACTGCTACTTTGCTTCTCGGTCCTTCCTGTGTCCGTGTCAATGTGATACAGACTTTGCTCGAATGGGGCTGACATCATGTTGAGATGGAAATCCATGGAATCTGTGTATCATTGTATTGACCTAACTGAAGTGAGACGAATGCCCCAAAAGCGCTGTTGAAGGATTACTGACTCTTTCCGTATCATGCCGATCAAACCAGGCTTGCCAATCGTGAACAGTCATGCTCAATCGTCATGAGTAACGGAATGTGACGGAAGTGACTGGGACTTAAGGGAAATTTGGAGTTGCCAATCAATGTAATAAGTATGTTTTGGTCTGTGGGAGGAAATCGGCGTGCCTAGAGAGAACCCCTGCATGCACAGGAGGAACATGCAAACTGTCGAGTTAATTTTCACTTTTCACGGCATCATTGCCCATCCCTACTCGCTCGGGGCCTGAAGACCAACAGAGAACGCTGGACACAACTCAGTTTGCTTCATGTTTCCTTTTATTGGTGACAACAGTATCAGGTTGATAAACTCAAATAAAAAAAGGGAAAGAATCAGGCTGTCATTAAACAGATTTAAAGGATAAATTCGGTTTCTAGTGCTCTCTGGAGAGCTGTTCTTCTCTTTGCCTCTGCGTCCTCCTTTCGATGAGCTCCTTATCTGTAAACTCTGGCTCGAAACTGTAAGGACACCCATCATATTCAAAGTTCTCGTCCACAACATCTTCATCTGATAGATATTCGTCCATTTTGCACAAAACTGGAAGAAGAAAGTCGTTGTGTAGCCGGCGGTCTTCCCCTGAAACAATGAGCTGTACTGCGCATGCGTGGAGGCAACGTTCTTCTTCATCAGTTCAGAGGTCAGCACAGTCACAAAGACATGTCTGGAGCAACACAGACTGTCTTGGAGGAGTAGCGAGAGCGGACCATGATGACATATTGGTGAAACTAATGAGTTTTTGGACGATTAATGCAGTTTTAGGAGCAGCGCTATACATGCCCCGTGTGCTACCATTATACGGATGTCCGCCGCTCGATTTTGGATCTAAATATCTCCTGAAGCACTGTTTGGATCAGGAAAGCCTTCTGGGTGAGTATATTGTTCTTCTTCATTTTATAAACAACGTGAAAGCTGTAGAAACCGAACTTATCCTTTCAATCAGTTTCCCCATTAAAGCCTATTTTAAATAAACTGTAAATGAAGGAATGAACGAAGTACTTGTATTTATTGATTTAGTTCATCTTAATGATTAAAATTGTTTAAATCATTTTAATCATGTAAAATCAAAAAGCTCTAAACACCTTTAAACTTAAATTGTACCCTCTCATTATAATGCATTGTTCACACTTGATTTAATTTAATTCATGACTCAAACTAATACATTTTAACTGATTTTAATGACTAAGGATTGTAATGCATTCAAAATTAATGTTCGTGATAACAGTTTATTTTTAAATTAAATTAAACAATCTCAACTTTAATAAGATTACCTAAATGAGTTTCCAAATGAAAGAACATAGAGATAAAGCCTAAAAAATCAGACCTCAAGTCAAAATTGCCATGATGTGAATATTTAAGACTAAATTTTAAGTTAATAGGGCTTAATTCATCAATCAACACAATTTTTTATCATTTAAGTCACTAAATGAAGCTTCTTCGTCTTTTTAAGTGAGTTAAAATTAAAGTTTTCCTCACCACTGATGTCTCTGAGATCTTCATGCAGTCATACCTCCATGCACTCTGTGTGACAAAAGAGTGACACACCTGATTCTGAGCCTATTTAATGCCTCAGCTCCACCCTCCCCCTCTCTACCTGCACTGAGGAGTCTGGTTTTGATCCTGAAGTGACTCCCTGTGAAGAAGACATAGATAACTTAAGGATAAATTAGACTATGACATAAACAGAATGCATAAAGTTTTTGCTTGTCTTAACAGAAACTCCACTGAAAAAGGTCCTGACTGGGGCCAGGGGATCAAAATGGCCACCTCCTTGCTGTAAGGCACGTGCACTACCTGCTGTGCCAACATGCTGCCAGGAATTCATATAACTTATCTCATATTTTGAAATTTTGAACAGAAAAAGTCCTTAATTTCTACAGTACAATGGCTAAAATATAAGCTTTCAGACTACGATTGATAATTCTATGAACTTGATCTTTGACCTTCAAAATCAGATTTTTCCTTAAATCTCAAGTAGACTAGGAAAGCACAATGCTGGACTTTCACCAATATGCCAATATAATTAAGTATAATCATAACAAAACCAACATTTTGGAAGAAAGGACTGTCTCTGCTTAACTAAAATTGATTTGTTGAAATGACAGTCCATTTATGTCTGCGACAGACATTCTCTACAAATGATGAGGATGATTTTTACATGTACATTCATTGATATTAAAGCTAGGGTCTACGATCTGAAAACCAGTTTGGCTGTTGAGACAGATTTGAAAAACACAGCCTGCCCCCCCTTCACTCACCCCTCCCCTCAGTGTTCCAAGATCCCGCCCCCCAGCTTGTGTTGCCTCCTAACAACACGCCCCCTCTGATAGAGCAACAAGCCAAAAACAACTCAGCTCAACTGAAAGTAACAAACACGACAGTCATCCCCCTTGTAACACACAGCGGTAGCCATTTCAATTGGACCGGTGGCGAAGCGGGTCTGGCGTCGCCAGAGCAGAGCCGATTGTGGGCGAGGATTTATCTTTCTCGGTGTGTCTTCACCAGCTCAGTTTACAATGCTAACGATGAGTGGCTAACTTATGCTAAAATCTATTGACAGAGCCAACCCGCTCCGACCAACAACGCTCAGTGATTAGCTAGTATAGGCACAGACTAATCAGAGTTATTCAGCAGACATCTCCCACTGTAGTAAACAAAGCTATCACCTGTTCAACCAGGGGCGTTCGCCAGCTGGCAGCCAGCGTTGCGGCCGGCGGCCAGTGCTGCGGTCGTTTGCCAGCTGGTGGCCTGTGCGGCGGCGGGCCGTTCGGTAGCAGGGAACAGCGGTTCGGATTGGTCAACTATTATGCTGCTTTGCAGCGGATATACTCAATAGATTTTTTTCATTCTTTTTGGTCTTTATATTGCATAGATCAGACCATAGGACCATAACGGCCTTATAAACGGTGTTATTAAGATGTACCAAGCTTCCAAATCATAGACCATAGCTTTAAGCTGAACTATTTTGGAACATTTAAACATTCTGAGTATATTTTAGCCACTATAGACCATTTGCAGACATGTGAGTATCACTTAGTTCTGTGGGCAATGTAAGTATCATCGTTGTCAGTAGACTATAACACATTCAACCAATAATTACCACAAAGCCCCAAAGGCAACAGAAAGTAAAATTAAGCACAGCAAAGATGTCACTGAAGGTGTAAGTTAGTCTTTTCCCTTTCAGGAGACTCAAGTGAGCATAGACTGGACTACATTAGCTGCTGCACAGTAGTCAGTATGTGGACTGGCTGCTTACAGGGAGGGTCAAAAGAGGAAAAACAACCACTGCCCAGATAGATAACCTGTACATCTTTCCATGGATTATGAAAAAACCAGATATTTTATTCAAAGGGGAACATTTAATAACAAAAAGGTTGTTCCAGCCTTGAAAAGGGACCTTAAATATCTCTTTAAGTGCTGGAGCTTTACTGCCCTTGTGAATATGATATAGTGTCTTATATTTAGCATACAGTCTCTTGATCGTAATCACTTGGTCTCCTGCAGAGCTCTCAGATCAGGACAAGCGAGGTAAAGAACAACTTCCAGAGAAATCCACAGAGACAGACAGCTGAAGTGAATCAGCCCCGCTACAAATCTCTTCTTCTCGCCTCTTACAATCAAGCGCCCGGCACACGCAGAGTATTGCCTGTCCAGAGTAATCACAGAGCTGTCTTGGAGCTCAGGAAGCCGGGATGCTGCGCACTGGAGGCTGAATATGACAGACACATTCTGATAAAACGCTGCTGAGTTCAAACACTAGATGTTGAAAAAAAGAGAACTTCAGCTTTGAGCTCTGAAGCACACAGACAACTGTTTGTTCTTGAAGTGAAGATGTAAAATTTCAAACAAACAGACAAGACTGAACTTATTAACAGCTGAACTGATCAGAAAAATACCCCATGCTCTGGAGGCTTGTTGTAGATTTCAGCTTAAAAACACATTAAAGGGAATTCTTGCTGAATTTAGCCCTTAAACCTCTACTAACTCAGCATGTTTTCTTTTATATTTGAATTATTAATGTACATTACTACAGATAAATCAGGGTAGTTTTTATTTTGTGAAGTGGGAATGTTTGATGTTGTTTTTAATAGTCGGTGTATTCGTTACTATGGCTGGCAGTTGGCACAGCTGCTGTGCGGAAAAGTCGGTCAGAGTACCAACAGAGAAGCTTCTTAAAAAAATTGGAGACAGTTGTAAATTTTTAATCAACCCTCAGGGACTGTTTGTGTGCATTTTATGCAGTTTTCATTCTTCATTTTTTGGTAATTTTGTGTTTATGCACGTGGCATCACTGTAGCAAGACTGTCCTACAGCAAACACTGTGTACAAAGATGTGCTAGATTCGTCAAATGTGCCATAGAAACCCAGTCAAACGTTTGAGCTCATTTCCATTAAAGTATAAAACATGATTTTTATTATATTGGGTATCATCCTGTAACCTGACACACAAGATAGAACGCTCAAAAGGTTTCTCTTGTTTATCTGGGGAGAACCCAGTAGAAAGTCTTAGGGGAGGGCAGAACCTTTCAGAAGCATATCCAGCAAATCATTGGACAATTCGTCAATCAACATTTACTATGCTGGGTACCAATGTACTGTATGTGTTGATGTATGTATTGTAAAGTGTCTTAAAACCAAAATATTCCCACACTGGGGCTGTGGCATTCAGCTTAAGAACTGTAGCTTTTGTGCCATCATCCATATTAGTGTTTGTTTCCTGGTTACTCCTCAGGACGCTCACTTTAGCTCTCTCCGTGTGAACGCACGGGGTGCATCGGTTCTATAGCGGATTTATAGCAGAGTGAGCATCTGTCACACATGCAATCTTTGGGGGGAGGCCAGTGTTAAGAAAGATGGACAGAATGAGCCATCTTCCCATTAAGCCTCTTTGGTAGAAAGAGTGGAGGAAAACAAACATGCATGCACGTGTCAGTTTATCGAGGCCGGCAAACTTACCAAGGGCGTTTTTATTTATTGTGCGTTTAATTGATTTATTGATTATCGTGACAGGCCTATTCACTACAAACCTACATCGCCAACTACTGGCCTGGCATGCACACTACCGCGTCCAGTCATTCTCACTGATCTGTGTGGATCTGTGTTTTCATTGAGTGCTTTTGAAAACCCAAAGGAAAAACCTTTCTGTTTCTGGTGGCAACATTGTGGTGTAAACGTGGCCTATAACCTGAGTTATGTTGCTTCACATGGGGCCACCAACAGAATTTGAGATGAAAACAAAGTCACAAAAGCAGTAAAGAGTGATTGCCACTGTGACAAAGCATACTTCCCCACCAAGTTGTTTGTTCAGGCACTACTTCAGTACACAGCAAATTTAAAAAAACCTGGAAACATTGGTCCACAACAATCAAAAAGAGATCTTTAAATTTCCGAGGGGAGAGATTCAAGGAGCGTTCTTCGCAGGGACAGAGTTTAATTTGACCCGGCTTCTTTAGCTTTTTATTGCCGACTTTATTTCTTCTGCTGCCATTGTTTGTAGAAGACTGGAGAAGCCACACGTCCCTGTATTATTTGTTTGCAACATGCATTTAAATTCTGCACACCGGTCCCTTTTGACCCCCTTCATAGCTTCACCTCTCATTGTTGAATCGCTCACTTTATATTACAGAGGAAAAGCAGGAAACCATGTTGTAAAAAGTCTATTTGAAAGCTATTACTGACCCCGCCGGAGCTGGAATATCATCCCCCATCCTCTGTAACTCCCCATTTCTCTGGTGTCCTAATTTGCAGGGCGGCCATATTGCTTGTTTTCTCAGTATAATAGGCTCTGCAGAGGAGTAATGTCCGAGTTTCATGCTTTGCTCATTATTCCTCCTGCTGGAAGAGGCCAGGTCCCCCTTTTAATGCCTGTCATTCTCTCGCTTTTTCTTTCTCTTGGTCACCTCCTTCTCATCGTGGGAGTCGAGGATGGAGGGCGAATCTCCAGGGGAAACAGAATCTAGACCGAGGCGTTCCTGTGCGCCGGCCTCATAATTAAATTGGCAGATTAAAGTCTCTCTTATTGTTGAGGGTTTAATGAATATTCAGCAGGCTTTGGCTCGTCCTGGTGATGTGAGCTCTGCTTTAGTTATCATGTTGACCCCGTCAGACTGTGGCACGCACGCTGAAGACCTTTGGCTTAATTAATCAGCTCCGTTGTGACACTTTAAGGACCAATATTCACTCAGTTCAACTGGAGGTTGATTGATATTTCACTGATTTACTCAACAAAAGGTCACGCATAAGAAATGACAATGAAAGTGGATTTTGTTGCACTTACATTATCGTTCTGGTTGTGCAACACAAGAGACGAGTTTGTCAATTGTCTACACAGAAACTTATCATCATGTGGCACAGGACGATGTTGCGTGATGTAACACCTCAGCCAAACCACTCTTGGGAGTTTGGTTGAGGTGATAGTTAGGTCAAGAAGGGTGTGACTTTGCGAGAGGTCAGAGTTTCTCGCTTCTTGCTTGCAGCATCATTCAGTGTTTCTGACTTTTCACCTTCTGACTGTGTGTTGAATATGTGCACAAGCGTGCAGTAGATATGTGACCAAAGATTTAAAGAAACCACACAGCTTCACAAGCTAGATGCCAAACATTCAACATCCAACTGCTGGTGTGCCTCAAGATGCATTTCAATCCAAGATTTGTGGCCCGTTTGGACAAAACAAACCAGATTTTCTGCTCTAAAAATCTAGGACAGAGGCATGTTTACCTCCGCCAAGAAGGTTATGTTTTCAGGAGAGTTTGTCTGTCTGTTCGCCTGTCTGTGAACAAAATAACTCAAAAAGTTAAATGAAATGAAATTTTCAGGAAAGGTTCAGCATGGGAAAAGGAAAAACTGATTCGATTTTGGTGTTGATCTGGATCACCGTCATGACGCCATGATGAAAAATGCAATTTTTGTGAATAACTACTGAACTAAAATAGATATCATTATGAATCCAATTGCTAGTGGTATGTTTTCATGGTCAAGGAATCTAAATATTGACATGAAATAAAGGTAGGACTAATATTTATGGTGAAAATCACAATAGGGGTGAGGACTGTGGCGCTGGTGGAGGTCCGTGCTCTCCGAGTGCTTTTCTAGTCTATAAATGCTATTCCTTAGTTTCGCGGTCGGGTCGGACAGGGCTGGACTGGCCTGGATACTCAACTTCAGGAACAAGACAATTAAAACTAAAATTTATATTATTGGGACACGTTTCAGAGCACTGGGCTGTAAGTAGCGATCGATATATAGCCGACTACAAAACTACGATACTAAGTTTTCCAAAAATTGCTTGTAGTCACACATCAAAAACTACCGCTACGTAACCAGAAAGAGATACATTACCTCGTTGCTTTGCATCCTGTAAGTTGTTGAAAAAAGAAGTTGTAAAGCAATGCAGAGTTCTGAGGAAGGTCCGAGCTGCAGTTATTAGCATCACAACAAACACACGCTTTGGCTTGTGTCACGTCTTTACGACAGTCGCCGCGCGTGCTCATGAGTAGCAGAGTCTTTTTGTCACCAGAAATGACATATATGTTAAAAAGGATTTGCAGAACATTGTGTTCTGTCTTTATTTACATTTTACACAATGTCCCAACTTTATTAGAGCTGAGATGTGTAGATTCAATCCTCTTTCAGCCTGCATTTTACCAGATTAATTCAATTTGACTATAAAAGACAGACAAAAGGTAGTAGATGAGCTGCATGGCTACAAAAAACAGCCGAGTGCATAAGACCTGCAGCCTATATGAGGAGGAGGTACAGGAGGGGGCAGGTGGAGTAGAACTATAGATGTTTCCTTTTGTGCCATTATTTCCGTCACTCTGATGGTTAAACTCTCATTAGTACGGTGCAGCCACTCACCCTGAACTATCAGTTTACATGTAGTGAGATTTCCAGAGTGTGAATATGATTACATGGTGTGACAGACAGTAGAGGGCAGACCAACACACATACGAGCACAGATCACACATCATAAGGAGACAGACCCCAGCGTCTTCTCAATGGGACATCAGCAGGGACATGGTTTACACACAAAACACACAAACAACAGTGGAAAGAAGGAGAATGTTTGAGCAGGGTGCTCTGGGTTTTTCAGCAAATGTTGCTCGTCATAAGTCACTTCTGTGTTCTCGGAGTCATTCCTGCTCCTCTCTATCGCTCTTCGGGGTTTCCTTTATTTAAATTTCAGGCCCATGTCCACTTTCAGTTGGACATGGGCGAATTTTCAACAACACAAATTTTCAGATTCATTGTTTAATGTGAATAGCTTTTCTTTTCATTATCCTACTTTTGCAGATCATAGTTTTCATATTATTTAAAACACTATTTTATTTTTTACTGATTTTTTTCCTTATAGTATTTATTTAATCTAATTTGTTATCATGATTTTTTCAATGTTATGTCATTTTACTCTTAGCTCCTGTGCTTCCTCATTTTTAGTTCAAAATAGTATTTCCATTGTATTTAATTTTCTTCTTTTTATGTTATTTCATTATTTTTTTTTTTACTTTTCTATTTCTTTTTAAGAAAGCACATTCATCAACTAAAGTTGGATTGATTGATAAAAATATCTGAAAACTTCACAATCACCTTTTTTTGATCAAATGTTTTTATTTCACAAATTACAACCAAAAAACAAATGAAAGCATAACTCTTTAATTTAGCGGTACATAACTGATCACAAGCCAAAAATACAGGGCAAACTTGAGGTTTGGTACTGATAAGCCCCCACTGGTCATTAATCTTTGTCTGGTGAAGAGTTTGAGGCGTGGGCGCTTTCAGTTGCAGATAAATCTAGAGACACTAGAATTTAGTTTATTCCAGTAATTTTCAGGAGGAGAGAGGGGAATCATGGAACTAATAAAATCTATCCAAGGAAGAATATTCATTTGGGGTATTCATGTCCGCTTCAACTTCATTCAATGTTTTTAAGTAGTTGTACGTCGCGGTTCAAAGATGGGAAAATTTGTATTCCAACATACTTAGGCCTGGACCACACGAATATGGATATATTTTCTAACGCAAATTTTTCAGTCCCATTGGGCCTCTCAACCACACGAACACGGCAATTTCACCCACATAAATGGAGATTTTTTAAAACGGATGAAAAAGTGCAGAAATAAAAATATCCTGTTGAGTGGATCCGTGTAGCGGTGTTTAACGGAGCTGGTGTTGACGCAATGACGTCAAGCACCTAGCAACAAGTCACTGTAGCAACGGTTGCCAACAACAAGAACGACGGCTGCCATTTACCGTGCTATCTCTGTGTTCTTTGCACTTTTTGCCCTCATTACAGCTCTACAAATGAATGTAATGTTGTTGCATCGAAGGCACTCCACTGCTGCGCAATGTCGGCGTCTGCTGCACACAGTATTATTCTTCTTCCTGTTTTTGACTGCGCATGCTAACAACTTTCCTCTTCTATGGTTTTCACATTTTGCTAACCTGCCACTTATCTGCCCGGCATGGCATTGCAGGCTTCAGAGGTGATCATTTTCAGTTTTGCCTCTCCGTATGGACAGAGATATTTCTGTGGTGTGGACAGATTTTTTTTTTTTTTAAACAAGGACAAAGATATCCGGTCAAAAAAATATCCAGGCCTGAAAATCTTGGGCAACTGGAGTGCCTGGTGGAAATTGCAGCCTTCTAGCAGAATCATCAAGGGGGAGTAATGCAGATTTGGTCCAGTTGATTTTAAAGCGGGGCGGCACAGTGGCGCACCAGGTAGTGCACATGCCTCACAGCAAGAAGGTTCTTGGTTGGACTCCCGGATCGGACAGGGACCTTTCAGTGTGAAGTTTGCATGTTCTTCCCATGCATGCGTGGGTTCTCTCCGGGCACTTCAGCTTCCTCCCACAGACCAAAAACATGCTCATTAGGTTAACTGGTGACTCTAAATTGCCCTTAGTAGGTATGAGTGTAAGCATGAATGGTTGTCTGTCCCTCTATGTGGCCCTACGATTGACTGGCGACCGGTTCAGGGTGTACCCGCCTCTTGCCCAATGACAGCTGGCATAGGCTCATGCCACAAAGGGATAAAGGGGTATAGAAAATGAATGAATGAACACAAAAGGACAGTAAGTTAGGTAAAGATTGTAATGGTTTCTCCATAAAGACTAACACATCATCAGCATAACATCACAATCACTCTGATGAGCTTGACACATCCAGAATTCTTTAAAGGATGTCTATCTTTAAAGGATGTTTTCTCTGAGTTGACAATGAATGGATCAGATTTGGGGGTGTATAAGGTGAAAGGCCATGTGACCTACTACTGTACTTTCACTTGAAATACACACCTTGTGGACAGTGCCGTAACCTGGGTTTTGGAATAAGTGATGCCCAAAATTTGTCTCCAGAAATTTGTACTTGAGTTTCCATTAACAATTAATTTTATTTATTGCTGCTGTTGATTGATCTTATAAACTATAAATTAAGCTTTGCAGTGTACTGGGGCCTCCTGTAGGGGGCAGTGTTACTTGCTATAGCGATTACATAAGCCATCCTCACTCAGTCAAGCTTGGTTTACTTTGTTGATCCGGAAGAACAAAAACCTCCCAGGAAGCAATGCAACAAGCACCTGGCAACAGGGCAAACTTACAATACAAAGTAAAAGCTTGGAAATAGAACTACGTCCAGACCTCAGTGATGTCATAGCTAGCTTGTGGAGGCACAAAACCAACATGTGGGGGCTCTTGTTTACTCACACTTCAGCAGAGCAGCAGAGGAACTAACACAACTGAAATAGGCCCCAGTGAGTTTGAACAAGGAGGAAACCAACATTTAGCCATGTGTCTCCTAGCTTGCCTTGTAATTTATTTGCAAACTGAAGATGTAGATGACCTCCAGTCTGGTCAAATATAATCCTCCGTTCCAGAGTCTTTTACACTGTTGTATGAATAGAATAACTGCGAGCCGATGTGAGCCTACAGCAGAGGAATTAATGTCTCTGCTTGGACCGGTTTGCGGCCCTCAGGTCTGCCTGCACAGCGGAAAAGACAGGAAATAATCCCAGATAAAAAAAAAGCTATATCAGATGAAGAGTTGTTGGGGTTTCACACTTGCAGAGTCCAGATTAGACAAGGTAACAGGATGACCTGCTGTGTCTCCAGAGATTACACACTCCCATCTCTTCCTACTGTTATTTTTTACTCAATCTTACCAGCAGGTGTCCGGGGTTTTTCGCCCAAGGCTACAAACGACTTAAAGCAGATCATTTGAAACCACAGAGAAGAACAGACGGGATCATTCCCCTCTCTCTCTCTCTCTCTCTCTGTCCAGAACATCTTTTTCATTTTTATGTGTTTCCTCTGGTTTGGGTGAAAGTGCGATAAATCCCCGCAGGAGCACAAAGAGAAACAACAACTCTGGGAGAAGCGATATGATCTGATTGGATTGTGAAGACGATGAGGCAACGAGGGGGAACGATCATATTCAGCCTTTGGGGTGTGCAGGGAGGAAACAGAGATTTTTAATCAAATGCAATGAAACTGCTTTTTTATTGCCTCTGGTCAGGAGTGAACAAATATTTGGAGGGAAGGGAAGCAACCAACTTACAGAATCGTAGTTCAATAGTCTGTATGCAGCATCAGGCCACTTCTTAGAGCTAGGGTCGGTAATTTTGGAAAACTAGCATGAATTTGAATGTAGCATCTCCTCAGGGCTCCGCCTAGCCCCTCCCACTCCTCCCCCAAATGACATCCCCCGCTCACATGCACGCGCACGGCTGATTCACAATCATGACAATGACCTGATGGCAATCAACTCATAACGTCTTCTTAAAATAGAGCGAAAAATATCTGCGATCTACAGCAGGAGTAAAACAGGGAAAACACCAACCAATAAAATCTTTGTAGCCCACATTTTAAACCAATCAAATCCCGTCGCCATTCTGCCCGCCTCCTGTGCGTACATTTTGCTGGCCTGCACAGACTCTGAATCAGCACGCATAGCCGAGCTGAGAAGGATCCAATTCCGCTGGAGAATGCTTACCTGTCAAGTTTGTCTTTGAACATAAGGGAAGCCCACTACGAGCCGTCCCACAACCCCACCCAAGCTCCAGTATCCCTCACATTTTTAAGACAGGTGTACAAGAAATCTAAAATAAACTCTTTGTTTTTCTTGGTTTGTTCCGCTGTTAGCTCTAATCTCGCGACAGCTGCTACTGCAGGTGGACGTTTTCGCGAGGCTTTTTCTTCTTCTTCAGTTTTATGGCGGTCCATCATTTTGGAGCATTACCGCGCCATTCAGGCTAGAGACAGAGTTCAGTTTGGAGAGGCAGAGGAATGTTTTTATTATTATATCGTCACACGGGAGATTTACGGAAGAATACCAATACGGGAGGATGGCGGGAAAGAGGATAAAATACGTAAAATATGGTAGTTTCATGGCCAAAACAGGTGACTTGACAGCTATGTGGAGAATGGCAGAGGAACTACCTATACCCTGATCAACATCGGGTTGTGAGTACTAACTAACTTTACATGTTTGTTTTTTTTAACTTTACTATGTCATTTTGGAGGAGGGGTGGGAGGGGATAGACAGAGTCCTGAGGAGATGCTACATTTAAATTCATGCTAGTTTTCCAAAATTACCGGCCCTAGCTTTAAACTAAACACATACATGAATAATAAATCATATTAGAAAAACATAGCTGTAGGTTGCTTGTTTTGGGTTTGTTTTTATCGACCTGGTTGCTTACTTCAGTTAAAAAATCTGGCAACACTGCATGCAGGGTGTTACATCTCTGAATAAAAGCATCCCTTTGTCGCTCTGCAGCAGTAAAAGTTTTTGTAGCATATAGTAAATTTAACCCAAGGACACAGCCGGGGGATTTATAGAAAGGCTGAGATAATATCACCACACTGTTCGATGATAATAAGCTTCCACCAATTCATCACCACAGCCGGGAAGCCTTACCTCAGCTAAAGTCTCCATTCATTTCTCCTCAATAGAAACACTCTCACATCCGCTCTTCTTCCCCTGATCCTCACCCGTGATAAATGAAAAGTTCCCCCGGCTCAGAAACACGTGGATTCCCTTCGTTTGTGTCTTTCAGAGAGCGTTTGACCGGGATCATTCATTTATGTATCTCATTCACAGCAGACAGAGAATGAGAGCAAGGCTGTTTTTTTTAACTTAAATAAATGCTGCTATCAGGGGTTTGTCCTCCTTGGTATGTGTTTGAGTTTTGTTTGGAGCACACACTCAGTTTCCTCTCAAACACACACACACCGAAGCTCGGAGATGGACTTCATAACATCCTTCGCTTTCCAATGACTCAGCGCTTTTAGTGCAGAACAATACTCCAAGAAAATAATATGGGGTCACATTACAGCTCTGGAGAAGGACAGAAGGGAGACAGCAGCTGATGCTCATTCAGGGAAATACAGAAAAGAGAAAACTGATGTTTCCACTAAAAAAGAAATCCTTATAGCCAGAATTAATTACCTCCGCCAAGGAGGTTATGTTTTCAGGAGAGTCTGTTTGTCTGTCTGTCTGACTGTGAACAGAATAACTCAAAAAGTAATGGATGGATTTTTCATGGATGGATGGATTCAGCATGGGAAAAGGAAGAACTGATTTAATTTTGGTGTTGATCCAGATTAGCGTCTGGATCCGCCATGACGAAAAATGTGATTCTGGTGAATAACCTGAACTAAAATAGATATTATGAATCCAATTTCTAATGGTATGTTTCATGGTCAAGGAATCAAAATATTTTGACACTATAATAAAGCTGTAAAGGATCCATATTAAGGTGGTTATAAATGACAGTTTACTTTTGTATAACGAAACGGATGTTCACCTCTAAATAAAAGGATGTGGTGCAGACCTCCGCCAGCACCACAGTCCTCTCCCATATTGTGATTTTTACCATAAATATCAGTCCTACCTTTATTTCATGTAAATATTTAGATTCCTTGACCATGAAAACATACCATTAGCAATTGGTTTCAAAATTATATTTATTTTAGTTCAGTAGTTATTCACGAAAATCACATTTTTCGTCATGGCGGATCCAGACGGTGATCCGGATCAACACCAAAATTGAATCACTTCTTCCTTTTCCCATGCTGAACATTTCCTGAAAATTTCATCAAAATCCATCCATAAATTTCGTGGCACGAAATTTCGTTACACCCGAGACACATGCGTTATATTTGCCAAGGATACTGCAAACTGTTATTGCTACTTACTGGCCTGGCATGCACACTACTGCATTTTAAAGGTAAATAAAATCCCCACAACAGAGCCTCTGCTGACTTTGGTTATCAAACTCTTTTTTTCCACATCATAGATCTATGATAATGCCATTACTATTTGTCTTGAATCATCCTGTCCACTTTACTGATAATCAGCCTGAGCAGTAACATGGGAAATTTTCACTTTACTTCTTCTGTATGAATTATTATTTTGTAATTTATTTTCGACATAAAACCATTTTTAAATATAGAACTCAAGTTCACTGCGGGCTTGTCTAAATGGGGGAATATTCCTGTAACTTTGCACCAGAATGACACTGTTTCTTCGTCTTATCTCCGGTTGAGGCCACATGCAGTACCGAGGGAAACCTGAGTGTGCAGCTCAAATTCTGCAGGTCTGAGCGTCGGCCAGCAGGGAAATCAAAGGCTGTGGAGGTGGAAGAGGAAACTAAGAGCTCAGAAAAACACAGGGGCTTGACTTGGAGAAAAGTGTGATGTTGGAAAAATACAAAACAATCTCTTCTCTGCTGTTATTTCTTATGTGAAAACCCTACAGTCACAACAACTCTGATTAAGCCACAATTATGTGTAAAAAACAAGCCAGGCAAAGGTCCTGGTCGGCACATGAGGATTTACAGTAAATGAATATCACCTGTAAAACAATTTAATAATTTAAGGCGTTCAGTCCCTCCTTTTTTGTGCATAAAGTTTAATATGGATAACAAAAACAAGGCCATAAAATTAAAAATATATCCCAGAAGATTTGCAGTTCCTTGGGAGAAAACAGACAGCTCAGGTAGTTCTCCTAATGAGGCAAACGGAGAACTAACTCGACTATTTGTCAAGTTAATAACAGTCAAAGACAGGAAGACATCATTAAGAGCTCACTGATACAGAACTCACGCCTGACCATGAGCGATCACATCCACCCTTACACTCAAAGTTTGTGGATAAAGGTTTTAATTGGAGTTACTGTTGGAGAAAGTCTTTGAACACAAAGTCAAAACTGGGCTGTCAACTGTGTCACCGGAGATTTTGGATCCCTTAGGGTCTGTTTGAAACAATGAAAACAGCTGACAAAAGAGTTTTTAAGTTTGCACCTTCTGTTTACAGGAGAACTGCGCCTGGAGTGCTTGAATCTGCAAACTTTTGAAATCGGGGTCTAGAGTGGCAAGTTTAGAAAATATCTTAGTTTTCTTCACAGTGTAAAAAGGAACCAGAAAAGCACTCAGAGAGCACAGACCTCCACCAGCGCCACAGTCCTCAGCCATATTGTCATTTTCCCCATAAATATTAGTCCTAGCTTTGTTTCATCTAAATATTTAGATTCATTGAGCATGAAAACATACCATTGGCAATTGGATTCATAATGATATCTATTTTAGTTCAGTAGTTATTCACAGAAATCACATTTTTCGCCATGGTGTCCAGGCGCTGATCCGGATCAACACCAAAATTGAATCAGTTCTTCCTTTTCCCATGCTGAACATTTCCTGAAAATTTCATCAAAATCCATGCATTACCTTTTGAGTTACTTTGTTCACAGACGGACAGACAAACAAACTCTCCCGAAAACATAACCTCCTTGGCAGAGGTAATCAACATTGTCAGGGAAAATGGTGAAGCGCGGCACATGCACAGTATTCACTGAGATAAAGATTGTATGCACACCTAAGAACTACAACAACAACAGTTATGGCCAACAACAGAGCAACATGTGTGCTAATAACTTTGCTTTATGGCAATTTGGTTTGCAACAGAAGTTAAAACACATTCTTACAATATCTCATACCACAGAAAAAGCATAAAATCAGAAACCACAGGCACACAACAAGTAAATACATGTAGTCTGCACAAATTTATAGTTGTATTGTTCCTATCAAGCCTGCCTACAGCTTAAAAAAAAAAAAAACGAATGGTTTTTGGAACTAGAGCATGATACAGGAGCAGATTTTCACTCCTGTCCCGTCCCACTCCCAGAGAAAAAAATCCTGTCCCATTCCAATACCAGAATGACTCCCACTCCATCCTGCTCCCACTCAAAATTACTCCCACTCCTGTCTCGTTCCCGTTCCTGTCTTCCTGCAGTGAAATCTCGCGGAATGATATTTCATGAGAGTAACGGCGTGTTCACACAGAAAGCGTTGAAAGCGAATGTATTCGCGCGTCAACTGAAATCGCGCCGCGCTAGACGCTCGAGTTTTGACGCTGGTACAAATATGCAAAAAAAAGCTCATCGCTCGCCGCTCGTCGCTCGCCGCAACATCGTCCGCCATTATCATTCCATCCTATCATTTCATTGTCGTAATTGGCTCTGATTACCACCATCGCTGCTCTCTACCTGCTGTGGAGAAGTCAGCTGCGGGCTAGGGGCCGACGTCGGCACTGAATGCATCCCTACGGAGGCAGTGTGAGCTCGGTGAGTTCCGCCGTTTCATGCAGGAGCTGCGTCTGGATCACGGCCGGTTCCAGCGGTACTTCAGGCTGACTGTTGCCCAGTTTGAAGACCTGCTAGCCAGGGTTGGTGCCAGGATCTCCCGCCTAGATACCAACTACAGGTAAGACAGTCCAGCGGCAGCTACGGGGCACCTTTCCATCTGTCTCCAGTGAGTTTAGCAGGTTGTCAAATTAGCAAGACTACGACCCCCAGAATGCCCTGCGTCAGTGACGATCTCCACGCTGATAGGCTGTCGCGGCGCGTCAACACGCTCGCTCGCTCGAAAAGTTCAAGTATTTCAACTTGAGCGTCAAGCGGCGAGTGATTTTTCGCTGGAATCGCTCGCCGCTCAACGCTTGAACACTTGACGCTGCTCTATGCTGGCCCCGATGCAGCGTCAATTCGCGTCTTTACATTGACTTTGTATAAAATATCATCGCGCAAAAAATTTGCGATGCTTTCGGTGTGAACACGCCGTAACAACGCTCCTGCTTAGAACAACCTTCAACGGAAACATATTCAAAGCACAAATATAGTTTGTCGAAATTTTAGGAATACCGCTTTTATTTTGCAAAAAACTGTCATGGAAACCCAGCTAGTGACTGAAATAAAACTTTAACGATGCAGTTAGTTGTTTTTATTACTTATATCAATCTATCACTATAAGTTAATATTTTAATTTGGGATATTGCAACAAAGGACATAGCATCGTTCTCACTTGCTTCTCCGAGGAACAGACTGTTATAATTTACCTCCTCCATCCCGATGGCAGCTCCCTCGAGACAAACACACCAGCTCCTTTTCAGCTCTGAGCCTGCAGATCGAGTGCAGATGGACTTTTGATTTTGAAGTGCAGTTAGCTGTTTTCCTGCTCCAGTCTGCTCCGGCTCACTGACACACGTCCACAGCGCTCTGGTTAATTGGTACAAGGAGGCAGACGGGCTGCAGCCATGTGCAGGCGAGTAATTAAACAGATTAAACGTCACAGATGGAAACAAAAAACATTTTTCTACACTGTGTTTTACAGAAGAGCAGTCGAGACAAAAGTGAGCCTGCAGACACCAGGCAATGATGCGTTTTTGTAAAACACATCAATTAATACGACTAAAAAACTATTTCAGTCAACATTTCTCTACCTTATATTGTTTACTTATCACTTCATTTTTTTTTACTCATACCTTCAACGTTTTCTCACCACCAAGATGTCTTTTGGTTTGACGCTATTGGATTTTTCGTATGATTTTGTTTTTTTACAGGGATTTGTTTTTCTCTAACAACTTCAACTTTTTGCAAACTTAGTATTTGTTTTCTGGCAAAACTTCAACTTTCTTTTTCCTCTTTGTTTTTCCAAAATTCATTATCTACCAGTTAAATCTTTTTCTTAAAAAAACCTCTTTTTGTCCCTACTCCCCTTCTATTTTTTTTTTTTACCTTGGGAATGATTAAACTGTTTTTTTCAATCTCAACCTCGATTTCATGCTTGACCTCACTATTTTAATTCTTTTTTAAAATTAACTTTATGTTGATTATTTGATTGTTTGTCTCACTTTTCCTTTGTCATCTACATATAATTTTCCCAAAATATTTTTCCTTGCATTTAAAGTGTTCTGCACATTAAAAGAAAATTATTTTAAAAAATTAACTTTATTCTCTGATATAACTTTCATGGTTGACCTTGATACTCTATCAACAGCCACGTGACATGTACATGTCTGACTTTTGTCTTTATGCCTTGAATTTTCTCACTACACGCCTGTTTTCTGTGGGTCAGACTGAAGCCAACAGGGTGTGAGGACATCGTCACACGTGATGCTTTTACCGTCACACTCTGCTCCCTCACATGTTCACCTGCTGAACACTCAACGTCCACTGTTGTGCAAGAAGGTCTGGAACAGGAGAACATCACTTGTTGATTTGACCTTCATAATTACTCGATCTGTTCTTTCAAAGCTTGTGTAGCATTTATGTTTGTACCTAAACAACCAGTCTTTAAACGTAAAGCTGAAATCATGTGTCCACCTTTGCCTTTAAACCAGCATCAGTTCTCAAAGATACACTTGAGCAACACCATAATAGGATTATTCTCAGGCGTGTGACCAGTCATTCATATAAAATGACACAAGGAACAGCCAAACTCTGCTACAAAGCTGAGGTTGAGGAGGTCACCATGGCAAGACTGAGCACAGCAACAAGACCAAAAGTGGCTGTGCTACTACAGCAAGGCCTCTATTGGGCAATTATGTCAAACAGGAGTTCAAAGGGTTAGTTCACGTTTTTTTAAAGTGAGGTTCTGTAATAGTGTTAGGGAACTGCCATCTCACGGAGAAACCCTGAAAATGCATGAAGGAACATGTTTTCAGTGGATTTTAAGCATAACCCCAGAGAGGTAGTGGACATTTAACCTTGCACAGCAGCATGACATACCTGATTCAGTGTCTGTGATCATGCAGATCCATCTTACCAAGCTCCAATCTACAATGATTGTGAGCGGCCCAAAGTGGCACAGTCCAATTAGAACCCTTTACAGCAGAAAGAGATGGGAGGTGTGAGCATGAAGGCAGCAGAAATTGACTAGGACAGACATTAGCACAGATGCTAACAGCCTCAGTCGCAGTTTTATGAGATCATCACTGCATTTCGTCATTCAATGAAAAACAAATACCAACACTGCAAAAGTATTAATAATAAGGACATTTTTGCTTGACTTTTGACATGGTTTAACGAGAGTCTGTTTTGCGAAGTGGTTCGTGTTCTTTAGTGCAGTAGATCCTGCCTACAAAATTATCTCATATGCAACTGACGGAATGATCGACCTGACAGATACGCTTCTTGAAAGGCTCTGCCTGTCACTATTTAGTTAAAGTTTCTATAAGGAGAATCTATTACCGGCGAAATAAAGACTCTGCTACCCATGAGCATGCGCGGCGACTGTCGTAAAGCTGCGTTCCAGTAACCTCAGAAATGGGAGTGACATCATCTCTGACTTATCGGTGTTCCAGTTGAAGTCGGAAAAAACATCCCGATCTACCAGGCTATTGTTAGCTGTTGTTAGCACGCCCTGCGTTGTTGTTCACAAATATCACATGATGAATGTGATTATCACTATGGCAGCATTTTTGTAAATATAAGTCTAACAATACTATGTATACAGCTGATCTAGAGCGATACACCCCAGTCAGAAGTGCAAATAAATGGATTATTACAGGAGCTAAATAACTGTTCACACTGGGGCCATCCATCTTCGGTTGTCAACTCAGGTTGGCGAGGTTTCACCGAGTTCCCAGTAGGAAATTCAGACTTCGAGGAACCTTCTAGTTGTAGTTTCCGACTCGTAACTCGGAAATTCCTACTTCTGACTCCAACTGGAACGCACCAAAGACGTGACTGAAGCCAAAGTATGTGTTTGTTTTGATGCTAATGAATGCAGCTCGGACCTTCCTCAGATCTCTGCATTGCTTTACAACTTCTTTTTTCAACAACTTACAGGATGCAAAGCGACGAGGTAATGTATCTCTTTCTAGTTACGCAGCGGTAGTTTTTGATATGTGACAACAAGCAACTTTTGGAAGACTTATCATCATAGTTGTAGCGGGCTATATATCGCTACTTACAGCCCAGTGCTGTAAGACGTGTAATACAAATAATAAAAGAATATAAATTTGCTCTAGTTTTAATTGTCTTGTTCCCAAAGTTGAGTATCCAGGCCAGTCCAGCCCCGTCCGACCCGACCGGAAGGCTAAGGAATAGCATTTATAGATAACCTATTTTGATGCTATAAAACTCATCTTAAAGTGTGTATTTCGATCAGGCACATATCTAAAAGTGAGACTTTTTTGTCATTACTTAGAAACTTCTCACAGTCTCTTTAATTTCAGATGTTTGTCTTGTACTTCCTGTTTTAATTTGAAAATTCACCTGTCTTTGTAGGTATTGCTTCGTGTCTGGCTCTGTAACACCTGATCCCTGGTTGTTCCTTCCTATCTGTCTCATCACCCACAATCACCTCGTGTATTTAAACCTCACGTCTTCTCCTGTCTTGTTGCAAGTTCGTTGTACCTCCACCAGTCTTCATCCCAGCATTCATCTGTCTGGTCTAGCTGTGTATTACCTTGATTTTTTGAGTTTGATTCTGTGTCACATTTTTCCAGACACTGTTGCCTGTGCTGACTGGTTCTCCGTGTACTGAACCTTGCCTTGTAATTGATTAAACCTTTGAAGCTGTTCGACTGTTTCTGTTGTGTATTTCGGTCAAGCCTTTGTTAGTCACATTTTCTATCACTGCCCTCCTAAAACCCTTTCAATTGGCTCTTTCTCAGATGGAGGAGAGAAATACTTTGAACAGTTCATCTGTTGTGTCAGGTTAGCGGGGATTGCCAGTGGCTAAAAAGTGGCTTGTGGATGGTGACTGGCTGGAAGTTGGCAGGCAGGTGACTGGAGGGGGGAAATTGGAGTGACTGGATTAAAATAACCCACTAATACTTCTATTTTCTTTTTTACAGCATTTTTTCAAACTTGCCTGAAACTTGTGCACAGATCTGTTTTAGTAGGATGTTGTTTACAGCTCAATGACTGCAAGTTAAACAACAATCGGAATAAGATGCACTGAAAGATTCACAAAAATACAAGATGTAATGTGTCTCTTGTGATGTAAATATGTGTGTTCTGTGTTTCCTAAATGTGTCTTTTCATTTGACAGCCTGTGAAAACAAATTTCTCATGGGACAATGAAATTATCTATTTATCTATATGATATCTACATTAATAAGCTGTAAAATACATCAAAAATGTTTCTGCAGTTAAATATACACCATAAAATGATCACTTCCTTTCTGTTCCAGACAGAAGAGGCCTCTTCTCTTCTATCAGCACAGCTCAAGTGCTTGCTAAATACTTGAAACATTATGCTAAAGGAGCTGAAAGTGCATCCTATAAATTAAAAGTTCTCATGTTGTTTTTGGATCATAGAGGACGATCAGCAGGTATCTGAGGGTACTCCAAACTTAAAGCAGCTCTTATCCTTCCTGTCACCTCTGTGAAGACGCAAAGTGTCTTTGCCCCTCTCTCCACGTGCTGTCCTCTATGCTGTACACAACCGAACACAGAAATGAAAGGGGCTCTTTTTGGTTACCTTAAAATCACTTCAACACTTTACCTTTTGTGGCCCTGTGATGAGCTGGCAACAGGTTCAAGGTGTACCAGCCCCCGGGACCTTAAAAGGCATAAGCAGTCGAGGTAGTAGATGGATGGATGGGCGGATGTTACTTCTACATTACACAGTCAGTCAAAGAAGAGAGAAACAACAGTCTCGTCAGTAAAACGTGGCACTCATGCAGCAATAATGGAGTTTTCTGTGGCTATTTAAGATCCCATGTTGTGCTTCTTTTGCTTCAGATGTTCCGATACCATTTTTTCCCGATACCGATATGTAATTGTATTGACTATTACCAATACCAATCAGACACCAGAATGTTATTGAAAAAATATTATACTACGCCTGCGAGACTGTGATATGATTGTCATTGTGTTAAGCCCTGGTTCAGGTTAAACCATTTCTAAAACATGAATAAACACAGCATTGATGCAGCATGATCATGCTAGTTAGCTTAGCTCCAAGCCTCGCGCCAACTGACTCTGACACACATGTGTCTACTGTGTCTGTGTCACGTAATCAATTCCTCCACATCCCTGCAGTTGGAAGCACAGCGCTACTGTTTTAAGAGCGACAAAGAACTGTGCCAGAGTTTAACAGTGCCAAACAGTCAATAGATTACTAATTTAATAAATCACGTGGTATTGGATGGTGCCTGGACTCCAATACTCGCCAATAACGATACCAGCATTTTGGCAGTATTAGAGCTTTTTTTGGATACCGGTATCAGAATCGGAACAAAGGAGGAATGATGGTGATTTTGGGACTATTGTTGATGTAAAAATCCTGAACATAAAAAAAAAGAAAAGACTGTAAAAAAAATCCTGGAGACAGCGTGAACATGTGTGCTAATGCTCCAATTTTGAGATCCATTGATTTTTATGTCTCTGGTCGGCCATGCTTCTGTCTTTACTTACGCTTGCTTCCTATTTCCTCAGTCAGCTTGCTTCTTGATTTGCTACGTTCTGGTCTACATCACAATTCACAGACTGTTAACACACCTCAGATCACAGAATAATCCCATAAGATAATGTTGTTGGATTTAAGATTGTCTGGCATTTGCTGTCCTTGGTCAGGAGGGGGAGTCAGGACAAAATCAGCCCGATATTCTTTGTGTGTACCTGGATTAAGTGAAGGACTATTTCTGCTATCAGAATGATTCATAATACTGCCAAAAACCTACAGTAAGCTCACTGAGGGCATCAGTAACCACCCACACCTGTAGAATTTACATCTGCCATACATAAAAGTGGCATAAACGTGTGCTTCAACCCTACGTTTTCTGCTAAAAGGTTGAAAATATTAAAAAAAAAAAAAAACACTGAAAAACTGGACCATGCATTGGCAGTGGAAGATACCTGGTAGACATGCTGTTACTGAGGAAAACAGCTGTTTTAGTGATGGCACTTTTCAGCCTCTTAAAGGGGCAGGAGCTTCAACAGAGCACCTCATACAGAGAGAGAATACAGGTGGATCTGGGGCAGCCATAAAAATGAATATATGAGCCAGTATCATGGCAAAATGTGGGCTCTTTCATTTGAACTTTGAGTGGCCAAGCAGGATTCCTGTCCTGTTGGTGAGTTGCAGTAAACAGAAAAAGATTTGTGAGCCTGGATGTGGTCTGACAGCTGACAGACAGAGACTCCAGAAACCTGATCAAATCAGGCGAGAGAGATCTTCTGCACACAATTACTGACCTGTTCCTGTGCTGGTGCTGTCCCGGCCAGGACTGTAACCTCCAATCTGAGAGGGTTTGATCCCCTTGTGCCTCCTTTTTTTTCTTAACTCAACAGTCGCCCCGTCAGATTGCCTCAGCTTTTGATTCCTACTGGGGCAGAACGGGGAGCACTGTCTGGATCTGCAGTCGGGCAGAAAATGCGAGGAGATGCGAGCAGGCTGCATAATTGACTTTGGAGCGAGGTGGAGGATTCAGGTGGAGGAGGCGTGCCTGATTGGTGGCGACCCACTCTGCTCAGACCTGTCTCTCCTCATTCCACGCCAAATAAACAATGACAAACATGAATAACGGGGATGTCGGGGAGTTTGATGAGATTATATTCTAATGACTCTCTCTCAGTGTCTGGACTGAAGTTGCTAAATGAAGACATCCAGGGAATCCTTCCTTTTAAGCGTGTTTGTCTTGTTTCTGTCTCCCTAAAGAATCCATTTAAATTCAATCAAGTTAAGTTAAACCAACTCAACAGGACTGGCCAAGCAGTGTCATGAATTTTACTTATAGTCTGTATTGCCAAAGTATCTGCTTGTCTGCCATCACACACATATGAACTTTAGTGATATCCCATTCTTAATCCAGAGGGTTAAGGCCTCTTTACAGCTAAAACAGCTTCAGCTCTTCTGGGAAGACTTTCCTTAAGATTTAGGTTTATGGGAATTTTTGACCTGAGAAGGCCTGGCTCACAGTCTCTGCTCTTATTCACCCTAAAGCTGATCTATGGGGTTGAGGTCAGGACTCTGTGCAGGCCAGTCAAGCCCTTCCACACCAGACTGGCCCTCATCAAGGCATCAGCCATGATGAGGGCTGTTCAAATTCTCCGAAAGATAAAGGAGAGTCGTTACTTCCATTATTATCTCCTTTAGCTTAGGAAATACTGGAGCATCATTTACAAAAGGAAAGGAGAAAAGAAAGCCCCATAATGCCTTGGTGCAGGTGGTGTATGTAAAATCGGCATCCACCTTACTTACGAAGGACAAAGGTCGATGAATTTCGTGGGACTATCAAACTATGTAGGCTATATAATGCTTAGTAAACACTTTTCACAGGTGTAGAGAAAATATATGTTTCAAAGTCAGTGCTTTCAAAATAATATCTTTGTTTTATTACTTGATTAATAATTTTTTTAAATAGTGGACAGATAAACAGTTAAAAGATATAATTTATAAAGCACTTAATGTAAAGCATCTCCATAACTGACTACAATGTTATACATTAGTTACCACGTTTCCATCAGTCTTCATTTATGAAGTAAATCATGCCAATAATAAGACAGAACAATGGATTGTCAATAGATAAAGCTCGTGTAAAACAACCCTGTGTGGTAAAGCAGATGACAAAGACACTTCTTATAGTTTATTTTTAGAACATTGTAGTTCATCACGGCTTACCTACATCACAAGAAATCATCGTTATAAAGATGACACCAAAGGGAAAGTGCAGCCCAATTCCTCTTTTTCCCTCCTTCCCTTGACCCTGTGACATTTTTCATTGGTGTAAAGGGAGAGTGGATAGGAAAGGACTTATGAAGGACTTTTTGAACGCACCCCTTGTTTTTTCACTGGTGCACAGTCATGATGGAACAGGAAGAGGCCATCCCCAAACTGTTCCTACAAAGTTGGACGTATGAAATTTGTTCAAAATGTCTTGGTGTGCTGAAGCCTTAAGAGTTCCTTTCACTGGAACTATGGGGCTGATCCTGAAAAACAACCCTGCACCATAATCCCCCCTCCACCAAACTACACATTTGGCACAATGCAGTCCTACAAGTGTTGTTCTTCTGGAAACTGCCAAACCCAGACTCATCCATCAGATTGCCAGACAGAGAAGCGTGATTGGTCAGTCCAGAGGATCTCTGCTCTAGAGTCCAGCAGCAGGCTTTACATCACTACATCTGAGGTTTTGCATTTCACTTGTACCTCTTTCAGACTGACCAAAAAATCAGCTTAAACCCGGTAACAGTCGGCTCCTGTTGGCAGTTTGAAAGGGTTTAATCTGCATTTCGACCTGCGTTGTTTGACCCTGCAAGCAACACAGGGTCAACCCGCTAATGTACAGATGACGTCGTCGTAACATCCCCACGGTACAATATCACGCCTGCCCCCTCCGTCTGTGACTTATGTGACTCTTTGCTGACTCAGCAACAAATTCCATCTGCCTTTGCATCAGCAGCGCAGTTTGTACATTTTTAAAGAGGGACAAAAGTATAAAGTAAAGAAAACCAAGTCCATGGCCTCCATGCTCCTTTCTATTGTTTACATGGACGTGCTTTGTCGTGCTGATGATGTCATCAACGTGATGACATCAGCTTGATGCTGCCGGCAGACCCGATTAGACCCGGGTCTGCTGGCAGCGGGAAAAGAGTCACTTGTTAGCGGGTTAACCCATGTAAAAAAAAAACATGTTGACCCACTAATTTTAGCATGAAAGCGTTATTGGTGATGTGAGGGAGCTGCTTGGCCATGGAAACCCATTCATGAAGATCTCTACAAACTGTTCTACAGCTAATCTGAAGGCCACATGAAGTTTGGAGGTCTATACGTGGCCTACCACCTTGTGGCTGATTTATTGTGGTTTCCAGTTACTTCAAATTTGTTGAAAAACCACAAGCAGTTGACCGTGGTATATTTATGCTGCTTTCCAGGCGACCCGTAACTTGAAAATTTCCCCAATATAATCTCCAAGTTCCAATCCGAAAGCGTACCATGCAAATTACGACTTCAGTTTGAGCGCAAGGAATTCTGGTATGTAAATTAACCAACATGGCAGACATTATAAGATTTATGCTTTATCAACTAACTCATTTGAGTGAAACAGAAGCGGGGAAACGGCGCATAAGGTAACAGAAGCTTATACTTTACAGTGTCTGTCATTATTAAGAGGCTGCCATATTGTTTAGGCAGTGATGTGATGTCACAAGTCCTAACTCAGTGTACATCGATCTGGTACAAGCTCACGGTGGGAGGTTACGAGTTCACCGGCTGTTCCAGTGCACTTTCATGAGTTACAGGTGGGAAAAACATGAGTTACGAGTTGCCTGGAACGCAGCATTAGTTGTGAGGAAACTTCCCTGCTCATGTCAGGAAACCATACTGGAATTCACTGAGCTCCTGAGATTTCTGAAATCTTTCACAAATGTTTGTAGAAGCAGTCTGCATGCCTAGGTGCTTGATTTTATACACCTGTGGCCATGGAAGCTATTGAAACATCCAAATTCAATGATTTGGATCTTTATGTGTTTGGCATCCCACTCTTTTTTATTCCTGCAGGGCTTCAGGTTCAATACTTCTCTTTCAATGAAACATTTAACCTCATCTGTTCAACTTTGCTCTGTCCATTAAAATGAAAGCTCAGAAAAGAAATCAACACTGGTCACTGAATGTAAATTACCTTTATGAATCTTTAAAAAAGGTTAAATGATTATAATAAGCGAAGGGATTTGAATGTTATCATCCTACTTTGTATAATTATTCATTCTATATGAATATTAAAATCTTTGACCTGCTGCTGACCCTTATGGAAAAGACTAAAGTTAAGGAAAAAAAGGTCACTTTAGGTCATTCACTAGAGACCACAGATGTCAGCACCTTTGTAACTTTGATAGAAATGAATCAATTAACATAACAACTATAAGTGTGTCTTGGATGTACATTCTGTAACATTGTTTTACTTTTCAGAACATCCCAAATCATTCTGTAAAGTTTTATAAGGTCTGGTTGAGGTTTTGGCAGGTCTTGAAATGTTTGACCAAGTCTTTTTTAATTTCTTGGTTATGTTTCAGTAGAGAAGAAGCCAGTGAGTTAACTGAAGTGTCATCAGGACTCGGACTCGAGTCGACGTGAGCCGCTAATGAGATGACTTGCAACTCGACTTGGACTTGGGAGGTAAAAACTCGAGACTCGACTCGGACTTGGGAGAAAATGTCTCCAGACTTGAGACAACATGATTCGGAAAATTGCACAATCTCAGACTTTATATAAAGAGCCAGACAGGAGATATACGCCGCTCTCCCCTTTTAGGTTCACTTTATTGATGCTTCATTTACAGTACACTTGTCCGTCACCTATAATTGTCCCGCACACGACACAGTACTACACACATATGTTCCTACCACACACCTGCTTCTGCTACAGTGATGATCAGTAAGCAGGGTGTGCGGGATTTGGGTTTCAAATTGGCAACCGCTACGTCTTCTGTGCCCAAAGTTATTTTCTTTGCATAAAAAGAATTTGCAATCAGATGGAAATCAAAGACACGCCAAGTGCACGACCTGCAATGCTTCGGTAAGTGAAAAAGAGGGCACAACGTTGAACTTTATCTGCCACCTGAGGACACCTGAGGCCAAGTACCTGCAAATGTTAGCCAGGTAGCTAACGTTCCTGCCATAGGTCAATATGGCAGGAACATTAGCCCAACCTGTGGTCAATATGAAGCTAGAAAAGTTAACACTAGTAAAGAGGGTGTACGTGTGTTGTATGTGTGGGAAGATAAGGTTTCTCTCCTCAAGATAAAAATCGGAGTGATTTTTGGGTGGACTGGGGAACATTGGTGAGGGACTCGACCCGTCATAACCTGTGGCTCGACTCCACTTGACTTTACAAAACCTGTGACTCAACCCGACACAACTTTGCAAAACTTGTGACTCGACTCGACACAACTTTACAAAACCTGTGACTCGACTTGACTTTTCAAAAACTGTGACTCAACTCGACTCAACTTAAAACCTGTGACCCGACTCAACACAACTTTACAAAACCTGTGACTCGACTCGACTTTATAAAACCTGTGACCTGACTCGACACAACTTTACAAAACCTGTGACTCGACTTGACTTTTCAAAACCTGTGACTCGACTTGACTTTATAAAACCTGTGACCCGACTCGACACAACTTTACAAAACCTGTGACTCAACTTGACTTTTCAAAACCTGTGACTCGACTCAACTTTATAAAACCTGTGACTCGACTCTACTTTATAAAACCTGTGACTCAACTTGACACAACTTTACAAAACCTGTGACTCGACTTGACTTTTCAAAAACTGTGACTCAACTCAACTCAACTTCATAAAACCTGTGACCTGACTCAACACAACTTGACAAAACCTGTGACTCGACTTGACTTTTCAAAACCTGTCTCGACTCTACTTTATAAAACCTGTGACTCAACTCAACTCAAAGTTATAAAGCCTGTGACCCGACTCGACACAACTTTACAAAACCTGTGACTCAACTTGACTTTTCAAAACCTGACTCGACTCAACTTTATAAAACCTGTGACTCGACTCGACTTTATAAAACCTGTGACTCGACTTGACTTTTCAAAACCTGTGACTCGACTCAACTTTATAAAACCTGTGACCCGACTCGACACAACTTTACAAAACCTGTGACTCAACTTGACTTTTCAAAACCTGTGACCTGACTCAACTTTATAAAACCTGTGACTCGACTTGACTTTTCAAAAACTGTGACTCAACTGGACTCAACTTCATAAAACCTGTGACCTGACTCAACACAACTTGACAAAACCTGTGACTCGACTTGACTTTTCAAAACCTGTCTTGACTCTACTTTATAAAACCTGTGACTCAACTCAACTCAAAGTTATAAAGCCTGTGACCCGACTTGACACAACTTTACAAAACCTGTGACTCAACTTGACTTTTCAAAACCTGTGACTCGACTCAACTTTATAAAACCTGTGACTCGACTCGACTTTATAAAACCTGTGACTCGACTTGACTTTTCAAAAACTGTGACTCAACTCGACTCAACTTTTTAAAACCTGTGACCTGACTCGACACAACTTTACAAAATCTGTGACTCGACTCGACTTGACTTTATAAAACCTGTGACTCGACTCGACTTTCCCACAACAGAAAAAACTTGGGACTTGCTTGAGACTTGGATCAAATGACTCGAGACTTGCATCGGAGGGACTTGGGCAATTGTCTGTGATTCGGTATGTTCCGCCCTTCTTTCCTCCACCTGCTGCCTTTCCTTGATGCCTTTTCTGACTGAGGCTGCCCCCCCCAAGCATCAGCAGAGACCCCCTTAAATGGACGCCAGGCTCTGCATTTTCATCCGACACCTCCACACTCCAAAGAAAAGGCTAATCGCTGGCTCACGCCTCGGACTACTAAACATGAAAAAAGCTCATATTCGCTGCAGAGGTCTGGCAGCTGTCTTATCTGCAGAGAAGAGGCAGGGGGTTTAACCTTTGGCCTTGAATTCAGAGTAGAACCACTGCAGCACATCTGGAGTGTGATACTTTTAATGTAAACGGGGAAACAAGACGAGAAAAGTGCTGCAGAACAAGGCGGCGGTGGATGTTTCCTCACGCTGTAATTGAAAGGTCAGCCCCTGAAATCAAAGTTCATTCATGCCTGCAGACTCTGTGGATGACATATGTGTGCAAAGGTTACACAAACAAGTCAAAACCCCTTATGAAGCTTTCACAATCCCCACACAGAGGCAGAATCTGCAATATCTCCTGATGGTTTTTATCTTTTCGCGGCTGAATATTCAGGAGAGATTTCTGCAGCTAGTGCTCCCTCAAGTGGTCAAAGATGGTGAATCACCCTGCCGTGCTGCATGTGGAGACGAGATGGACATTAGTTTCTCTCTCACTTCCTGGGGGCAAATTGAAAGCATCCAATATTTTTTTTCTCAATCAAGAGCCAGTAACGTATCAAAAAGAGTCATTGTTGAATTAATGTCCAGATCACTCAGTTGCTAAGTGACAAAAATCCCCGAACAGGGTTAAAAAAGAGTTACTGTAATCCATTCATCCATCAATTATCTATGCTAGAGCTATGCAATTAGAAATTCAGTCAGGCCAGATTTTCAGACTTAGGACATAAACTGGGCCGGACATTTTTGGCAGACAGTGAGCAAAGTTAACCACTTAAAAGAAACATCGAACAAACACACTGGATGTTTATTAATTTATTACTACATCCAAAAGGGCAAACCTCAATAAAGAGCAGTACTAAAAGGGACTGTGAGGAGTTTCTAAGTAATTACAAAAAAGTCTCACTTGTAGATATATGCCTGATCCAAATACACACTTTAAGATGAGTTTTATAACATCAAAATAGGCTATCTATAAATGCTATTCCTTAGCTTCATGGTCGTGTCGGACAGGGCTGGACTGGCCTGGGTACTCAACTTCAGCAACAAGACAATTAAAACTAGAGCAAATTTATATTATTCGGACACGTCTTAGAGCACCGGGCTGTAAGTAGCGATATATAGCCGGCTACAAAACTACAATACTACGTTTTCCAAAAATTGCTTGTTGTCACACATCAAAAACTACCGCTAAGTCACTAGAAAGAGAGACATTACCTCGTCGCTTTGCACCCTGTAAGTAAGTTGTTGAAAAAAGAAGTTGTAAAGCAATGCAGAGTTCTGAGGAAGGTCTGAGCTGCATTCATTAGCATCACAACAAACACACGCTTTGGCTTGGGTCACGTCTTTTGGTGCGTTCTAGTTGTAGTCAGAAGTAGGAATTTCTGAGTTCCGAGTAGGAAACTGCAACTGGAACGTCCCCGAAGTCAGAATTTCCTACTTGGAATTCGGTGAAACCTCGCCAACCCCGAGTTGACAATCGAAGATGGATGCCCCCAGTGTGAACAGTTATTTAGCTCCTGTAATAATCCATTTATTTGCACTTCTGACTGGGGTGTGTCGCTCTATATCAGCTGTATACCAATATTGTTAGACTTATATTTACAAAAATGTTGCCATAGTGATAATCACATTCTTCATGTGAAATTTGTGAACAACAACGCAGGGCGTGCTAACAACAGCTAACAGTAGCCTGGTAGATCGGCATGTTTTTTTCCGACTTCAAGTGGAACGCCGATAAGTCGGAGATGATGTCACTCCCAGTTCCGAGGTTACTGGAACGCAGCATTACGACAGTCGTCGTGCGTGCTCATGGGTAGCAGAGTCTTTATGTCACCACAAATCGATTCTCCTCATAGCACCTTTAAACTAAACTTCTGCTGACATACTGTTCCTTTAAATTTTGCACTTCAGATAACTTCAACACATTTTACAGGTAAATACAAGCACATTTTAAGATGCGTATGAACATCAAGTACAGATTAAAAACACAATTTTACGGTCATATTTGAAGCTGCATTAAAAGTAACTTGCCTAATAGCTATCTTTCAGAACATGTTGCATTCAATGTCTGTAATAATGTTGGAATTTTTGTAAGAACTTGTCAGCGTTTGTAAAAGTTTTTCTCTTTTTCTCGCTGGGCCGAAGTCCCAATCACGCTGATTTCAGGCCACTCGAGGGTTGCTTACAGGCCGCTAATTGAACAGGGCTGACCTGTGCTGTAGTGACTTTTTGGCGTTGCGGTGACTGGAGCCTATCCCAGCTGATTCTGGGCCTCCAATCACAGGGCCACATAGAGAGACGAATAACCATTCACGCTCATACTCTTAAAGGTAATTTGGAGCCACAAACCAACCTGATGTGCAGGTTTTTGGTCTGTGGGAGGAAGAGAGAGCCCAGAGAAAACCATGCATGCACAAGGAAGAACATGCAAACTTACCTGCCGACCAACCAACCCTACAAATAATATCAGCTACTATCAGACTATCAGCTTTTATTATTATTATCACAATTTTATCGTCAACGTTTGACTGTTTTTTTTGTTAGTTTGTTTGTTTCTCTGTTGTCCGGATTGGGACAAGGAACAATTGATTACATTTTGGGACTGATCCGGGTCACCGCCATGACGGAAAATGTGATTTTCATGAATAACTACTGAACTAAAATAGATATCACTATGAATCCAATTGCTAATGGTATGTTTTCATGGTCAAGGACACACAAAAATGTCTTGGATGATAACAGATTTTTTTTATAAAATCAAATTAGTACATGGGTTTTTAAAATATTGATGTTGACAAAAATAACAATGATAATGATAGTAGCTTTTAGGTTTTAGACCTTTAAATCCTACACAAAGAAAATATCAGTTCTTTTGGTTTGTTAGTAGTTTATTCTGTATCCTAAAACAATGACAGAAACAATGACTTGTTTTTTAACAATTAAATATTCCTGAATTTACTGACCTCTGCCAAACAGTTGAGCTGGGAGTTAAAGGGTTAATCACACATTTTTATTTCGACTTTATTCTTGAAATTCTGATTTCAATATTACTTTAATATTACTTACTTCACCAAATCATTTTCTCCATTTAACATTGCCCTAATACTCCTCTATACTGTTCAACATTCAAAATAAAATTTAAATTAATTAGGCACATTTTAACCTATGTTGCCTGATCTAAAAGGCTGAAACAAAAAAAACACAGTTCAGAGCCAAAAGCTGGGTGGTAAGAGCTTTATTCTGCTGCATGAAAAACAGAAACTATATTCAGAGCAGAGTACGTTGAAATGTCACATACTTCTTTGTGAAATTCATCCACGCGGCAAAATAAAAATCTCCCTGCATTTAAATAAAATAACTCGGCTGCTCTCTGTTAAAGTCCAAACAAAATCTTCTTCTCTGTATCAGCTGCTCTTCATCCTCTTGGCCTCCACGCTGCCCGTCGCTGCCTCCTCCTGGTCTCTCTTGGTACCTGCGCTCCTCTTCTCCTCGCCGTCCACCTCGATTCCACTTTCTCTCAGGTTTTTCAGCTCCCTCTTGTCTCGTCTCTCCTCCATCTCTTCAATGTCATTTGCGAAAAGGGCCTTCAGCGCAGGAGTGAGCGCGGGAAGGATCTTAAGGTCCCCAAAGTGAACCTGAGCAGAGAGGAGATGGTGAAGGAGGGCTGGGGAACGGTTCACCAAGGTTTTTAATCAACAAGAAGTTCAAATGAAAAAAAGCTTTTCTCATCCTGAGCCCCTGATCCAGCTGTATTCTCTGTGGCTGGGATGCTAGTCTCTTATCCCCACATGGGCCCAGTTTGATCTGACTGGCTGAACCATTCACTCTTTAGTAATTGGTCATATCAGTGCTGCTAAGTAACGTGTCAATTGGTGCACTTCCACTGGTAAGACAAGGCAAGTTTATTTGTAGAGCAAGATTTATACACAATGTAATTTAAAGTGCTTTACAGAACAAGAAAAATCCATTAAACTCACAATACAAAATGATGTAAAAAGTGTCACTAGTTGTACTTGTAGACTATTTTGGGTCTACCAGCACTACAACTACATTTAAAAATGCTCACCCGTGCTACTAGTAAGCCTTATACACTAAGAAAAAGCCAGAGAAAAGTAATACAGGCTTCCCATTGGCATTGAAAATGTAACAACCAATCAGGAAGCTGGATTTGGTTATAATCCCTCCTTCTTAATTTGTATTAGGTCTACTAGTACAACTAGGGAATTTCTGGGCTTTACCAGTACTACTTGCAGACTAAAAATCAGTCTTCTAGTACTACTAGTGAGATATTTTGTGTTAACTAGTACTAGTACACAAAAATGACTGTTGTAATAGTAAAGGTTTTTGGTTAACTAGTGTGTAAGTAGACCTTACTAATAAAATATAATCACCTACTAGTGGACAATTTTGCGTTATTAGTACTACTTGTAAGCTTGAGTTTTTACTAGTAAAATTTCTTGAGTCTATAGTACTACTGGTAACACAAAATTTTCTACAGGTAGGGGATTTTTTGGCTTTAATAGTAAGGTCTACACATTAATAGAGGACAAAAGACATGTAAAAGTGCAGCGAATTTTTGTTTACTAGTACGACTTGCTAACTCAAAGCATCTCACTGGTCGTACTAGCAAACTGTTATTCCACTATATGTACTAGTAAAGCACAAAGATACCCTAGTAGTACTAGTAGACATGATGCAAATGAAGTAGGAGGGATTATAACCAAATCCAGCACCTGATTGGTTGTAATATGTTTGAAAGGCAATGGGAAGCCTGAATTTCCTTTACCCACCCCCTCACTAGCAGTTAAGGCTTACAAGTAGTACTAGTAAACATTCTTAAGTCTACTAATAGGACTAATGGCACTTTTTACTCCACTATTACAGGTTACTGGTGCACCAGAATACTTTTACTCCAAATTAAGGGAGCTAAACTACGATTAATATCATCGTAGGGCCCGACTGATTTAATTGCCGATTATTGCCCTTTTCAAAGTCAACATTGGCCGGAGTTTTGCTGATTTAACGGCGACGTTATGGAACATGGCAATGCGCGTTGATGGCGGTGTTGTCATTTTTTGCTTTCCATCATAAACTGCTACTCAGTGGTTCTGCACATGCAGTCTACGTCTTCGGTCTCTCTCTTGGTTAGGTTTGGGGTTAGGGACGGGGTGATGTATGGATGATTCGCTTACTCTCACACGTAGCTGCTCTTTTAGGCCTGAAGGTCCGACATGACGAGCAACTTTCAGTGGTGTACAATGTCCCGCTGCTGCTGGACACAGAGAGACCACAGGGCTCTCTGCTAGTTCGGCTACGGATCAGACAGACCGGGCACCGTCGAACAGTTTTCCCAATGGTCACCACCACTGTCGTTGCTCTTGTGATTATGACAGAAATCTTGCTTTATCCGCTTGTTTGCGACACGGCAGCTAAGCTAACTAGCTAGCTAACTATGCTAGCGTTAGCATAGCTCCTCTGAGCCCTATGTCATCATCAGCAGACTCATCCAAGGGAGGTTTCATCGTAGCTGGGGACTTTAATCAGCCAGTTTAAATATGTTTATGAAATATGTGCAGTGTCTCACAAAAGATGTTGATATATCATTTTGATATATATATATATATATATATATATATATATATATATATATATATATATATATATATATGTAGATATACATATATATATTTATATATATGTATATATATATATTTTTCTCCAATTAATTGGCTGATTAATTGCTAATCTGTATTTTTTTTCTGACAAATATTGTTATCGTCATCGGCCTCAAAAAATCCATATCAGTCGGGCCCGAATCATCAGTATCAATTTTATGCTAAGCTGCTTTCTGTTCCCTACTCCACACAAATCCCTACCTTCATGTGGTCGAATGATATCCCCACTTTCTCTGTGAAGTCCTCGCTGAACAGAGGGATCTTGGCGTAGCGCTGGCTGAAGTGGTTCAACATAATGAAGTCGGCGTTCATCCTCATGCCGACGCCGATGGCCTGGGAAGTCGTGCTGTCAGAAGACAAGAAGTTCAGCATCTAAGGAGCAATTCTCTCAGAAGGAAAAGAAACCTCAATAAGAATGTTATTTTCTGTGGTCGTAACAGTAAAGACAGACACTCACAGTGATGGAATAAAAGAAGCAAAAATCAATTTCAATATTGGAGGACAGTGAAGCATTTAATAATGCTCTAAAGTGTGACAACAAACAAGCAATAAAATGCATTTATTCTGCTGGTAAGTGGAACTTTAATATTGCTTTTTTCTCTTTAAAGACAGTGAAAATGTTCTCTGTAAAGATGGCATTGTTTCAAGAAAATGCTGCTGCAGACAAACACCAAAACCAATGAAGAAGACATGGAGCATATTGAGCATCATGAGTAATGTTTTCTGTGTCCTATTGTTGCTTATGGTGTATGTACAGAAGCATAAAAAGCTGTTCTAAAAGTTCTAACAAGCTCAGAAGTTTCTGCAGCACAAACATGACGCTGTATTTGACATCGTTTCTGTTGATGTAGGGGTTTGTTGTCTAAGCTCAAAATGGGGCTATGACGTATCCGTATTTTCTGTACACATGAAAATGGAGGGCTGACGTGTCCGGATTGTCCACCCTGTAACCTGCTTTTAAAAATGTGCGTTTCAGGCCGTATCTGTGTGAACGAAACACCAAAATTATCAAAAACTTGTGCAAATATTCCTGAATTTGTCTCCGTGTAGACGGCCCCTAGTCTACCATTCAATACATTTTTTTTGAGACTTGCAAGAAAAGTTTTCACTTGGTATTTTTTCAGAAATGAGGCCAGAAATAGTAAATGGCGAGAGATAAAAACTGTATTAACTATGAACGTGGGGTCAATGGACAGTCCAGTGAAGTTTGCTCTGCATTTGAGCTTCTTGTAGCAAACCTGTAAAAAATTTTGCTACAGTGGACCAACCAACCGAAGCAAGAAATATTTTACTAATAGACTGTAAAGGTATTGGACGTAGTCATGTGACATCATCTGGTTGATTATCATAAGAGCCTTTGAACATTTGAACAGCCTTTCACACTAATAACAATGGGCGATGCTAATGAAATGCTATTTAACAGAAAGGTGTTTGTTATATGTTCACTAAGATGGAATTCAGGTAAAGGCTACATGTTTTTAAGATTTTTTGAAACAACTTCTTAGTCGCTGCACTTTTTTTAGCTCTATTAAAAAAGGTTGACGTTGCTGGAGTGTGTTGTTGTGGCAGCCTCAGGTTATTTAGTGCTACTAATTTAATATTAATATCACAAAGCTGTTCATTATGTGCATGCAGGCCTGTTTGTTTTTTAATCAAACTGTTTTGTGTTACTGTGACGATCTGTTCTATCTTAGATTTCAGCAGCTGGACGTAAAGGGGTGATGGTGGGTCCCAAAGCCAGGCCAGTTGAAAACCACTGCTCTAATGGACGCTGCCATTCTGCTCGTCATCTCAACTGAACTTTAACTCAACGTTGTCAGATTTAACAGTTTTGTTCCTGTAACGTGTGGTGATCCACAAAGAGAGAGACACAGGACATCACAAACCAACTGAATGATGTAAAAACAAGGCAGAGTCTCTGCACTCTCAGCTCGTGATCTCATCTGACCACAAACGACTTCAGCATAACAAACATGGAGGCCAACGTCAGGAGGCTAAATGCAGCTAGCTTCCTTTAACATCCTTGGCCATTGTGATATCCGTCTTATTCAGTTCATTTTAAATAAATTACATGTTCTGCTCTTAAGTCGCTCCTATTTTTTGAACAAATTATTGATGAATATTTACGATTTCAAGCCAGGGTGGCCCCAATCCTCTTCCAAGAGGATAAAACTACTTTTAGCACACGTCACACCACAGGATAACCAGAAAAATCCTTAGGACACCCTTATGGCCCTTTTCCATTAGCCCTACTCTACTTTACTCGACTCTACCCAGCTCTACTCTACTCGCCTTGTGCTGCTTTTCCATCAGCCCCAGTCGCCTGCCCAACGGGGTGCAGTGTCGCTGAGCGGCTGAGCAGTGATGTCATTTTGAGCGCGACACAACAATCTGTGGCTTTTTGTCACAAACTGAGTAAGAAAGGAAAGCAGAAGGCTGCAGGTGGTAAGAAGAAATACCCCTTGAGAAGCAAAGGAGAGTTTTGGAAGCTATGCAACAGAATGAAGCCGAGGACGAGAGCAATCAAGCTGCAAAGAAAAGACGTATGAGGGTAAGCTAATGGCAGCTACCGCTAGCATGCTAGGTTGTCGCGCTCATGACTCATCGATGACGGCATTGTCTGATCAATCAGTAGCTGGCAGCCGCTGACGTCATCTTTTAGTATCTACTCTACTCGTTTGGAACCAGAGTGGAGTAGGTACTAAAACTAGCTAGTGGAAAAGGGCCATAATTTGGCCTTTGCTGAGTTTGATCCAAAGTGGGGATCCGAGCCAAAAGTTGGCCCAATTGTGGCGTTGTGTGTACCCTGCTTGAGGTAACAAGACGAAAACCATGACCAACAACCACTTTGTTTCAGTCACCTGTGTCTTTTCTCTATTGCCTCCTCCTCCAGCCCATCTTCCAGTGTGGCCTCATGGATCACCACCGTTGCATCCCTCCCTACAGAAGAAAGAAAAATGTTTTAAATGAAGCGAAACCAGAGGCCTGGACCCCAGAAAGCATCCGCAGCCCTCTTCCTGTCTCCCAGGAAAATCAATCAGGTCGTGGGTGTAATCACAGAGCGACACGCCCCGGTTGTTTGCTCCAGCCGGCCGTCTATAATGAACAGAGCAGGGATACACTGTGTGTCTCTGAGAGGCTTCGCTTGGACTGAATCCAGCCGAGCAATTTAAGAAGAGTCAATGAGGAGGGGGCCCAAAGGAGCCATTAGAAGAGGCTGCCAGCTAAAAGAGGGGTGATCGAAAGCATTAAGAAAACATCAGATAAATTATTCAGGACGAGCCGTGGAGTCAGGATGACCTTATGCGGATCTACTGCTCAGTCTGTTTGTGCGACTTACATGAGAGCAAACTGTGAACTGCAGTCACTGTGGGAGGAACTTACCGATGTTTACAAATGCATCGCAGGGCATGGTGTCTCCAGAGAAAGCCAGCTTCCAGCCGGAGTGGTGCGTGAAGCTGCAGGCGAAGGCGCTCTTGCAGTGATGCACGAGGCAAGTCTGGAACTGAACACGCAAGAACAATATGAAAACTTAAAAAACTACATGTGAGGAACAATTTGACTCTTGTATATATTGTATATAGTTTCTTATGTATTTGAACTATCCTGAATTGCTGTAAAATCATTGCCTGGTGACATGACCTTAAATAACCCGTACATGACCTTACATAGCCCTCTCCTTGCTAGAGACTGCTTTCCCACACATACACACACACTACATGACCGTACATAGCCCTCTTAGCCCTCTCGTTGCCCTCTCTTCCCAGAAACTGAAGTTATTCCCATGAACTTGGTGAACTTACTGCACCTGCAAGGCCATCTGCCTTACCAAAAACAACCTCATGTAACCACATGCAATGTTATAAAAAGGAGATGACACTGTACTAGTTTTCGGTTCAACTCTCAGGCTGCTTTGGCTCTCTTTGGTTGTAACGTCTTGTCCGGGCAAGAAGAAGAAGTAAAGCTCCATTTGATTGCATCCAGCTGCTTTTCGTCATCTTTATTCTGAATAAATGTTAGGCAATGGTACGAACCAACTGAGCTAGCTTAGGACTGTAAAAGGAAAAATCCTGACACTACAAAAGGGATGCTTACTGCTTCAGTAATGGAATCACCAGCGAGTTGCAGAGGCATTTATCTATACGGCATGGCACTGAATATCAGGGGTGCCATGTGGTTGACATTGTTGTCACTGAAAACCCATGTAGGTTGACTTCCACACAGAAAATCAGCAGGAATAAATAAAAGAATGGACAAAAGATTTAGAAAGATCAGCAGTATTGTTAATGGCATTGGTATTATTAAAATCGTACCACTTCCCATTCCTCTTCACGAGACCTCAAAAATCATCCAATCACCTGCTGGATATGTTTCTGAATGGTTCTGCCCTCCCCAAACACTCTCTATGGGCTGTTTCCCTGATGGACTAGTGAAGTATATTGAAGGGTCCATCGGGCATGCCAGGTTGGATGTATTAAGGGGTGTCCCGATCTGATAATGATATCGGATATCTGTCCGGTATGAGCAAAAAAAAAAAAATATTGGATCATATCAGCCTGCATCTAAGATATCCGATACAAGCAGTCCATTCTAAATTATTTTTTCATTTGTTTTATGTAGTTGTAGAATATGTATATGTTTAAATTAAACACAGTGGTTATTTTGCAATTTATAAATATATGTTTTGGTTTTAACTGGATTTCCTGATGTTACCTTTCAGGGTCTTCCAATTGATTTTTCATTTATTAATTCAATTGTAGTATATTCTTATGTTCAAGGTTAAAATTAATTGAACCCATTGGTTAATGACAAATGGGTCAGTTTTTCTCTTGCCTACTATTGCTGACTTCTGTTCTCTGTTTGAGTAATCTCACTTGATCAAGCCTTTTCTTACAGTCCATACTACAAAATAAGTAATAAAAGCATGTTTGATTCCTGCTGATATTGTATCGGATCGATATCGGTAACAGCCAATACTCGAGGCTGCAATATTGGTATTGTATCGGAGGTGAAAAAATTGTATCGGGACACCCCTATATGTATTCCTCAAGATTCAAGATATTGTATTTTACTATATATATTATAAATAAAATAATCTCCATTACTAAGGGGGTCGGATCAAGTTTACATACTGACTCATTCCCTGTTCTGCCTGGAAACCGGAGCAAAGTTGTCATTTTTAGCGACTTCACTGGAATATGGTGTCATGTTTAAAAGCCTTGTACCTTTTCCAGATTGTTCATCTTCAACATTCCTTTAATGAGCGTCTGGGTCTTCGGCTTGGGCTCCTCACAATTTTCAAGTAGACTCCAATTGGGAATGAGGCTGAAAACAGACACATGACAGTAAACTGAATGAAATTCTCTAAAAAAGCATGAATAGACATGCCTATTAGCTACACCAATACAGTAGACTCTTTGTTTGGGCAAAGTACCCTGAGACATTGGTCTAATCAATCAAGCCTTGTGGCTCCAATAAAGTAGGACTGGTGCCTGATCATCGGGTCAAGATGAAATCAAAGTATGTCGAAAAAATTATTAAAATGTGGGTAAATTCTAACAAAGGCGAACCACACTGCAGGCAAAGGTGTCACAAATCTGATTTTTTTTTTTTTTTTTTTTAAATCAGACCCAGCCCACTTTCATTTGTTGTCCTAAATCAGACTTATATTTACGAAAGAGTCTTACTGTGCGTTCACACCAAAAGAGGCAAAAGCGGCCAAAGCGGCAAGCACGCCCGAGAAAGCCGACAGCGGCCAAAGAGGCCAAATATTTTAGCCGCTTTTGCCGCTCGTCACGTGACTGACGCCAACGTAAAATCTTGCTTGTCATTTAAAGGAGCCGCGCAGCGGACTTCTTCACAGCAGCAGCTGCTTGCTGTTGTTCAACTTCAGCTTAAAACATAGCATGAACATAACGTAAAATCACCATCTAATCAGTCACGAGCGGATTGACAGGCAGGAAGCAATTTACAAAGGAGATAATATTGATTTATCCACGACATCAAACTTTTACAGTTTTGAATATACTAAAATCTTGTGGTGGAAAGGAGCGCGTTTTTGCACAGTGTGTGTTCGTGTGTGTGTGTGACATGCTCTTCTGTCTCTCCCTCATCTTCCCTGCTCTCCTCTCCCTCCACCGGACCTTCATCAAGGTTGGAGGTGGAAGGACACTCCTCCAAGAATGGGTCCAAAAAACCCATCACAGAGGCAAACTGCCACACACGGCCCACACCTCCAGCAGACCCACTTCTCCTCCTGTCTTTCTCTCTCCTCCTTCCTGTAGTGGTCCCTCAGACCGATCCATTTTTTCTGCATTCTTCCGCTAATAGAGAGAGAACAGACGCATTTTTGCTCTTTTTAAATGGCGCTTCGTTTTCAAATTCTGCTGATAAAATGCTTTGTTGTGCAGTGTGTCATCCATGACTCGAGACGCCGGAACTAGGAACCGAAGTTACATGAGTTGTCCTTTCGGGCCCTTTAAGTCGAAGGACATCTCTACTCTGATTGGTTGCCACCGTTTGCCGCTGAACTGCGTCATAGCTAATTACCATGAAGTTGAGCGAGGCTCAACTTCTCATCTGGGGCCGCTTTTGACGCTCTAGCCGCTTTAGCCGCTTTAGCCGCTCAGGACGCTTTGGCCGCTCAGGACGCCGGGCTCTCATTGAAAATGTATTAACTTCCGGCGTTGTTGCCGCTTTGGCCGCTTTTGCCTCTTTTGGTGTGAACGCACAGTTAGGGCCATTTTAGATGGAAAAAATCATTTTTGGCAGGTCAAGATTGAAAATGAAATGACAGATAAAGTTGAATCTTTGAAATACAAGTCCAAATAACAAGATAAAAGTTGAAAAGTTGACAATATCATTGCAATAACATAACGTGACAAATGTAAAAATGATGAGATTGAAGTTAAAAATGTGGAGAAAAAAAGTTGACTTTTGACTTTTTTTCTCAACATTTCAACTTTTATCACAAAATTGTATTTCAATTTTTATTCTCTTCATTTCAGCTTGACTTCCCCAAAATGTTATGGCCCTTATGCTCTTCCATACATATCCAGTGTTTTGCAAAGTGAGTACAGCGATATGACTGACTTTATGATGAAAGACAGACGTCGAAAATCTGTGAAGCAGGACTTAATGTAAACAATGGATGAAACAACTATGGATGGATTCTGTCTGTGAACGCCCTCGTGCACAATTCCAACACTCCTGCTCAGCCTCTGTATCCACACAGACTGTTCCACAAAAGGCCATCATTAAAGTGTGCTATGAGGAGAATCCATTTCCGGCGACGTAAAGACTCTGCTACCCATGAGCACGCGCGGCGAAGTCTTAAAGACATGACCCAAGCCAAAGCGTGTGTTTGTTGTGATGCTAATGAATGCAACTCGGACCTTCCTCAGAACTCTGCATTGCTTTACAACTTCTTTTTTCAACAACTTACAGGATGCAAAGTGACGAGGTAATGTATCTCTCTCTAGTAACGTAGCGGTAGTTTTTGATGTGTGACAACAAGCAATTTTTGAAAACTTAGTATCGTAGTTTTGTAGCCCGCTATATAACGCTACTTACAGCCCGGTGCTCTAAGACGTGTCCGAATAATATTAATTTTCTCTAGTTTTAATTGTCTTGTTCCTGAAGTTGAGTATCCAGGCCAGTCCAGCTCTGTCCAACCCGACCGGAAGGCTAAGGAATAGCATTTATAGATAACCTATTTTGATGCTATAAAACTCATCTTAAAGTGTGTATTTCCATCAGACATATATCTAAAAGTGAGACTTTTTTGTAATTACTTAAAAAATCTTTAAGGTGTGCTATCTTTTTTTCTCAATCTCCTCGTCAATTTGCTATTTTTGTTGCTCCAACTGCACAACAACTTCAAAAATGATACACACACTCACATGTGTAGCATCCACATTTACTCTCGGAAACACATTTAAATTACTAGGAAGTTCCAACAAGGTAGCTCAAGTATGCTGTTACATCTAAAAGCAATAGTTCCATGATAATGTTAGCATCATAATATGATTCCTTAGCTCTAAAAACCCACACCTAGCACTCAGATTCATGTTGATATCATTATTGGTTAGACAGTTCGTTAGCAAAAACAAAAGTTCGGCTGTGGTGGTTATCTGGATCACCACCACAATCAAATAACTTCTAATCTGGGCCATTAACAACATCTGCTGAAAATTTCAGCACAATCCATCCAGTAGTTTTAACAAACAAACATACGCTAGCAAAAATATAGCCCCCTTGGCAGAGGTAATAATTTGAATAATCATGCAAAAAATTGGATTTCAGCAAAAACCAAGGTAGCACTAAAAGAAAGAGCCATGATAGCAGGAAAGTACCACCAAAGCAGCATACAAACACCTCAATGCAGTTTTTTTCACCTAAATTCACTTAATTACACCAACTCCTCGGCCCGACAGCCGCAGAGTATGTTCTTGCTTCTCTCACAGGGGCTAAGCTAACTGCCACGGCTATGATGTAACCGTCACAAATCATATTCAACCCTTCTTCAAAAATACTGAAACATCATTTTAAGATACATGTTCCAATTTTATTTTCTTAACTGGGTTGTAAGAAAGTGTGTCATCGTACTTTAAATTATGGACGAGCTCCTCACAGCTCCTGTGATACCGATTCAGCCACGTCATGATGGAGGTTGGAGCTACCAGGTAGATTGGAGTGTGCCTCCTCCCCAGAGTTTCCTAAAAGACAAAAACTTCATTTTTAAAGCCATTTTTAATCAATCAGTCAATAGTCAACAGTTTTTGCAAATGCATCATTTTCATAATATTCTGTGTAACTAATTTGAAGGCCACATTCGTCCATCATCAGATAGACCGATTTAACTGCTCCCCCATGCAAAGGGTTGATCTGCCAATCACACGGCAGCAGCTGAAAACATTCAGGCATGTAGACGTGGTTGAAACTTAAGGAAATTTAGAAACTGCTTGGGATTTTCAGATAAAACCGTCTCTGACAACAACAGACTTCAACACACTGAGAAACTCTTTTGTCCCTCAGGCCATCAGACTGTACAACTCCTAAATGAGGAGGAGTAACAGGAAGACAAAAGACGGGAAGGAACAGCAGCCAGCCAGTAGCCATATTTTTTATTTATATTTATTTATGTCTATCTTTTTTTATATATATAATTTTATCTATTTTTAAAACAGACACTGGAATCCTAATGTCCTTGAGAGTTTCCAAAAGGGATTGATGAAGTTTTATCTAATCTAATCTAATCTCTAGGGTCTACAGAGAACGGTCTGCAAAGGAGAAAATGTCCAAAGAGTGGCAGTTCTCTGGGCTAAATGTCTTGTGGATGCCAAAGGTAAGAAGGGAGTGGACACGGAGTTTCTAACTGATGAAAAGGCAACTGCGATTTAAATAACTCCTCACTATAAGGAAGTTTTGCAGAAGGTCATTTCTGAATGCAGGACACACTGACTTTGTTTTCCATGATTGGAAAATTGGTCCATCATTTTCCAGGTTTACCAGGACATGTGGGAAACCCTAACCTGACATGAGAGATGGACAGTTCCATATTGAAAATATTTCACTAATCCATCTGGGGAGGAGCCCTGCGAGAATGTTTTCAGGGGCAGAACCTTCAAATACAACAGCAGCTTGTGATTGGATGATCGTTTGGCTCAAAACACTCATCACAGACCAATCCATATCAAGCAGTGCTGCTATGACGCAGCTTATGTAGTGGCTAAACCTAGCGGCTAACGGTTAGCCGTTAGCTGCTAATGGTTGACAAGGGCAAACAACAGTAAACAGCCTTTAGCCGTAGCGGCTAACTGTTGTTTGTCGCTAACTGTTGTTAGCTGCTACGGTTAACTGCCAACTGTTGTTTGCCCTTGTTATCCGTTAGCCATAGCGGCTAGCGGTCACTAGCCGTAGCAGTTAACGGCTGCTAGCCGATAGCTTAACTACCTTACATGAATCTTGTCAAAGACAATCCTTACTAAGTAAACTTATGAGGAGAGCACATTTCGGCAAGTATAACTGAGTAATCATGAGGCTAACTGACAGTAGCAGCAATTATTTGTACAGCAGGAAGTGACTTCCACTTCCTGTTGTCGTCATGCCAGCAGCTCCCGCCTCTCTTCCCTGATTGGGCCATTAAGCATTTAGCTGAGTGAAACAGTTGGACAGTGGAGGCTGGCAAGACGGAGATGCATGATTTCAGAATCAGGCAGGTCCGTCTGCTCTGCAATGCTTGGGAAACCCTGCTCTTCTGTCATACCCCTTTCAGACTGGCCAAAAAACCTGTTTAGACCCGGTAACAATCGTCTCCTGTTGGCAGTTTGAAAAGGTTTAATTGGCATTTTGACCTGGGTCAACTGAACCTGCAAGTGACACAGGTTTTTATCGACTCATCTACAATCAGCTTCAGTGAGAACATCACACCCTGGTCGACCCGCTAATTTGCGGATCATTGGTGCCAACGCTATAACATTGGGCCCGTCCTTTCCGTCTGTAACTTGCATGACTCTTTGCTGACTCAGTAACAGATTCCACCTGCCTTCCACCTGCATCCTCATCTTCGAATGTTGTTCAGTCTGCACTGAGTTTCAACATTTATAAAGAGGGATAAAAGTGCAAAGTACAGAAAACTGTGTCCATGGCCTCTTTGCTACTTTCTGTTGTTTACGTAGTCATGTTTCATAGCGCCGATGAGGTCATCAACATGATGACATCAGCTTGATGCGTCAGAGGAAAAAAAAAGCCACACAGCTTGTCTGCTGCCGGTTAACCTCGGGTCTGCTGGCAGTGGGAAGGAGTCACTTGCTCATTGTTATCAGGTTAACCCTAATTTTAGTGTGAAAGCGGTATAATTGTAATATCCTGACTGATATCTCCAATCTCCTTGGTTAGGATAATCTAGGAAATCTGATAATGTTCACACATTTCAATCAATTTTTACTGAACGAGCAAACAACACAATTTAAGAAAATGTTAGGATAGCTATGTACCAGTGCTCGCTCCCTCTGGTTCAGCAGATTCAGCAGCCCCTACAAGAAAACAGAGGCACGTATGAACCAGTGTTCACGCAGGTCAAATCAGGATTTGTGTATGAGTCACAGTGCTCACTGTGTGGTGGTCTGCATGCATGTGTGAGATGAAGACGGTGGAGATCTTGGACAGAGTCTCGTCCACGTTGTCCCCATAGTGTCTGCAGAGCTGACTGAACGTTCCCTCTCCACAGTCGAGCAGGAGGGACTGCTGTGGGCTGAGAACGAGAACAAGAGGATAACTTAGTGTGTGTGAGCCGCACCTCACTGACCAGATGATATATACCGTTCTGGATGTCTTTATTTTTCTATTTTTCAGCTTCATGCTTGTGCTAACCAGCCTTTGTGTTACCGCTAGAATATTCACAGAAGCTGCTTAAACAGAGATTGTCCCAGTTAGATAAAAAAAGAAACACAGACTGAGCCAACTCTGTTATTTACCCACAGATCTGGTTCATACCTCAGATTGACAAGAGTGCCACTGACGTTTCTGATCTTCATTGGAAGAGACGATCCTGTTCCCAGGAAGACAATCTCTGGGAATTTCTCTTTTTGTCCTGCAGCAGGGAAGAAAATTAACATGGTTGGCTTATTTCTATACATAAATATAAAACCACTGTTCCTAGAGACAGTTTGTAGAATTCTGCATCTAAACTAGTCAAAACCCACCCATTTCTTTTGTCTGATTTTATTACTATTATTTTATTATCCAGGGTTCTTTCTGACAGAGACTGCACTTCATAAGACAAACAGTGTGCTTAAAGGGACAGTTCTGCTTTTTAAAGTGGAGTAGTGTGAGGTACGTGGCATTAGCCTGAGCATAACAGTGGCTATGTTTACATATGAGCTTTAATTCCCCTTTAATTCACAATAAAACTTAAAGGTGCTATGAAGAGAATCTATTTGTGGCAACATTAAGACTCTGCTACCCATGAGCACGCGCAGCGACTGTCGTAATGGCAACAGTAAAATATTTTAGCTTTAAAAGTTTGGAAAAAATCATTTCATTGATTTGAAAATAGCCTAAAGGAGACATATCATGCTTGTTTCTCCTTTTCACTATGCCAGACTAGGATGCCTGTCAATGTGGCCCTCAGGCTGGGAAAAATGGTTTTATGCCCACCCCTGATCTAATGGATGAAAGTCTCATGATAAGGAAGCTGGAAACGGACTTCCTGATTTTGTTGAGTCCAAAAACATGAAGCAGTGTAAGCATTATATCTCCCTTATTTTGCATTTCAAAGTACAAAAGCATTTATTCAAACCTCTCAAAGTTTCCTTGTGTGTTCAGAGGAAAACTCACCCTTTGCCTCCACATCATCAGACGAGCAGATCCTCCTATACGCCTCCACCTCCTGCAGAAAGTTTGGGACCTCGGACGCCTCTTTCACGAACTCCTCTTTGTTGCAGGGGGGAATAGCATCTCTAACGAATCAAACACAGAGTCAAGAAGACACACGCGGCTGCGTTCAAAAGCCCTGGCGGGTGGGAAAACAAACTTTTCTCTTTTTTCACGGCTGACCCTGATGAGCCTCTGCAGCTCGAGAGAAACAGGAGGAAGAAAAAACTGACACTTTTAAGACAGGGTTAGAGGAGAGGGAAGAAGAGGAGAGCATCTGAGTGCAGCGGTCTGCGTCAGATTGTTTTCTGAGATGAGGCGTTGCTCCGAGCTGCAGAGCGATGTCGGGTAAATTGGGCGGATTGAAGGACAAACTAACCTCTGCCACTCCAGCGATGGTCTGAGCTGGAACTTCAGCAGACACTCGGCCCGCACGTTTGGGACTTGCAAGGTGGCCTGAGGCCTCTGGAGAGCAGAGAACATACAGGGACACAAAGTTCTTCAGGTTTCTTCAGAACTTCCCTTCATTTGAACTCAAAAAATGTAGAAACAAAACAAAGTAGAGAGCACACACCTCCACTAACGGAGCTCACATATTGCTGTTATATGGACAGTGGGTACGGAAAGTATTCAGACCCCTTAAATGTTTCACATTTTGTTATTTTACAGCCATTACCTAAAACCATTTAAATTCATTTTTTCCTCATTAATGCACACAAAGCACCCCATATTGACAAAAAACAACAGAATTGTAGAAAATTTTGAAGATTTATTAAAATAGAAAAACTGAAATATCACATGGTAATAAGTATTCAGACCCACAGTGACCATGTGACCCACTGTATAAGCAATAGTTCAATGACAGGGCTCAATGGCTTTTAGCTAAACTTAGTTTTACTCTTTTAATCTGCATCATGTGGGGTTTACTTCATTTCAGTTTCAGAGTTACTATTTAATGTTTTAACACTTTTTATTTATTAATTTGTTTAGCTTTAAAGAGTTCCATCTTAATCAACTTTTAGCATTTTATTACCTTTGTCATATGTTATCATGGTTTTATTTATTTATTTATTTAGTCAGTTTAGAGTGTGTGTGTAACCTGACAAGTCAGATGGACAGCTCAATATATCTGCCACAGAAATATTTCACTAGTCCATCTGGGTAGGAGCCCTTTGAATTTGTTTTCAGGGGCAGAACGTTAAAAAAAACACAAGCTTGTGATTGGACAATCGTTTGGCTCATCACATTCATCACAGACCAATCCACATCAAGCAGGGTTGCCTCCTATAATGTAGCATACATAGCAGCTAATGTAGCGGCTATTGGCTAACAGTTAACAACAGTTCATGGGTGTTAGCCATAGCAGCTAACTTAGCCACTAATAGCTAACAACAGTTAATGACCGTTAGCTGTTAACTTAGCTGCTAACAGCTAACGGCATTTTACTATCATCTTACACTAAATTGTACCACACAGATGATTCATTTAACACTTACATGTGACATGAACCTCGTCACAGACGATCCCTACAAGTAAACTTCTGAGGAGGGCAGATTTCGCCAAGTTTCACTATGTAGCCATGAGGACAATAGGCTAATCGGCATGTCCATTCTCAACGTCCGGTTCCCAGCTTCCGGTTGTCGTCACGTCCACATTCTGCAGCTCCCACCTCTCTTCCCTGAAGTTGTCTTTGCCGTCCGTTTCCCCGGTCGTTTAAAATTCAGCCGAGTGAATTTGTTGGACAACAGGTCTGTCTGCTCTGCAAGGCTAGTGTGTGAGTGCTCGGCTTTGCAACTGGAACACTGAATGACTTGAATATGCAGTCATTCCCACTCCCCTCTCCCAGCTCTGATGTAAATTAAATGCAGCATTCAAACAGTTCCTGTTTTTTTAGCTTCATTTGCCTGTTTTTAAAAAAAAACATTAATCTGGAAAAAAATATTGAATAATTTTACCTTTGATCTGTACGACTTAAGTTCTGGAAAGATCTCCGGGTGGATCATGTTAAGCTGGGTCTGGATTTTGTGACACCGGATGTTGTGGATGGAGCTGGCGTTTTCATTCAGGATCAGGTGTTCAGTGGATGATGGAAATCTTACAGAAAACAAAATTAAATAAAAACATCTGCATGAAAAACAACCTCATCCTTGCTATGTTAAAATCAGCTCATATATCTAAAGCTTGGTCCAAAGTAAGAGAACAAACCTCCCCATCCACTCCTTGTACTTGTCCGAATCCAAAACAGACTCTGGAGTCATGTGAACCACGATAGCTGCAGGATCCTCTGTCCCTCCTGTTTGGTATCTGAAGGAGTTCACAGAGAACGTTAGCATCATCTGTATTCAGCATAAACTGGAGAATGAAAGGAGAAGTGGTTACTTTTGGAACTGCTGGTTGCTGCAAAAGGCTTCGACAAAATCCTCAGACGGACACTCGGCGACGATGAAGATGGGGCCCGGGTCTGTGGGAGTGCAAACCTGCTCGGGTCGGATCTGCAGGGCCACAAACAACGAAGGTCTTCAGTTTTTTAAATCTTGATCAGAGGTTCAGCTTGATTATTTAAGCAGAAATCATGCTGAGTGATTTATTTTCACCTCTTTTCCACCATAGGTGATGGTCTGCCCGTCCTTCAGAGCTTTTGCGATTGGACCGATCTCAGGTTTGCCTCTGAAGTGAAACAAGCAACAGCTTTTAATATCTCAATGTATAAGGGAAAACTCTCATTAGTTGAGCTTGAACAACAATCCTCACCCAGATGTTACTGCTTTTCATCAGGACACACAAATCCAAGATAACCTGACAATATATTATTTTAACGCTTGTTCCTAAAAATCCACAAAAATCCCATTTTGGCATAACTATAAACCCTTCAGTTTCAACCCTGCTCAGAACAGGCTGTTTTACAGAAAGCCCTCCAGAGCTGTGTCTGACTGGGCCTTCCTCAAGAACTTTCCAGCACCGGACTCTAATGTTTATGCTCAGATACTTTTACCCTCAATAGAGTATATGGACCGACAGAAACAAATTCTTGCATAACACCATAGAGAGGGTTTGAAAAATCTCTTAATTTTAATTAAATTTGCTGTAGGTGAAACTAAAAGTCTATTGGCCCTTTTCCATTAGCCCTACTCTACTCTACTCGACTCTACCCGGCTCTACTCTACTCGCCTTGTGCTGCTTTTCCATTAGCCCCAGTCGCCTGCCCAACGGGGTGCAGTGTCACTGTAAACAGCTGAGCGGCACTGCGGTGACGTCATTTTGAGCGCGACACAACAATCTGTGGCTTTTTGTCACAAACCGAGTAAAAGAGGAAAGCGTAAGAAGGCTGCAGATGGCAAGAAGAAATACCCCTTGAGAAGCACAGGAGAGTTTTAGAAACTATACAACAGAATGAAGCCGAGGACGAGAGCAATCAAGCTGCAAAGAAAAGACGTATGAGGGAAAGCTAACAGTAGCTACCGCTAGCATGCTAGGTCGTCGTGCTCATGGCTCATCGATGACAACATGTCTGACCAATCAGTAGCTGGCAGTCGGTGACTTCATCTTTTAGTATCGACTTTGCTCGCTTGGAACCAGAGCGGAGTAGGTACTAAAACTAGCCTTTTTTAGGAGGTACCAGGCCAGTAGAAACACGCTGCAAATCGAGTAGGGCCAAGTAGAGTAGGGCCAAGGCGTGCTAGTGGAAAAGGGCCATATTATCCTAACAGTTTTCAAAAAGTTTCCATCCCAAATCTCTCCATTGTAAAATGAGGATGTTTCTGTAAAAAAATCCACATTTATGGGTTGTTGTTTTTTTGGCATGCCTGTAAACCCCCCAGTTTCTGCCCTGCTCAGAACAGGCTAATTTGGTGTAAAACCTCAAGACCTTTGTCTGACAAGGTTCGTTTAGAGAACTCTAAAGTAATATTCTCTAATAATTTAGCTCAGAAAATTTAACCCCTTAAACCCCAAGCTTGTGGAGTGATACAAAAGACTTCCATAAAACCACAGAGATGGTTCAAAACATCTCGGCAATAAATTGTGGGTGCAACTAAAAGTCAAAGATCTTACTAGTTTTCAAAAAGTCTCCATTGTTCCCAAATATCACCAGTATAAAATCTGAATGTTTCTGTGACATAAATACAAACATATACAAGTTTTTTGGCATGCCTCTAAACCCCTCAGTTTCAGCCCTACTCAGAACAGGCTATTTTGGTGCGAAACCTCATGAGTTGTGTCTATCTAGGCTCCTCTCTAGTACTTTTAAGCACTGTTCTTTCATGATTATGTTCAGAGACTTGCATACATTTACCCCAAAACAAGTTTGTGGAGTGATAAAAATACTTGAACAAAAAATGAAGATGCTTTTTATAGTCTCTGAACTTAATTGATTACGTTGTAACTGGAACTAAACGTCAAATATCTCACTGGTCTACATTGTCCCAAATATCGCTAGTATAATACCTAGATGTTTCTGTGATATAAATACAAACAAAAGCACATATGAGTTTTCTCTGGCAAGCCTGTAAACCCCTCAGTTTCAGCCCTGCTCAGAACAGGCTATTTTGGTGTTAAACTTCATTAGTTTTGTCTATCCAGGCACCTATCAAGTACTTTTAAGCACTGTTCTCTCATGATTATGTTAAGAGACTTGAATACAATTACCTCAAACAAGCTTTTGAAGTGATAAAAATACTTGAATAAAAAATGAAGATGCTTTTAATAATCTCTAAATTTCGTTGTTTATGTTGTAATTGGAACTAAACGTCAAATATCTCACTGGTCTGAGTTGTTCCCAAATATGTCTGGTATAGAACGTGAATGTTTTTATCATACATTTGATTTTTTTTTGTATGTCTGTAAACCCCTCAGTTTCAACCCTGCTCAGAACAGGCTATTTACTGTAAATCCTAATTTTCTCTGTCTGACCAGGCCTTTCTCAAGAACTTTCCAGCACTTCTCATGTACTTAAATCCCTTTCCACATTCAACAAGCTTGTAGAGTGATAAAAAATACCTGTATAAAACACAGAGATGGTTCTAAATGCTTTGAATTTAATTCATCATGCTGTAGGTGTGGCTTAAAGTCAAAATATCATAAGAGTTATCAACTAGTTAGCCTTGGTCCCAAATATCCCCAGTATAAAATGTGAATGTTTCTGTAATATCAATACAAACATACATTGGATTTTGACATGCCAGTAAACCCCTCAGTTTCAGCCCTGCTCAGAATATGCTGCTTTGGTGTAAATCCTCATGGTGTCTGACCTGGGCCCTCTCGAAAAATGGACATGGCTGCAGCTTCCCAGCCCTGTGCTCTACTGTTTACGTTGGCTGCACAGACATAGCTGGCACAGGCGTTGTCTCCTATTTCAGCAGAATTCCTCTTTTTTAAGACGTACAGCATTTTGATGATAGTAAATTTAATATTTACTCACAAAGGCAGACCCAGCTCTTTGGCCTTGGTCACCAAGAGGTTTCCTTTCTTTGGGTGAAGCTGCACAATACAAAAAAAAACAAAACAAAACAAAAAAAATCACATACGGAAACGCTCATTAACAAAACTGAACAAGTAACGATGTATTTTAGTTTTTGTACCCGACAGATGAAGGCGACGACCAAAGAAGGATCTCTCGCTGTCTCTAAAAATCATCAAACAAAATCACCCTGTTAGCACTTTTTTCTGTAGCACTAGCTTAAAACGAGCGAGCACAACATGTTAAACTTTCCTCTTTAGTTTTTTTTTTTTTTTTCCTTTTGCACCAGGACAAACAGACAAAAAAACTCACCTGGACTGCTCGGACGTTGGCTGTTCACGTCATCTTTCTTGGGAGACGGAGGACTTTCAGGCGGGCTGGAGGAGAGTCTTCTGCTGTCAGTCAGTGTCTTTGCTACAAAGAGAAGACAGAAG